>OY292516.1:6336965-6722859 GCA_958496365.1 Subacronicta megacephala | reverse complement strand
CCGAGACAGGGACGTGCTACACCCCGAGAGGATCAATGCCTTCAGAAATGTTGGCAGGTATGATGCTAACCCATTCGACATGTTTCATTACATGGTTCAAACTGTATGCTGTGCAACATTATACATCAAATTCTTGTGTTGATACGAACCACAAGGTGAATATATAATTTAACTATATTTTTTTTAACAGGATAATCGGGCTATGCCTTCTTCAGAATGAACTGTGGTCCGATGTTCCTAAACAGACATGTCCTGAAATATGTTTTGGGACGACCAGTGAGATTCCACGACCTTGCGTTCTTCGACCCTGTCGTCTACGAAAGTTTGCGACAGCTGGTTGTGGATGCTGAAACCGGGGACTCCCATTCCTTATTTGCGGCTTTAGATCTCAACTTTAGGTAAGGAATAAGTTTCCGTTGACTGACTTGTTTCAATGTTTATTATACAATGTCTTCGTCAATTCTGTGGAATATTTCTGTGTTTTTTGCATCATTTTATATTATATTTAAAGTCGTCACAAAATAAAAGGCCCGTTTTGACATTTGTCATCGCGATGTAACTAGCGATGTAACCATACGACTCGGTATTCGATACTCACGATAAATCGATTTAAGTTTGTAAGGGTATTTGATCGATTTGATTATATACTGTAAAGTGCATTGCATTAAAATTTAACCTAAACTTTAATATTGTAGGTATTTTGAGATGATACAATGGCAGGAAAGGTCAAATTATCTTAATTTAATATTTATAGTTACAATTACACTCACTCAATCACCAAAAACGTGCCGCACGTCAATATAAAAGCCATTTTATAGAATTATTATTTACGGCTTTGAGCGCCAAGCTTATCTTTTTCAGTAAGATCACTAAACAATATTTAATTACTATTATAATCGAATGAAGCTGGTGAAATTCAGTAATTAATTGGTTACAACACTACTATTTAAAACAAAAAAGACCGAGAACGTACGTGATTTTGAGATGTTTCGTATTAATTAGAAATTGCATGCTACTATAAAGTAAGCCCAAAAATAATACTCGCAATATATTCTATCATATTATCTGACGCGCCAAAAAAATTTATGTATTTTTATAAAACACTATAAGTTATTAATTATTATTTTATTGTTTCTTTCAGTTTCGTTCCAAGTTACGTTCTTGGGTCTTTCTTAAGTGTCAAAACGGGCCTATTATTTTGTGACAACTATAATAAGAAGTAATATTTTTACAAAGTCGAATGAATTAATCCCATCTTTATAGTTTGGAAATGTGTGAAGAAGAAGGAGGTGGTTGCGTAGAACTAGTTCCGGGCGGACGCGACATTGAAGTGACAGCTCTCAACGTGTATGACTACGTGCGCAAGTACGCACAACATAGGATGCTGCTTTCTCAAGAGAAGGCGCTTGAGGTAATATATTGATTTATTTATACTTCTCTCTGCATGCAGCATCCTTACCTGGATTACGCGTTGATAAATAAGATTTTCAAAATAAATAAATTCTTGAGTTAAGAAAAATGCATTATTGATGAATCCTTTCGTATACAGGCTATGCGAGTAGGTGTCCTTGACGTGCTGCCTGAGTCGGCGCTAGAAGGTTTGACTGCGGAAGATCTACGATTGCTGTTGAACGGCGTGGGTGACATCAACGTGGCTGCGCTGGTCTCCTACACAAACTTCAACGATGAGAGTGGAGAGCCCTCTGAGCGACTGGCGCGCTTCAAGCGCTGGCTGTGGGCCATCGTCGACAAGATGACGCATTTGGAGCGACAAGATTTGGTAATTACGAAAATTAATACTTTTTTGTTACTTCCTCTTTGTTTAGTGGTATTCTATTTGTATCAGCAGAAGTTTGTTATGAAGTTATTTTTGAATTATAGAAGCTACCCTTTCTTAAAGTATTATTCACATTTAGTATACTTGCATTATCGATCTACTCATATACACACACCACGTATATATATACAGATGCATTCCATACATACACATACCTTATAGGTATGTATAATACACATTATTTTACATAGGTACTGTAATAAGTGTCACTAACTCTTCCACACTCCAGATGGGTATGGTGCTGTTTCTCTTTATAATAGGTAATCCATAGCCTATCTGGACACTACCTTAGCCATCTTTTATTACGACTTTACTAAAGGAATGTGTTACAGGTGTACTTTTGGACTGGATCCCCCGCGCTGCCCGCGTCCGAGGAAGGCTTCCAGCCGATGCCGTCGGTGACCATCCGACCGGCGGACGACGCGCACCTGCCCACTGCCAACACGTGCATATCGCGCCTCTACATCCCGCTCTACTCCTCGCGACACGTACTCAAGCATAAATTACTGCTTGCCATCAAAACCAAGAACTTTGGCTTTGTCTAAACACTCGCCGCTATTTGTTATAATATATATATCCTTAAGTTTAAGCCCAGTCATGTAAGACTGCCGCTGTATTCTGTCACTATTTAAAAGTTTAGAGAAATTACTTGTCTTTTTAAAGTGCCGTCATAGAGCTTACATTATTTTTGAAACTACTAGTATCATCTTCTTCTAGTACGTAAATACTGGTGTATATTTATTTAATATTTTTTACATGACGAATCTTTAACTTTATATGGCTGGGTGTATTGACTGAATAGTAATATTCAATATGCAGTAATTTTTGTTAGAAAAAGGCCCAAGAACGGTCCGCACAAGTACATAGTAATTGTTAAACTTTTAAGCTCATAGACCATAAGTATTTAACTGTTATTTAAAAGAACCTATAGAAATCGCAACTCTATATACATACCAATATTAGTTGGAAGTTGATTTAAATCAAAGATCAACATTTTTTTAGTGATTTTCTAAATTGTTTTATTTCTTTTTTTTCTGGACTTATTTTGATAAAGGCCTAACTTAACATGCATTTGTTTGCTCTCATTATCTTCATTATTGATTCTACTTCTATCGCTCGATGGCAAGAAAAGGCAGCGTGAGATAAATATTCAAGAATATTTCAATTGTTTATATAGCTTTGTTATATAGTAAAAATTATATAAGATAATACAGTATGATGGGTATACTGCTATAATACTTTGGGTAAGCTTGGGTAGAGAGGCGTCGGATCCGAGCAATGGTGGTATTGTGATATCAGAGGAAGTATTTTGCGCCTCAATCTCTAAATTTAAGATTATAATTAGATTTCCTTTGATTAGTTGTATTAATACGGTTCATAATAAACAATCTCAAAACGCTTAATAATTGTTATTATTTTTTATCCACTAAAGAGTTTTGTAAAAAATCCCTGTTATTTTCTAACACAAGGTTATATAGTATCCATGACTAAAATATTGAGCAACTATAAAAAGTAACTGATTGAACTAAGATCTTTGTTGATATTGATCATTTTTGAGTGAAAATAAATTATTTGGTACTAGGTATTTAAAGGAATAGTTTTGGTTGATGAATATTATTAATCAACTAACGACAATAATTTTTATACGTAGGAAATATGAAACCTGCAACCTACGAATAAATAATACTCAGGAAGCGTAACTCAGAACAAATTCCGCTCAAAAAGTGGACCTACTTCCTACGAATAAATAATACTCAGGAAATGTAACTGTGTTAAGAAAATGACCCAACAAAAGTTGTGTCCAAGTAGGCGGGGCTTCAAAATTGTGTCCAGCGCGCCATCAGTGGGACATTTTCCTTGCAAGCGAGCATATGTCAAAGGTTTTAGCTTAATATCATCGTGAATCATCATGCCATCATGTGTTGTGAAGTAGTGCAGGAGACATACAAGATTAAAATGTCCAGAGATCACTTTTCACTTGTAAGTAGTAGTTTAATTATAATTATATTCAAAGTTGTTCAAATACTTTATCAAAACGAGATGGTCAATATTATGCAAAATGAAGTCAGTAATTTTTTTACCTAATTTAGAAATGATTTTTTCTAGATGAAATATTGAAAAGTAAATTGATAAAATTTAGATATTTTTATAAGACTAATGTATTTTGTTTTTTTTTAGTTTCCCTGCCGATCCCATTCGGCAAAATAAGTGGATAGCTGCAGTTCAATTAGAAAGACGAGAGTATGACTAGATGCCTGTGAAAACTAGCAGAGTATGCTCCATGCATTTTGATGAAAAATATTTTTACTAATCATTAAAGGGATATACCATGTTACACACAACTGCAGTACCAGTTTCTGATAAAATATCCACATACAACTGAAGTACCAGGTCAACAGAAACCTTAAGGGAACCTGGTGACCTATTGCCAAGGTTATGATCAGAGCAAACAAACGACCCAATTGAATACACTAACACTATTTTAACGCTCCTACAATTCTAGATGAAGTCGCAATTCTTGTAGGCAACCAATCGGCTTTGTTCGTTTTAGCACCATACAACAAAACGAAAAAGTACCCAATCTAAGCCTTTTTAGAAACCGACGAAAAATATCTACGCGGGGGGGGGGGTCCAGAATCATGTACTGAATGCATGGTAAGCGGTTGTGCGTCGATGTCCCTTCCACCCTGTATTAATATAGTATAATTTAAAAAAAAAACAATAGTATAAAGTAAGTCCACTTTTTGAGCGGAATTTGTTCCGAGTTACGCTTCCTGAGTATTATTTATTCGTAGCCTACTTCAAACCAAATGACGACGATTCAAAATTCGAATCACTTGCGATGTTTCAAATAGACATGCTTGGTAATTGGTTTAAATTCAGAGAGAAAACAGGGATTGGTTCGCGCGCGTGCTGTAATGTCTGTTATGACATCTGAGTCAAAATGGCGTGGATGATATTATGCAATAAGTAGATCGGACCAAGTCAATAATAAAACAATATTATAATTATATTAAATATTTTATATGTATTATTGTGATTTTTTTAAATTATACTATATTAATACAGGGTGGAAGGGACATCGACGCACAACCGCTTACCATGAATTCAGTACATTATTCTGGACCCCCCCCCCCGCGTAGATATTTTTCGTCGGTTACTAAAAAGGCTTAGATTGGGTACTTTTTAGTTTTGTTGTATTTTGCTAAAACGAATAAAGCCGATGGTTTGCCAACAAGAATTGCGACTTCATCTATTGTTGGAGCGTTGAATTAGTGTTAGTGTATTCAATTGGGTCGTTTGTTTGCTCTGATCATAACCTTAGCAATAAGTCACCAGGTTCCTTTAAGGTTTCTGTTGACCTGGTACTTCAGTTGTATGTGGATATTTGTACAAACTGGTACTGCAGTTTTGTGTAACATGGTATATCCCTTTAATGATTTGTAAAAATATTTTTCATCAAAATGCATGGAGCATACTCTGGTAGTTTTCACAGGCATCCAGTCATACTCTCGTCTTTCTAATTGAACTGCAGCTATCCACTTATTTTGCCGAATGGTATCGGCAGGGAAACTAAAAAAAAAAACAAAATACATTAGTCTTATAAAAATATCTAAATTTTACCGATTTACTTTTCAATATTTCATCTAGAAAAAATACTTTCTAAATTAGGTAAAAAATTGACTGACTTCATTTTGCATAATATTGACCATCTCGTTTTGATAACGTATTTGAACAACTTTGAATATATTTATAATTAAGCTACTACTTACAAGTGAAAAGTGATCTCTGGACATTTTAAACTTGTATGTCTCCTGCACCACTTCACAACACATGATGGCATCATGATTCACAATAATATTAAGCTAAAACCTTTGACATTTGCTCGCTTGCAAGGAAAATGTCCGACTGATGGCGCGCTGGACACAATTTTGAAGCCCCGCCTACTTGGACACAACTTTTGTTGGGTCATTTTCTTAACGCAGTTACATTTCCTGAGTATTATTTATTCGTAGCCTGCAACCCATAGTGCAGAAGGCGGCTTGACTACTAAAAGTACTTTGTGGCGCCGATCTATCTAGCTATTATACTATACAATTACACAATATTTATACATAGCAGTTGTACATAATCGTCTACTATCTTTTGATCTCATACTTGCGTTAGGTGACTTAATTTGTTTGAAATGTACATAGATAACTGTTACGCTTTCTAAGAAATAAAGCTCGAAATTATATCACTTAGATCTATATTCTCTCTGCATTTTATTGTATGAAAAATAAAAATTACATGATTAAATAAAAAAAGGCTTTTATTAAAAATACTCGTAACAATATTTACAATGGTAAAATTGTAATTGTACAAAATGAACACACATGTATGGGTAAGGCACAAATGGCTGAGAATAATAATGTAGATAAAAAATCACATCATTATAACAATATAATAGAATTGTAACTGAGGGATGTCTGTATGTACTTATATGAGATATTTAAGAAAAAAAAAGGATATGGGTGTGGGGGGTTTTATAAAAACAGTAGAGACCAGGACAAATTTTTGTTTTATTTGTCTTTAGACGCATCAGCGAAAACGACTGCACGAAATTGGATGTGGTTGTCACAGTCCTATTGTTCGAGATCTTACTTAAATCTGGGAGATGATGATATTGATACACCATCTAGAAGCCAAGTTATGAGTTTTGGAACACAAGTGGTGATAAGAAAAATGATATGGATGGTTTATGTGATGCAATCTACTACAGTTATAGTATCAGTTAAGCCCCATAATTGGGTTAGGTTAACAGCATGATATAGTATATATATAGGTATTATAAGTTTGATCATAATTGGCCGCATTGTTGATCTCAATGTTTTTGTGCCTTACAATATTTAAGCACAATAGATTAATCTAGTTTAGAAACCATGTTCAATTCTACTGATATTTTTTTATAAACTCCATAAAGTACAGTAACATGACACACATGTAATAAAACACTTGTTAAGGTAGTGCTGGGGTAGGTATTCCAACACATCTCAATGAGAGCTAGAAGTAAAAATCTGAATATAACAGAGAAATTGTTGGACCATAGTAGGTATGGTAGACTGTGGAAGTACCATGAATAGAATTGATAGTGGAGGCTCCTAGCGCACATAACACCAATAAAGTTTACAATAAACATAGGTAGAATGAACAATTGAGACAAAATATCAAAATTGATGTTATAGTGTGGCTCATCTTCAAGTTCAACAGGTTTCTTGATTGTTTTTTTCCCTCCCTTTTGAGAAGACTTCTGCAACATTAATTCAAATGAATTCAAGAAGTCTGCTTGATCTTTGGTCAATTGTTCTTGTTCATAATTATTTTTATTCAATTTTTTCTTCATGTCTTTTTTTAATTTACTTTTCCTCTTATTTTCTAAATTTTTAACATCTATTTGAGGCTGCACCTGCTTCTGTACATACTTTAGACGACAATAACTTTTAAAATATTTTACACACATTGGAATGAATAAAATAAGTAAAATGACATGTATTGCCAACAGTGATAAGTGAAAGCATTTACTTTCAAATGTATCTATTTCTAAAAATCTATAATTAACAGTCCAAGTATGATTAAAAACACGACCTATGTCAAAACTACCTTTTAAATATGATATGGGATTGTTTAACAAAAATGGCATACCTAATATTACTTGTATCACACCACAAATAAACAATTGTATAATAGTACCCTTAAGACCTAAATTTGTCAGATAAAAGAAAAATAAAGCAGGAGCATACAAAAGTATGTTCATTTTGACTGATACTCCTAAACTGTAGAAAATGCTCCCAAGATACCATTTTGAGTCTATAAAGAAATTTAAAGCAGTATAGAGAAAAAGTACAGCAATTGGATCATTGAACAATCTTAACACATAGATTGAATGTATTCTGTATGACGTTAATATAGTTATAACAAGAACATAAGGTGGAACTTTCTTTGTTTTAATATATATTCTAAGAACAAGACATAATTGCATTAAATAGATACCAATAAATATGTATTGTGCAAGTCTAATGTTTTCACCTTGGCCTGTTATGAAGTAGAACAAAGAATATATATATACGAATCCTGCTGGGTACACGAGGGGACCGGTGTCTCCACGGAGTTGGCTGTAGTCGAGAGTTCCATTTAGAAATCCTTCACATTCCTGCATATACGCCTTCCAGTCAATTTCGGTATACGGTACATGTTCCACTACCAGAAAGTTAATCACTAGTTCAGCAACGATTAGGAGAAGGGCGGCGAAAGGTAATTGTGCTGGATTTACAATTAACCCCTTCGCATAGGACCACGTAAACTTCTTCATAATATCTTGGTAGAAATCTTGAATTTTGCTTTTACTGCCCATATTGTCACCAACCCAGCAATCCTTACTATCATGAATCTCCTGTAGATTTTCAGGGCTTCACTCGACACATACACATTAAACTTCTATTTTAGGATTAGGTCACCGCACCGGTCCCAGGCAGCAGCAAGCGAACATTTTAAATCTTACGACACGACACCGTCAACGCCAGCTGATGAGCTGTGTTGACTTTACCGAAGCTGACAACTGACATTGACAAATGAATGACAATGATATAAGACTGACACTCATTGGTCTTGTTAGTTATTTTGTACGGTGGCCAGTTCATCAAGTTACCACAAAATAGACGCGTTTTACCTGAAATAAAACGCATATTAAATACTTACCCTTATTAGAAGCTTATTATAATGAGAAGGCACTTCCGATTTCCGTTGTATTTTACATCTTTTTCTACCGTATATCGCTATCTCTTTCGCACATCTCAGGCGTGGGGGTGTTGGCTACCTGATGGTTCCAATCACCCTGTTCGTCATTGCGTCGAATTATACCAGGCAGAGATAAAAAGTAAGCTTCTAATAAGGGTAAGTATTTAATATGCGTTTTATTTCAGGTAAAACGCGTCTATTAAACACTTGACCGTTATTAGAAGCTTATTATAATGAGACCTGTTTGTTATCGCCTGGTGGGAAAGAGCCAATGTGAATTATTAAATTAAATAAAAACTTGAAAAGGAAAATATTTTTAAATTCTGTAACAAGATTAACAACATACTTCACCGTGTCTTAAAATAAAAAATCAAGGCAATAAGGTATTTTTAACAATTAGAATCCATTACACAAATGTATAATTTTTAATTACGTATTAACTGTCACGTAATCTATTATATTAAAATTAAATCATTCTACAGGTTTAAATAAGGAGGTTATTGATGAATTATTAGTATGCATAATAATTTCTCAGCGATAGAATTTTCGAAAGGTCTTAACCGGTTTCCAATTTCCCCTACCTAGAATATCATCAAGGGGTAAATGATCAACACACATTTTGGAAGGTACCGCGGATCGCACGCTACCTGGAGTTTATGTTATGACAGCTCATCTCATATGCGCCTTGATCCACCCTGCAATTACAGCTCGAGAGGCAGGAATTGGTAATCTGCGCAACGGTATCAATAAATTTGATGATTCAGACTTGATACGTTTTTCATTCAGTATTGCTTATGGTTTTGTTGATCCAGTAAACAGGATATAAATTTTGTTTATAAGGATTAATTAATAACTTTCATCCAGACTGTCTATTATCACTGCAATCTGTCTTAGATCCAAAGAGAGGCCCAAAAAATAATAGAATCAGTATTAATAAATACAATGATCGTCCAACAAGGTCAGGTCGTAAATTCTTCGAGCTGAATATAATATAAATAAGGTTGCTGTATGTCGAACAATGTGCAATTTTGCTACTGTCTACTGAATACTTACATGTCCCAGACATGAGGTATCGCAGTCTTGGGACTTTTCAAAGAAATAGACTTTAAAATGTGTTTATGTTTAACCAGAACATCTTCACCTAATTTACTAGATAATTGGTATTGCATAAGGTGGATATTACTGATTTATAAAGAAGAATAGTATTGTAGGTGAATTTAAAGTTAAAGTACAAATCTGCTAGGAATTGATTTAATTGGGCTCCGTTGGGCCGTAGGATTAACGTTATTTTGCAACCTTGTATATTTTCCAAGTACAGCCGCCAAGATTAAAGTAAAGGTATTGGGTCTCGTGTCGACAAGTAACAGTCTTAAATCCGTCAGTGTAAACGGGGCTGCGATGGCCCGGGACATGAGATCCGCTCTCCAGAAAAACTTTTCCAACGTAGCAATACAATCAGATAAATTCCTGTGGCCTGATTTCAGTGCATTAGGACTCGAGGAACTAGGAAAACTCCAGGCGGTTTCCCAGCGGTGGAAACACCCATGATAATAGGAAATTCCAAGGTACGCTGAAAGCATCGTGACTTAACGTTTCATGATCGTGAGATCAAGGGTACGTAATTGCCTACTATTCGTGCTGTTTTAGATACGAATAGTTAGATCACGGGAGTTCCCATTTTCAGAAAAAAAAAGAAAATATTTCTGTGCAGTTCGGGAGTAGGTGCCATTCCGGAGGCTAACGAAGTCTGGACAGGCAATCTGCGTGATTGTTGAATTTTCCAGGAATATGATAAACTCTATAGTGAATCTGATACTCGTCCAGGACATACAAAATTTGATGGGTTAGATTTGTGAGAGATCTAGATCGAGAGAGCGCGCGATTGCGGAGATAAGCTATCGCGGAACGATTGTCTGATTAGATCAGAACTGAGACATGCCATCTGAATATGTCGTCTTACCGTCGTCATATATGGGTTTAATATAAAATGTGTTTAAAGAATAATGTTCAATCATTCTGGTCAATGCTTGTCGCATGCGATTCTAGAACTTTCAATATCGTTAACAATTCCTTCATGGCTACTGAGCTCTGGAGATCCTTTAGTGTGAATTTGTTGCTTATTATGAACTGCGAGACTGTTTACAATAGCAGCAGACTTGCGACAGCGACTAGCCGCTGACAGAGACTTGCGAGTCCAAGGATCCTAAATAATGCCGAGAAAGTTTATATATTGTTGTAGGAACAGAACGTTCTCGGATTTTATTTGAAGAGCCAGAAATTGTAGTGCTCAATAGCATATTTAACTAAGCCTTTAAACCGTTCCGATTTTGATATATAAACAATGATCCTTACACCCTTTTGTCGAAGTACTTTTGTATCTAGTTCATACGACACGCGAATATTTTCTGTGCTTAGTCCGAAGGGCTCGCAGGTCATTTTTAATAATCTACGTAAATTAGACGTAGGAACCGTCTTTGTAAATGGGCTATCGGATGATTGAAATAAGCCTGTGCCAAGTCTGCCTTGCACATCCATTTTCGGGGTTAGAGGAAATCCTGCACACGGTACATGTTTATTAAACGGAATCGGTCTTTTACGAGACAAACTGATTCCATAACCTCAGGTTGAAAACCGGACAGTGTCCCGGCGCTCTTTGGCACTAGAAATACAAAGCTATACAAAACTTGGAGAAGGACCTACTGCTTTCAGAACGTCTTGCTTTTTTATTTGTTGAATGATTGCAGACATAGAAATGTCTCAATTCTATTGTACGACGCTGATAATGGGAGTTTTCATGAGTGGTTTTTGTATGAAGGGTATGCGATACCCTGTTATTATTTTAAGTTTTATTCACAGTTCCAAGCGGGAAGATTAGCACACCACCACAGTACTTACTGATGTCAGCGAGTCACTCTTTTTTGTTGCTTGTATTGTAAGGAGGTCAAAAGGAGCGCTTCTGGTCTCTTTCATTTGGGTGCCTTGATCTCGAACCGCGAGTTCGAAAGCTGTATTAGATTGGGATGGGAGTGCCCTCGGTAGCATTATTGTGCCCTTTTGAAGGGTCATTACCCTAGCAGCAGGAACTGGTTCACAGCAGTAGCCAGAAGTAACAAGCGGTGGTACGTAATGACAGGCGTGCCCGTGCGAGGGTGTGCCGTACAAAAATACCAGGTTTTGCTTACGAAACATTTCCGCTATTAAATTGTTTGGTTGCGATGAGTGTGAGCAACAGTAGCTGGCACACAGTAGTAGCCAGAAGTACCACGCAGTGGTACATTATGACAGGCGTTCGCCTGCAAGGGGTGCCATACAGAAATACCAGATTTTGCTTTCGAAGCATTCCCGCTATAAGAATTTTTGGTGGTGATGAGTGTAAGCAGCGGGAGCTGACTCACAGCAGTAGCCCGAAATATTACGTGGTTGTACGTAATGACAGGCGTGCCCCTGCGAGGGGTGCCGTACAGAAATACCCAGGTTTTTCTTTCGAAGCATTCTCGCTATTCGATTATTTGGTGGCAATGAGTGTGAGCAGCAGAAGCTGTCTCACAGCAGTAGCAAGAAGTACCACGCGGTGGTACGTAATGACAGGCTTGCCCCTGTGAGGGGTGCCGTACAGAAATACCAGGTTTTGTGAGAGCGACCTCGGTCATTCCCGCTATTAAATTGTTTGGTGGCGATGAGTTTGAGCAGCAAAAGCTGGCTCACAGCAGTAGCCAGAGGTACCACGCGTTGGTACGTATTGACAGACGTGCCCCTGCGAGGGGTGCCGTACTGGTATACCAGGTTTTGCTTTCGAAGCATTCCCGCTATTAGATTGTTTGGTGGCAATGAGTGTGAGCAGCAGGAGCTGGTTCACAGCAGTAGCCAGAAGTACCAAGCGGTGGTACGTAATGACAGCCATGCCCCTGCGAGGGGTACCGTACAGAAATACCAGGTTTTGCTTTTTTACTCGTCAAAAAAACCTTTTTCTAAACTAACTTTTACTTTAATTACTTTACTTTACTTTTACAACACTTTTACTAAAAGATTTCGAATACATCTGAGAATACTATCCCTACTCTTTCTTCAGCTCTGTGACCGCAAGTCATTTGAAACAGATGTGTATAGACTTACCTTATGAAATTCATCTTATAGAAAAAGTTAAGTTAAAGTTATTAACCAGCGAGTTAGACTAAGCTAATAAAATACGTAATGTATTTAGAACAGTTATTAACCAGCGATGGATTTATTTTTTGTTCAAGAATACAAAAGTTAATCCCTGCGTAGGATTTATCAGAGTAAGCCAAGTGGCGTGTTTTATCATACGCCTTCACCTCTTAGTTTGTTTCTAGCTCTGTAAATCCGGGTGAATGGTTATAACAGCTTTTGGGTGTCAGCATATCGAATATGCGACCACGTGCTATTAGGTATCAAATCGATGAATCTCATTAAACATTTTTGAATATTCCTACGGTGTGGCTGCATCGTGAGATCTTTAAGTTTAGACTCAATATCAAATGACAGATGCGGTATCACTTCAGTATTTAAGTTACAAGTATACGATAATGCCTGCGAGGCATCGTCAGGAACGTCCTCGTAAAGGTCACGACTAACGTCGGAGATACATGATATATTATCATTATTACTCAAGTAGTTCCTATTAATCCATAAGCACAAACCTAAACGGAAAGAAAACATTTCAAATACGAAGGAAATAATATTAATAATTTTCGGGTAGAAAATTAAACAGTTGAACATTAGATAAAACTGTAAAAAGAAATTATACTGGTTAAGTCGGTAGAAAAATAAAACGGTTTTAAACGATAAAACCGTAATATGTAATAGCATATTACGCTTAATCATATTAAATAAAGGTAACAATATCGAACGGTAACACCGTTAAATAAAAATATTATAATAAAATACTTGTGCAACTTACGTGTAAGTATTATGTAACACTTTTAAACAATATAATATTTCCAAGGTAGGAAATAACTAGCACTAGGAGCACAAGTTATCACAACGGAAATTGTCAAGCCAATGACGAACAGGGTGATTGGAACCATCAGGTAGCCAACACCCCCACGCCTGAGATGTGCGAAAGAGATAGCGATATACGGTAGAAAAAGATGTAAAATACAACGGAAATCGGAAGTGCCTTCTCATTATAATAAGCTTCTAATAACGGTCAAGTGTTTAATGTCAAATTATCTCAGTCATCAACATTTTCAACCGACTTCAAAATGGAGGAGGTTCCCAATTCGTCGGTATTTTTCTTTATGTTTGTTACGCGGTATCTTCGTCAATTATGGATCGATTTTGATGATTATTTCTTTATCGAATTCGGTTCAGTTTAAAAAAAAAACAACAGAAAACTAAAAATTGTTTACATCGATGTTATTATCGTTTCCTCCGAAACATCGCTGTCTCATTGATACAGTGCGTTAAGTTGGCTTGCAAGTACTTATAAACAAAACTTGAAACAAAAAAGGTAAACCGCCATCAAAAAATAATAACATAATTTTATGTCTAAAACAGTTTCGGAAGTCGGTGGCGGATACTTACTAAACTATTTTAGACATGAAATTATTTTATTACTTTTTGAAGGCGGTTTGACTTTTTTGTTAAAAGTATATTTTAAGGTTCAAATCATTTGGATTTTTTTAAAGTTTTGTATAACCTGATGTGCTGGCGACTGTACCTTTGCAGATTGGCTTTTGTGATAGGTAGCGTATACTAGTATTCTGCTTGGAAAATGAACTCTTTGTTGACTTGATCGCTCTATAGTATGTAGGTACCTATTCTGCTGCATGTCTTATTTCTAACTCATTGGTGTATACACGGCTATACATCAAGCTATACCTACAAATCCAGTATCGACTGACTTCACATTGTAAAGGCTTTCCGCACCGTGCCAGGCCAGCCTATTGATGTGTATATCCGTACCAGATGGAGTATACGGCCATAAAAGATTAATGGACTTTGACCAGTCTTAACTTGGTGGCATTTCCACGTCGAATTTAACGTTTCCGAAATTGGGTTGAGCTTATCTGGAGATTTTGTGATGGCCAACAAACAGGTTACTTATCTGTGTTGTCTTGACAAGGAAGATGTTCTATACCTTCATACATACATAATCGGTCTATAATTCAGTTCCCACTGCTGGGACGCCTGTCTGGGTGCGAACCTACGACCTACAATTCGTAAGTTGCGGCCGTTACCACTGGGCCACCACTGCTATACCTACCTGTCTCTATATAGTTTGTTCGAAATAACCAAGCCTGTCGGTAGTTATTCGCAAGTGGTTTACTAGTGGTAAATTTTAATAGAAAGAGTCGGTGTAAAGACAATTGGGGTCGTATATGTTACACATATTTGATTATTTCATTTACTATTTTCGATATTTATATATAAAAAACACTTAATCAAGCGATTTTCCAGCGCGGTAGGTCGGAACGGCTAACTTCAGACAAGCAGAGTTATTTCGAACAAACTGTAGGCCAGGCACAGTTTTCCAGTGTTAAGTGAATACTGTCAAGCCAACGTTTTACAATGATCATCGCCCAACGAACATGTGTGAATACGGTTCAACGATTTTTCCTATAGGACGACTTCTAAATCGGACCGATCGACGGATGTGAATAGGAAAATTGTTTCAACGCGACATCACTACGGTTTTAATTACGTGAATTGGGCTACTGTACCTAAGTTTATTTTATTTTTTTCTCACAATACCTCGCTATCAACACCTCACCCTGCTTCTATGTTTAGGTACTGACATGAGTGTTTAATTACTGGTAAAAGTCATATCGAAGCATTCTGATCTGTAGAATTCAACATGCTAGACAAGACAACTAAGAAGTTGTCTATACCTTCTATGATTTCAGCGTAATTTACTGCGATGTAAGAACATCGCAGTAAATTACGCTGAAATCAGAACAGTACCTAATAAGTGTAAAATTAAATAGTGCTTTTTGTAGAATATAATATTTTTACGGTTGATTTCTTTACGGAACACACGACCTTGAATTGAGAAGGTAGGTACAGAATTGTATGGGTACGTAGGAGGGCAGTTAGGTACCTATGTTTATCTTCTATTAAAGAGCACATTTGAAGGACAATAATTATCTAAGTAGTTTGGTGTTTTAGTATGTTTAATTGTTTGCAACATCAAAACAATAAAAAATAATTCTTGCTTCAATCCTTTTATTGTCCACGTTATCAACATACCTACTTACCAAAAAGATGGGCAAGGTTGATTAGTCAGTTCATTCAAGTTAACGGCACTATAAATGTGACTAACCAACCGCTCTTATGGTTCTAGTTTAAACAGAAAAATACATGTAATATGAAGTTCATATTTACTTTAATAGTAACATTTGAGTTTGCAGTGAAATTGGGAACAGTCAGAGCTGATGTACTTCGTAAGTAAAGTACTTTTTACGGTAAAGCGAGAAATAAAAATTTTTTGTTACTGATTCAATATTTCTTACAATACCTACATATTTTATTATTATGAAGCCATTTTATTGGAGTTAAAAGTAATATAATCAGTTGTAAATGACAAAACGTTTTGCGATTTCCTAACAGCTTTTTTGAGTTAGGTCAGTCTAAAATGGTTTTAGCGATTTTCTGTTCCAAAAGACGACCTTATTAAGGATAACTGCCCAAAAACGACTTGGGTGGTTTAATCTAGTAGTCGTACGCGATTGTTAGTCCTAGAGGTCCTGGGTTCAATTCCTGTGTCGTACCCAAACGGTAAAAAAGGGACGGTGTCTGTCTGTCTGTCTGTCATCAGGCGGCATCTGACGAACCGTAATAGTTAGACAGTTAAAATTTTCATAGATGATGTATTTCTGTACTACTTACAAAACATAATAAAATAAGTATGTTGGGGGGGGGGGGAGCCCCCTTACATATTTATTACTCGTTTTAGCTCGTAATTGTTTGCAGTATGGGGTGGCCTTAAATTTTACGGGAAGCCTTTACTATGGGAGGTCAGTCTAAAATGGTTTTGTAGTTTGATGTGTAGCCGTGTGTACATGAATTAATGAACGTTCTGCTCTCCTTCCTGAGTACGGTGGCCAGCACATGAAGTTACCACAAAATGTCAAATTTTCTCAGTTGATATTGAACTTTATTTTCAAAAATTTAAGGCTTAGAATCATTTGGAGAAATTGACAGTTTTGTATACCTTGACCTGTGGCGACTGTACAATGATTTTTTTATGTTTTATTACAGCTCGGGATTGTGTCCAGGAACAAATACTAAACTTGTTTACGCAATGGCGTAAAAGTGGTTCTTTAGAGGTGATTAAAATTGACTCCGTAGAAGGTGAATATGAAGGATTTGGCATACAGTAAGTATAACCTTCTTTAGCCACATAAAATTATTAGTAAAGTTACGATTTTAATTAAATTTGGCATAAATGCAATCTCAATATTTTCAGATCAGATACATTTTAGTGAAAAAACTTTGATCAAATTTAGTATTCGAACCTGCATTACCGGTTTAGTGCACCTCTAGCTATCTAACACAGAGTACATTATATATACTATCTAAGCTACCGAGGTTTCTGCGTGTCAAAGATCTGATCCAGATTTGCAGAATTAATAATATCTTTAAAATAGCTGACATAAATTAGTACTTCCTCTCTCCTATATTGCTGTGCCCGACAGGGTCCACAATGTACTTATATTAATAATGTATACTTACCACCAAAAAAAACTTTATGGAACGCAATAAATGAATGAATACTGAATTAATAGATACAGTTTATATTCACATTTGATTGATTGTCCTAGTGTAAGTATAAGGGACTCGCAAAGACCGTCTCCTCGTCTCTGTTCATTATAAGTATTGTATAATCCACACTATTAATAATCTCTTGCTCTTTTTTATTCAGGCTTACATACGTATCTGGCGACATGCAACTGACGGGTGCAAATAATTTTATATTTGAGCAACTCTTCGTGTCTACACAAGATTTAAAAGCATCTGTAACCGTCCACTTTCCGCTGTTGACGCTGACTGCAGGTAAATCATTATAACAAGTACTCTGCGGGTAAAACGTTGTGATTACTAGTTTTTTGAATCCCCCGCGCAAACCGAGGGTTATTTCAAGTTGGATAAACGTTATAATACTGAACATAATATATAATATATAAATATAAACGTACGGTGGCCAGCACATCAAGTTACCACAAAATGTAAAATTTTCTTGGTTGATTTTGAACTTTACCTTCAACAATTTATGGTTTAAAATCATTTGGAGAAATTTGACAGTTTTGTATACCTTTACCTGCTGGCGCCTGTACTATAAAATTGTACTTTACAAATTATTTTCAGACCATTACAGTTTAACTGGACGTGCGTATTATATGTATTCTCTGAAAGGAGCAGGATTCATGAAGTAAGTTTTTTATAGTCATCACACATCGTCAATTTTCATAAAAGATATGGACTTAACTAATACGGATAATTTTTATTTTCAGTGTAACATTTCAAAATGTTGAAGTTACCCTTGGATTAAGCTTAGCTTCGAAGGGTGTCACAGCCTCAGAAGTCGATGATGTTAACCTGAATTTCAACGTCGGTAATATCCAGGTAAGATTTTTTTTTTCATCGTGTTTTTTTGTATACACGGCTATACCTACATCAAGCTATATAAATCTAGAATAGGCTGGCCTCGCACTCTGTGGGATGCGTTTGCAATGCGAGGTCAGTCGATACTGGATTTTGTATAAGTAGCTTGTAGCCGTGCGAACGTTTTTTTCTTCAGGTCAATCGTGGTTATTGTTACTGAAGTGCTTAAATTGACATGTAGTCGTTATACCTAATGCTCAAAATATATGCCGGGCAAGCCTAAGAGACGCGGACAGGATGATATGTATAGAATGCTTTTCCGACTATCTTACTGATCAGGGGGAGCTAAAGGGGTCACATTAATTGTTGAATCATAATAATATATGATTCATAGACACACGGCGTTTTATATTTATACCAACATAAGAGAAGACCTCGCATTTTAAACGGTTTTGGTACAACGTTTCCAACCTCGTTGTCTTATACTAGTATTAAAGTGGTATAGAAAGATACAGTGGAGAGTGGTGATCTTTGCCCGGTAGTGGAACAGTATTGACTTACAAAAAAACGTAACTATTCATGTCGGTAGTTGCCAATTTAACATAACATACCATCACACCTGTATTCCCCGAAGGGTTAGGCAGAGGTGTACTTAATGTACATCCACAGTTCGCCGGTATGTTTTAGGTCCCATGTAATAGGGGGCGAGCCTATTGCCATTCACCGGGCACAAATCCAGACTCCGAGCTGCTACTGAGAATTTCATAGAAAAACCCGATAACACTTTGCTCGACCTGGGGATCGAACCCAAGACCTCTAGCGTAGCAGTCGCGATTGGGACCACTAGACCAACGAGGCAGTCTAGTTGCCAATTTACTTATGTATTTACCATGTATTATTATGTTATAGGTTAACTTAGCCGACAGCTCATGGCCTATCAACAAGGTATTAAACAAGAATGCTATGAACATGGTAGAAAAGCATCGAAGCGCGTTAGTTGCGACAGCGAAAGGATTGTTAAAGAAAACAATGAATGAGCACGTTACTTCGACAGTACCATCGCAGGTTTTGAGCATTGTCGATATCGATTGCGTCTCATTATCATCATTATCAACTACATATGCTTTTAGACTCTAATAATTAATTATATCATTACTACTAAGATATTTGGAGCTAGTTTTTACGATGCAAAATTTGCTTTTAAGTTATATAATAAAATCTGATAGACAGACATATTGATTTATAGACAGTTTTGTATATAACCTGATGTGCTGGCGACTGTACCTAAGCCAGAAAAATAAAAAAATTGTAAAGCTTTTCACAACTTCTTTCTTTTTTGTCAACTACCGCTGACCCATGCCTTCCTCACCCAGTTTCCTCCTAATTATCCTAGAGTTCACTAGCTAATTTGGTTTAATTTGGTTACCATCTGCTATGATGTCTTGTCCTTTAAAATAATGGTAAGTAGGTAACTTTAGATACTTAGTACTTAAAAAAAATATGTAATAATATTTTTTCACGAATGTTCGGCAGTAAAGTGACCCAGCAGGGACGTATCCTTAATTCGTCAGGCGTTGTTGGCTATAAAGCGAAAAAAAGAAGCAAACATCAAAAAAAAATGTTTACAATTAGGCCATTGCTAAAGGCCTTTTAATAATTTGCTTATACAGTCATCAGGGACCTTTTTTTGGGTGACGTGTGGAAATCCGACTTTCCTTTGGATGGCGTGTCAGACTAAAGTACACGGGTATTTCGGACCAACATTTTCACTTACACACTTACAATCGTTTCTCACGCTTTCGAGTTGATCAATACTGTTTCAATTACTTTTTTTTTTTTGTATTTTAACACTTTGTTTCGATAGTAAGTACTATTGATGGTAAATCGATCTGCTGCGGGAAAACCGCAGCTTTATATACAAGCTGCGGTTTTCCCGCAGCAGATATATAGAATACTATATATGATATAGCTATGATAAATTAATAATGATATTTAAGCATACTTAGGTTTTAATGTAATATGTATAATGTCGTACATACATAAACCTAGAATGTTTTATAGACCAAAAAAATGCAAAACGTAAATAATCATTATGTAGTACGTATATAAACGGTAGACCTATATACAAATATTGAAATACTTGAACTATTATGATTATGACTTACAGCGCGTCGCTTGTGCTAGTTAAAAGCCCAAAAACAACAAAAACCCACATGTCGCTGTAAAAAATTCTACACAACTAGTAATAAACAAACGCATTTTTAAATAGGACTTAGGGTGTTACCACACCAATCGATCGATCGCCGATCGATATCATCGATCGACATCGGTCGACGTTGATCGATTGGTGTGGTAGCTTTAATTGATCGACGGATACCGGTCGACTAACCAATCGATCGATTGCCGGTCGATCGCATCGGTCGACGTAGATCGATTGACCCCGGCTATATTCCATCAGTTTCTTTCGAAATGTATTCACAATTCCATTCTACCATCGATCGATGGCATCTATCGACTATCGATCGATTGGTGTGGTAGAAACTATCGATCGACGTCGACTAATCCATTCTACCATCGTCGATCGATTGCATCGATCGACGATTGATCGATTGGTGTGGTAACACCCTTATAATTCCTCGAGTCGTGGAAAATCAATTTTACTCCTACAGTAAATATTACATGTTATCAAGTCAATGATTTGTGTTAACTATCCAGCAGGAAAAAAACAAATTTGCTTAGATGTTAAGATCCGCGTTTTACTGGCTCTATTTTGATAATAAAATTGCTTATGATCAACTTACATCCTTTGAACAAAGCCTCGACTACTACGCTCGTATGATCAACATATTGTTCGTATCGTAGATCGTTCGTTCGTAACATTTTCAGGCTTCTGACTATCTTTAAGTATATATTCTGTCTGATTCGTCAAAATAAGGAATTGCAAAAGCTCAAATAGGTTTTTACCAAAAATACAATAAATTACGAATATCTAACATTCGTTTATTCTAAATACTGATTATAGCCAGCTAGCCATTTAATATCAATATCCGTATCCATAATTTGGACTCCTTAGGTACGGGCCGACCCGCAGTTGTTGTAACTGAGGCGCCGCTGGTCTTTTTAGTAAATATTTCAAATCCGAGGGCTGGATCTGTGCAAGCTTTCCATTGAGTACCGATAGTACTGCTCTGGCTACAGACTGTATGATGTCATCTACAGGTTTGTTCATAAACCGGGCTTATGTCATTTTGAACGCCTGCAGTTCCTCAATTATTTTCAGTTGTACCTAGAACAGTAAAAAGCTTAATAGATAGATATAATAAAATTACCTTATGTTGTTGGTAACATTTCAGTTTATACAACTTCCATGATTACAAAATAATTTGAACAAAGTATTTACCATTGTATCATTTATATCTATTGTCACGTCGGCGTCCTCGATTTGGTATGCCTTTGAGTTTGTTGTGCGTAATAATGTTGGAAGTTCCTTTTCTTTGAAAACAAGGGTCCCAGTTATTTTTACCTCAACAAATAATGCGCTGTAAAAATAGAATTAATTATAGAATAGGTAATTCTTGAAGATGAAAACATGAAATCCTCCGTATACAAGCATTTTATGCTCGTCGGGAACATTCCACTCACGTGTGCCACCCCTCCTTGTATAAGTAGCTGACCGGTCATTATAGACGCACTCGCACTCCTGACACTGATAATAACTGCAGCTGAACGTGAGATCAGAGAATGACTTCCCTCAAGTTGCCAAATAAAGCAAAAGTGTGATTCCCATCTATGACTCCATTAGTAAAAAAGGTAACACATGATTTATTATAAAAATGCTGCTACGCAATGCTATGAATGCTGTTTCTCTCTGTTGTTGATTGTACTTGTCTTGTTATATGAGTACTTACATGCAGTAGACAGGAAAGGCGCGCTGGCGTTAAAGTCAACTCTTTCGTTTTTCCTACGTATTGCTAGACTATGCACAACAGCATTTCGGAGACCCTTCAACATGACGTCATACAATTTTAGATTTAAACTGTAATAATAAAAATTGAATATATAGGTATTGAATATATATTAGGTCTCCTCAAATAATTATTTAATATCTATAGTAATTACTGGAGTTACTTTGTATTCTGTAACTTTATTCTTTCAGGACTTTAGGTAACTTAACATACCATCACGCCTGTATTCCCCGAAGGGTTAGGCAGAGGTGCACTTAATGTACACCCACAGTTCGCCGGTATGTTTGGGTCCCATGTAATAGGGGGCGAGTAGGTAACTTAATCGGCAGAAATCTCATTCATACTGAAACGGTGTGTATCACTAACACCTTTCATAATTATAACGCCTAACTTAGGTTTGGATTCTTCAAAGAAGGCCACCATTGATTGGCTTGCAACGATATCCTTCTGGTCTAACGGCAAATATGCTTTTGGAAGGGGTCCTCTTGATTTAGCGTGGATATACATAGGACCAATGTCTTGATGTACTACAATATAAATAAAAATTAAATGGTTAAAACACATTTAAAAAAAAAAAGGGCGCCGAGGACCGAATTGAAGCCAATCAAGAAATAATATTACTAACCCGTGGTGTATGTGATCAATGAAAAAATAAAAGAAAACTTTCGTCACACAGTTCGCTAGAGCCCTTTAAAAGTAGCGAAGCGATACCTGCGTTAAGCGACAAATTTCGTCTTTATTTCTTCGTGCAGGTTTGTACCTAATCTTATCAGATGTTTACATTACAAGGTTTCATCACTGTAATTACTGTGACCTTAATACTGAATAAATAGAAGTTAGGGCGAATAAAAAGACTGCTTTTGGTGAATCATAATATTGTTACGCCGAGTAACTAATAGAAAAACGTGGATAGGCCACGAAGGTTCTAGATCCGTCATAGAAGCACGTCGAAACACAAAATAATGTACCCGACTGCGCCCCTCACAAATAATAACAGTTCAAGGCCAAGGTCACGGGTCAACGCCCGGAAACAATAGGCGGTTAGGTACCTACACGATTCTTATCGACTAATCGCGACCATTCGACTCTGGAATCTTCATCGCGCGTATAAATACCGGTCGTGAGGGCTAGGCAGAGTAGTCTTGTGTTGGAAGCGAACAAGTGAAGATCGAAGTGAGTTAACAAGTGATTAATTGTGCGATATTGTTGAGTGTAGTGTACAACTATAGTGACGTTGTGGTGATTTCTGTTGTGTTTTAGTGTATTTAATTAAAGTGTTTGTTTGTTTATTGGTAAATTGGTGTTGATTAAATTATCCCGAACCCCAGCTCGTAACAATATGATTGACAGTATCATAATTAATTCACTGTAGAAACGGTTTAAATATGAATATAAGTTGATGTTGCTAAATGTGACCATTTTACTCAATTGAGCAAATCAAGTCTATAATAAACTTAAACGCTATATTTTTTTTTATAACATATAAACATCTTACAGATAACGGCTTGTCCATCATTCAAAGCACATGACGCTAGTATGAGGAGAACCCACATATTCGTTCGAATTCTCGAGTGCTGTTCAACTGCACACTTAATGCAGACACAGTCGTCAAAAGTCAAAGTAACCGTCAATAATCTGTTAACTAGGTACTTTTCGTTAACGTACTTTTTATTAAATCCGCGTATCGAATGATGCATGTTCGTTATAATCGACATTCAATTCTCGATTAATGTTGTAAGTTTCTGCAATTCTATTCTACATATGAGGTACTTCATAAAGTTAGCAGGGAACATGATTTTAATGAAGTATCAACACGCTTAATTATAAAACTAATTATAATAGAATCCAAATTTACAATTTGCTCCGTGGAAAAATGATGACAGAATCCAAAACTCAGAAAATCATGATTGCTAGCCTTTGATTGTAGACTAGATCACAGATTCTACTAATCCCTACTGCAAAATCTAATGTAATGATAGTATTAGTAGGTATACTAGTATAATACTTATTTCCTTATATATCAACATAGTGCGCGAAATAAAAGACATAAGTTCGGTAAAGTCGTATAGTTTATTTTATTTGCCTTATTTTTGTCGGCAAAATTCTCTTCCCCTTTTGGACCAGTGCCGATAATTTTTGAAATCGAAAAAAATATAGTAGGATGAAACTCATTGGAAAAGGAAGAGGATATAACAAAAATTAAAGGAAAAGTTATTTACGGGCGATCTGAGTTCGGGAAGTGGGAGCGAGGGGTGTTTTACCCCGGGTTAGGATAAAAAACGGTTTATCTCGATTTCCACCAAAATTACATATGGAAAAAAGTTAAAAGGCAAAGTTGTAGGTAAAAACATCAATCAATCTACTAACTAATCTAACAATCAATCTACTAACTAATGTAACTTTTGTTACACTTTTTTCACATACCCTCAAAATTTATATGAAAAATTCAAAAAACCAGGTTTTAGGTTTTTTATTTTTATCTTTAACAAAATAAAATATTTTTTCACGAAATTTGGTGGAAACTTACCTTCTTATGTGTATTATTTTTTACCTTATTTGACTTAATATCGAAAAAACGGCCTATATATATTTTCAATCAAAAATTCTCACGTCAAAATATCGGTTTTTTTTTTAAAGTCAGTGGCCTTTTTGTTCGTTGAAATCTCTACTTTCTGATGGTTTAAAAAAAAATATTTCTATGGTAAATGTTCTCAGAAAATGCAATGAAACTACTTAATATTTAATAAGACATCTACAATATTTTGAAAAATTGTAGAATGTTCTTTAAATTATATGCGTTCCTACATGCCTATTTATTGCTTTTTTAAGGTTACTTAGGGGCCGTTCAAATATTACGTAAGCAGATTTATTACAATTATGTACCCCCCCATCCCCCTTGTCAGCAAAAGTAAGCAAAGCTCTTACCCGCTCCCCCCATGCTTACGTAAACACTTTTCAATTATAAATGTATTTTTTTTTTTACATTTTAATTATAATTTAAAAAATAAGAAAATAGATTTAGGGTAGAGATTAGATTTTACTGATACAGTATTCAACATAGAGTTAGGGACAAACATATTATAGGTACCTAATCTTACGAACATAATAAACTTATTGTACACACATTAAATTCAAATCAACAGTTTTCAGTCCATGAAACCCGAATCCATGATTCTTAGTTTTCGATGACATTGGATTGCTTGGATTGCTGCTCAGTGTTGTGAGTCTGCTCACTTTCATCTGATTTTGGAATGTCTACGTTCGTTCTCATCGAGCCATTCAACATCATGGTGCTCTAAATTTTGAATAATGCACATCAGTTCATTAGCACGACGAGCAGCGACTCTTACAGGTCTAACTTTCCTATTAGTGTGCGTGTTTATTTTTTTATGGATCTTCTCGATGTGACGATTTAGTGACTTGACGGAAGCATGATAAAGACCACACGTTTTGCATGTTCGACTTGATAGCCTCAATTTTACCGTCGGACAAAAATAATCGTAGGGTATTTGCAGGAAATCTTTGAGTGAAGCACTTAAGCGTAGAGTTAAATTGACTGAAAGATTAGGAAATTGCCCTCCTTCATCCAAAACAATGTCATCACTGTTTGTTTTACTTTTATAGGTGGTGGAAGAAACCTGTTGTGTAGTAATTTGAATAGGGCACTTCTTGGATGACAGCATACTGTATTTCTATATTTTACAATTTAACTAACTACCGATGACGTAATCATCATCTAGAATCATCCCCTACCCCCCACGTCATCCAAAATAAGCAAAACAAAGACCCCGCCACCCCCCCATAGTGCTTACGTTGTACTTGAACGGCCCTTTATATACCTGAGTGACCTACGGAAAATTTTAGCCCTTGAAAATTGTACATAATGATTAAAAAAAGAATTCGGATTCGAGATTTTTCTGTTTCCTTGCAAAATTGGTAAATTTTCTCAGAAAATCCTTAGAACATTTACCATAATGTATATTTTTTTTACACCATCAGAAAAAAGAGATTTCAACGAACAAAAAGGCCAATGACTTTAAAAAAAACTGATATTTTGACGTGAGAATTTTCGATTGAAAATTAGGCTACTTTTTCGATATTAAGTCAAAATAAGGTAAAATTAATAAATATTTTTAAAGAAAAATGGGTGGGTTGGGTTTCATCCTACTATATATTTTTTTACTTTTT
Source organism: Subacronicta megacephala (assembly GCA_958496365.1). Taxonomy (NCBI): domain Eukaryota; kingdom Metazoa; phylum Arthropoda; class Insecta; order Lepidoptera; family Noctuidae; genus Subacronicta; species Subacronicta megacephala. Next base: position 6,696,531 of record OY292516.1, on the reverse strand, counting down.
ACCATTTTCTAAGGTATCGGCACTGGTCTATTACGATTGAAGCCTTTCAGACTGGATACGGACGATGCACCTAACATGTAATGCCTTATCTGCTTCGCTGGAATTTTTCGAAGCTCTTGGTTGATGACATTGAGCACAATGCTGAGTAGATTGTTGTCAACGACAATATCTTCAATATATTCGGAAAAATGATTTAAAATTAAATTAATGATCTTCGAGAAATCAACCATGGTCATCCGCAGCTAAAAAACAATATTAAGTACGAAATTATTCAAGTAATTTAAATGTTTATTGTGATAATTTGTGTAAATTTATTCACACAAATCTGTCACAATCGTAAGTTGTAGAAAAAACTAGAAAGAATAAGTAGATCGACATGCTTTTTCGTCATTAGAACGGGCATGGGGATTTTGTTTAACATAATTTTAGTCACCATGAGTATTAATTAAATGTCATTATCTATACTTAATATTATATGAAAGATTTCCAATGTTTGTAATAGATTAACTCTGAAATTACTGAACCGATTTTTTTAATTTTGAAGAAGCAACATTATTCCTGATAATGTTGCTTCTTCAAATGCTATATAATTTATTATCCCGTGGAATAACCCATCCTATCCGGACGACACTACGTGGGTGGGCAAGTTTATTTTCTTCCTTTTTATTTACGATACGACTAAGTATAATTAATTGAATAAGGGACGTATCCATACACTCCTACTTTCGACCGTACGACACACGGTCAAAACTAATTTGGAAGTTCCGAACGCAACTTATTACCCCAAAACCGATTATAAATTTTCACTGTAACGTACACAACGCTTTTTATTATGAGATTGACTCTTAACTATTCTGAATCTTTATGTATTAGGTTTAAAGATTTTTTTTATCATAAGAACTTTACAGTCCACTTATAATGATTTACAAAGTAAACATAAATACAGTTAGAATTAGCTTCAGGGTATTAGAAGTTACAATGTGCATAAATATTTTTTAAGTTTATTTTTAAATGGGAATGCATTTAAAAATAAACTATATTTATAAAATCACACTTTTTAAAAGCTATTGCCAAACGCTATACACGTGCAACCTGTGGGGCAATTACACTAAAAAAGCCTACAATGCTCTGCGCGTCCAGTATAACAACGCGTTTCGGGGTTTGGTGGGGCTTCCATGGCGGTGCAGTGCTTCCGGCATGTTCGCCGACCACAGCACGGACGGTTTCCAAGCGGTGCTTCGCAAAAGAACGGCCTCCCTGTGGTCGCGGGTAAAGGACAGCACCAACACGTTTCTGAACGTGGTATCGAACAGAGTGGATAGCCAAATCCTGAAGCATTGGTCGTACATGCATGTCCAAAAACATAATAATAATTTCAAATTTTACTAACATAGATATAAGTACATAACTACTAACAAAATATGGACTAGTATCAATTTATTGTGTTCTTGGTCTGAAATAAATATTTTCATTTCATTTCATTTCATATACTATATTTATCGCATTCTTTTATTTCTTCCGGCAATATTTTTAACCGTAAACCTTCAAGTTTTTTTTGCGGTCAGTGTCATAATTATATGCGTTTCTTTCTAGATTCAATTTCAATTAACTTACTTGAATATCCTTCAGATCTATGGTAACATCAGCGCTTTCCAGTTGGTACACTGACATCGAATTGGTACGCGTAATTACAGGTCTGATCGCTGCCACAACACTCAAGTTTAGTAACGTTACACTATAAACAAGGAACATGGAACAGTTATCAGAAAGAAAATATATATCTAAGTAACTAATTAATTTTAAGGATGAATATTGTATGAGTAGATAAATTAGTAGAAGCTTGACAACGAGACGGATATGATATCCATTTATTTTGTAATGACCGACCAAGATATTGTATACCGACTACATTAGCTCAAGGAAATATACAATACAATATGATTCGCAGACACAAGGGTACCTACATATCGTACTATGAATCACCAGTATAAGATGACCTCTTCTTGTTCAAAACGCCAACTCAATTCGAGGTTCGTTTATGCTGGATATATTATAGCGTGATATACATCCCTGTGTCCGCCTTAATACCTATTGATTCACCCAAGTTGCTATTTTAGTCTTTCAGTAAATATTTTCATGTAAAACTTACTTAAAGTTACCTCCGTTACTTATGCGATTCGAGTTGTATAAACCATCCAAATTAAAGTCCGCTGAAATAATGGTACACATCAATTTTTATTAATCTATTTCTATGAAAACAATAAGTTATCTTCCATGCTATTTTGGAAGTCATGTTCATAACATAATTCATCACACCGGGCTAATGCGGGTTTGCAGACTTCACACGCCGCCGTCGAGAAAATCTCAGCCATGCAGGTGACCTCATGATTGTTTCCTTCACCGCTAGAGCTAACAAAGCAGAGGACAGGAACCCTTCGCTTGTCAGTGGTCTTATGCATGAATACGGGATAACAACCAGTGAAATTCATCGGTTGCTGTAAAGCAAGCGTGGTGCGGGGATTTAGTTTACGAATGTTCTTAGTTCATCACGTGACCACTGACTGGCTGGAAATTGTGTTCTTTACGACGTAATCTGCCTGGAAATTGATGATTTATAAATGTGAGTTCAATAAATCAAACATCCAGCATGCGGGCCCATCGACAAATGAAAACGGTTTCCGCATGCGGCTCCTATGGCTTCCGTGAACAGAAATCTCTCGCACCCCGAATGCGGAACCTAACGACCAATGAAAATGTCATCGGCCCATCTCACTGCTGAGACCCAAATCTCCTCATACTCGGCCACAACAAGTCTTTGCTCTGTGGCAATACGTGTAGGTATCATTGCAGTTCTAATTAATCATAAATTTAATTATAAATGTAATGATACTTAAATTGAAATTTAATTTAAATTTAAACTTACCCGCGATAATAAGTTGAGGAACGGTGACGTTTAAATCAATTCTAGGTGATGTGACACGCATTTCAACATTATTAATTGCTAAATCTTTGATGCCAGTCACGATAAAACTACTAAGTATTACATCAGCGCTGAAAATAATATTGATGTTATGTTGTTTTCATTATGCCAGCTACACATGATGACCGGGCTGGTTGTCCCAACGACGGCACATGTCAACAGAAGCGAAGTGTAGGTAACTACTTGGTTTGCATTCTATTTAAATGTGCTTTTCATCATCGTAAATGTATTACAACCTAAATGATATCGCAAATACCAGACTCAATTTAGTGTGACTATAGCTTGCAAATGAACTGATGTTAAATGTATCCACATTATATTGTGGTACCTTCGTTACGCATTTTTTATAACAGTTAACAATTGAACGTATTTGTTATCAGTTAGCCGTGCAATTGTTTAACATTTTCTTGCATTGCATCTAAGAGTTGACAATTTGACATGCATTAGATAATAGAAAGTGCAAACACGATAGTAACTGCTTAGTTAGTTATTATAATGTATGGTTAAACTCACACGATATTGACATCTGCTATGGAAACATTGTAGGGCCCTAAAATAGTTTTATTCAATGGGTTCAATTCGGGCAGAGACTTGATGAAATTCACTAGAGTAATAGTTTTCTGCGTCGCATGCTTGTCATCCCATCTCAACGGAACATGCTTCTCCGGGAGATTTCCAGTCTTTGTACGGATATGAACAGGCCCGAAGTCAAAGTTAACAATTTCTGTCCTCCAAAAGTGTTTTTTAACTATAATGAAATAATAAGTAAAAAGATTTATTATGACTAGGAAATCCACGAAGAGAATGACGGTTACAGCGATGTTAAGTACATGACATCGTTAATATAAGAACTCTAAAGGTGCCCGAAGTTTAAATTTTTAAATAGATCTATTTTGATTAATTCATAATACTTATCACAGAATGTTTTAGGCGCTTTGGTTAGGGGGCGAAACGCAACGAAACATTCCATTATATCTGCAGTTATGTCAAAAGTTTTATGTGGCGTAGAAAGTACAAAAGAGACGAGAGATTATTACAGTATAATCTTTTTTTTAAATAGTATGTAAAATCTTTATGGTTCGTCTGCCACCTTGGGACGCGGCAGAATGTGTACGATTCATACCGACTAAGTAAAAACTGCGCTAGACTTCTCTTGCCCTGTAGTCACAGCCAGGGCCGGCAAGTATTAGTACTTGTTGAAATACAATACTTACTTATATAATGCTAGGTACAAGCAAAAAATAAAATTGAGGAATGCTTACGATAATTTCCATCAATAATTGCGCTCTCTGAGCACACAATATAGATTGTTAAAAAACAGATTGCTAAAAACAGAAGAGCCTTCATATTCGTCCGACAATGGTTTAAAAAGTTTTTATTTTAAATCAAATTTATTTTGTTTCTAATGATTTGTGAAATTTACTTTGCCGCGAGAAATTGCTAGGTACAGTTGTACACTGACTAGTAAACATAAAATATACTGCGGATTTGACCATAACAAAATACTTTCTTGTAAATTTGAAATCAATGTCGTTACATTGTTTTTAAATTTCCGACAATAAGTATAATGCTATGGTCAGTTTTCACCTCGAGTTCATCTGAACCAGTTAAATCTTGAAAAGTTGGTACCTATGTGAGTTATAAATTCACCAATTATTGACTTTTTCTCATGGCTGTACTTAGTGGTGTTAAAGTAAGTCAAATGATGATGATAAATTATTACCAAACATATACAAAAAAAACCAAATCGCCAAACGTCTGAACGAGGCTTCACCTGACCACGTCACTTCACATGGCTGGCCTATACTTTGGTCAGAGAATCAGCATTGCCATACAACGTGGCAATGCAGCCAGCCTTTTGGGGTTTTTGGATGTCCTTTTTTAAGTTTTTTTTTATGTATAAAATAGTCTACCTTAATTTTAATCAGTTACTATTTTTAGTTAATGTATTATATGTACTCTTTGCTAAAATAATTCTAAGTTCAAAAGAAAATAAATAAATATGACGCCAAAAAAATTATGAAATTGTATGGGTTCTAAATTGATTTATCAAGGAGTCTGCAACTTCCTAGTTGTAGTCTCGTTGGTAATTCAATTCATATTTAGAATCCTTACAATTCCATAGACGATCACTTAGGTACACCCACGTATGAGATGGATATTTTGTTCTTTGCTCTATCTGGAAATCCAGCCTAGAACAAGAACCTTTACATATGAATCTTAAACTAATAAAGGCGAACTTCGAACGATTACTATGTTTTCGACTGAGTACCTACTACAAAAAAGTTTGCACGAACGTAAGTACATACATGTATTGTCGATCGTGTTTTTTATGGTTACGTTAAACGAAATTATAATCTGTATATACCGACTTACCCCTGCAGGATACGTTATATAACCTTTGTTTTTTTCTACAAGATGAAATATTAACATACCATCACGCCTGTATTCCCCGAAGGGTTAGGCAGAGGTGTAGGTACTAATGTACACCCTCATTTCACCGGTATGTTTAGGTCCCATGTAATAGGGGGCTAGCCTATTGCCATTAACCGGGCACAAGTCCAGACTCCAAGCTGCTACTGAGAATTTCATAGAAAAACCCAATAACACTTTGCTCGACCTGGGGATCGAACCCAGGACCTCTAGCGTAACAGTCGCACTTAGGACCACTAGACTAATGAGGCAGTCTAAGTCTAAGATGAAATATTATATTTCATAAAGGCCTCTCTCCCTCCTTTCCACACATCTTAGTTCGCTGCTAATGACGCAAGTTTCGGAATTTTCGGAAGAAGTTAATTTAGGCTCGTCCTTTCAACTCGCTTTTTGCCTTAGCCTGCCTTTATAATATCTTCATATATTATATATATTTTTCTATTGGATAGGGTTACGTGTGACCACTTTCTCACCTAATGTTAAGCGATGATGGAGCAAAATTTTCGATAAAATACAATGAACGAATCCCAGATCTGTCCCACTAACAGAGGTGACGCAGTGCTAAATTGTCGCGACCTCAGCATGAATTTCAGCTATGAAGGTTTTATCCCTGGAATCCCTGGATAAAACTTCCATAGCTGAAATTCATGCTAAACCAAATTATATTGTTATGTAGTGAAAATTGATTAAGTAGGAAAGTTACTACGAATTTAGCATTTCTTGATTAAATTCTTCATGTATGGTGGCAAGCACATCAAGTTACCACTTTATCTTCAACAATTTAAGGTTTAAAATCATTTGGAGAAATTTGACAGTTTTGTATACCTTGACCTGCTGGCGACTGTACCTACTTTATCCTAGTATTACATTTATTTGTATTAAAAAATATATATTAATCGAATTTTCTTCCCTAGGATCGTAAGTAGTAATTCCTCAGTTAATATAGTTTTTAAATTGGTTAGAACAACAATACTGTATCTACCTATTAGTTGTACTCGCAGACTGTAAAATCTTCCAAAATGCTTGAGATGTGTTGTTGTTGCTAATATTGTTCACTAAACTGTAGTGATAAAAAAGATGGAGCTATGTTTACTCACAGATATATTTTCTTTTGCTTTTTCACCCACTCTTTCACTTAAAAAGCCCAGGTATATGCCAAGGTCATAAACTACGCTGATGACACATGCATTTTATTTTCCGGTGATACTTGCGACAAAGTACCCCAAACCACTCAGACGGGTCTTGGGGAAATCATCTCATAGTTTAGTAGTAATCTACTAACGCTAAATACTAGTAAGACAAACTTCATCAGTTTCCATAAGACCGCTTCTTCATCTCCACCTGCCCATTTCTACCTTGCTGTTCATACATGCTCTCTGAATCCCTTACCTCAACATGGTTCTCCTACAAATTGGTGTGGTGACGTGAAATTACAGTAAGTTAGTCGAACCCAATATTTAGGTTTCATAATTGACGAAAAACTTTCGTTTAAAGATCATACATGGGTGAATACCAACAAGGTGCATTTTTTGTCAATTTTGGTGGTGAATTTTTTTAGACCTTATTTTGCACGAAAACTGAAGAAAAAAAATTCGCCAACAAAATTGTAAAAAAACGCACTTTATTGCTATTCACCCATATACGCTTTGTCACGGAAAGCACGAAAATTCATTTATATTATACGCCTCATACGTGACATCTTTTAAATCCCACCCAACCCATAACGATTTTGCAAGTATGTAACCATACTTGCAAAATCGTTATATTATTTGAATATGCTATACCATCAGTATGAAATATCAGAGTTTGTGTAAAGAAAACAACATTTATAACAGTGATTTAAATTCATGTACCGTTAAATTATTATTTAATAATAAATAGTCGTAGATGACAATATAGTTATGGCCTTAGCCAGACCTTCCTACTTTTGAAGACCCTAGCAGGTATTGGAGGATCTCCTTCGCTGTAACTTGTGTGAGCTCGTGATTGATGGCTTTCAACACACTCCTGAGTAGGTCGTCCACAATGTTAGAGTACTTATAAGGATGGTGCAAGAACTCTACCAAAATACTCCTGAACTCTTCTGAGTATCGATTCATGTCCATTGACACCTGGAATAAAAAATATTGAATGATAAATTTTATATTCAGTCCACCTAAAAAAGTGACATTCCGCAACGTTAAAATGTCATGAAAATTATGGAAATGTTTGGGATTGACTCGGTGTTCTTATTATGTATATGTATGTGACTATTTTTATTTTTGATTTAGACTGTTGTTCTTATTCAAATATTCATGCAGATATCACTTTTTTTTTATAGTAGAGGGAGGCAGACGAGCAAGCGGGTCACCTGATGGTAAGTGATCATCACCGCCCATGGACACCTACAACACCAGGCGGGTTGCAAATGCGTTGCCGGCCTTTTAGATACGAATAGGCCCGCTGGTAATTGATTCCACAGAGTAGTCGTGCGCGGTAAGAAGTTTCTTGAGAAACGCACGGTGGTGGACACCCATTCATCCAGGTGGAATGGATGAAATTTCCATCGCTGGTTAGTGGATCTGTGGCGGAACGCAGCGGGAGGTACGAGTCCGAACACTCCCCGTGATAAATGCGGTAAAGAATACAAAGAGACGCCACGTCTCTACGCAGGGCAAGAGGGTCAAGCCGGTCAGTGGAAATCCAGTCACCGATGATTCGAGCTGCGCGACGTTGGATACGATCAAAAGGAAGAAGCTGATAATGTGGAGCCCCGGCCCAGAGTTGGCAGCAGTATTCCATGTGCGGCCGTATTTGTGCCTTATATAACTGGAGGCGGTGCACCGACGTAAAGTACCGCTTAGCTCTGTTGAGGATATACTAAGTACTCTCTATCACTTCTAAGAAATTGTACAATACTTGGTCGCAGTTATCAAGAGGTTTTTAGAGATATCCTTTATTTCCAAATTTAGGTTCGTCGTCGTTCGTCGTAATGTGAATACCTATAGTTAGAAGTTTTTACACAATTATTCGTTGAGAAATGTGCTCACCTATAAAAACTTTAAATAAAAATTAAGTAGTCGTCTGGACATTTTGGAAAAGGTTTTTATTTCATATTTACCTGCAGATTGTTCAAGTCTATCTTAACATCGGCGCTGTCCACTTGGTACACTTGGCTTGACTGTACTTGCGTTATCTTGGGACCAACCGCTGCCGAAATTGACAACCCTTGGAGCGTTGCACTGTGCATGCGAAATTACACGTATAGGCGTAAATAAAATTGTTTTTTTCATTTTCCACATAGGTACTCCTAGTAAGTAGTTGTACTTACCTGACCTGACCGTACACATCCAAAACATCACGGCCTAAAGCTCCCTTCATCTCGAAATCAACTGGAAAAAAGAATTTTATTAAATTAACATGATCAAGCCGGTATTCCTTGAGGGTTTCGCCATGGTTACCTTATGATATCGATCCAAAACACGTTAAATAACTTGAACTACACCAAACGAAATCTAACATATCTAAAGGCATCAATTAACTTTAACAATGATAACTTAATAAAGTACGGTATTATTCGGTACGGTATTAAGGTATTATTCATACGTCACAAAGACTAATATTTTCACGTAGCGTCCTACACTTCAGTGAAATCTAATCAATGAAATAAAATAATTCAAAGTTCATTGAAAGAAGGATAAAAACTATCGCCGCCCACATAACAACTATATCTGACGTTCACCTCTGCTGTCTTCATTTAAAAGTAGCGAGTTTGCTATGATTTCGCCGGTACCAGCATTGATAATGTATATTAGGTAACGGGTACGTTTTACGGGTTACGTAAAGGTACCCAACAGCCATTCAAAAAATGTATCGTAATTTTACTTGATTTTATCAAAAATGACGTTCAATCAGTCACTTCTAACATAGCAGGTAGACATGTCATTTAAAATACCCGCGGTCGAGCATTGTTACAGGAACATTGTTAAGATAGGTGACAGGAGTTTCACTTACCTTCGGCAGTAACCTTGGGAAGGCTGGCGTTGAAATCAATTCTATTTGGAGACATCCGCACTTCGAGACCGGGTAAGGCGAGGTACTTGATCCCATTTACCACAATATTGCGTAGTTGTAGATCGCCGCTGAAGTGTAGATGGGTTATGTTACATACCAGGTGGAAGGGAAATCGCGCAATCAGTTCAGTACATAGCATAAGAATAAGGAGTAGCCTTCTCAGCAAACTGTCAGGCTAACTTTGATTCTATAGTAAAAGTTTTAATAATTTTTAGCAGTCTATAACTACAAATCTTAACAATCGATCATCGTGGCGGTTTTTATAATTTCCACTTGTTAAGCGTGGTGTTAACGTGCTAACAAGCTGTGGCCATTTGGCTTGCCTTAGGCTGCAGGTTTAGCGGCAAAGTTGTAGAACACATTAAAGCAAGTCGTTACCTCATCCATGTGCCTCATCTACTTACTTTCTTGGATGAACTAACGTAGAGCCGGAAGGCTGAAATGGCCAAATTTGATGATTTACAATATGATTCGCGGACAGAAGGCTATACAACGTGCCATTTATAATAAAGTTTTTAGATAGTTAGTTTTTAAATAAAGTTACTAAGTTACAATTTTATTGTAACTTAGTAACTTTATGATTTGTGGAATCAGCTTGAATCACACCTATTAATGACATGTTATTCTGTCAAATTTTTGCATACCGCTAAGGTTGATTATGGTGATACATTGTATATTGTAAGAACTTTCACTACCCATATAACGCAAAATAAATAAATAAAATTGTTCCAGTAATTAGTAGTGATTTTGAACTAGGGTATCGATGTGTCAGTTCCTAGATTATTTTTACAACCCAACGATTTACCTAGTTTAGATTGTATACAAAATAGTTTTTACGTATTTACACAACAATGTAAAAAAAACGAATACCAAAAATGTTGGCTCCTTCACCGCTCCTACAATCTGCCACCCTAGGCTTTAGCCTACTCAACCTATTGATAAATCCGCCACTGATTGTGATTCATCAAAAGTAGCCATTTTACCCCCTGTACACTTAAAATTGTATCTAAGATTGATTTACCTACCATTAAAGTCCTGACATCCTAACATTCCTGGATAATTATATTATGCGGTAGAACCCTGATAGATTTTGTACGAACAGTAATCGGTTGTGTCTATCGGTAGTTGTCACGTGTACAGTGTACTGGGTCCAATTAGGCAAAATAAAGGAATCAAATGCATCTTAGAGGCAATTCCAATGACCTATTACGGCGTCGGCATTATAAACTTACCGGAAATCGACATCTTTGAGATCAATATTGTAGGGTCCCAAAGATGGTAGCTGGAGAGGGTTGAGTTGTGGCACGATTTTGACGAAACTCACAAATGCACCAGCTTTGCGTGTGGCGTGGTTGTCATCCCAAGTTAGCGGATAGTACTTCTGTGGGAGTTGACCAGTCTGTGTTTCAATGTGAATAGCGCCGAAATCTTGATTCCCTGTAATCAAATTAAGAAAAAGTAAATACATTTTGGCCGATGATTATCTTTCTTCTTAGAATAGTCGCTACGGCATAGACGCACCAACTATCGTAGAGGAGCAGCTACGAGAGTTGGTGCGTCTACGCCGTAGCGTGGCGCTACGTCGTAGGCACCGTAGCTAATGCATGATAATAATATGGTAGCTACGCGCGAATGTAACGGTAATAATCCCTACTAATATTATAAATGCGAAAGTAACTCTGTCAGTCTGTCATGTCTGTCTGTTACGCTTTCACGCCCAACCACTCAACCGATTTTGATGAAATTTGGTACTGAGATAGACTAAAGCTTGAGAAAGGACATAGGCTACCTTTATTGCAAAAAAACCTCTTGGAACCTCTTCGTCATTGTTGACGATAAAAACATGAAACTTTATATTAAGGCGCTTGATAAGAAATAAATATTTGATATAGCGTTTTTGAAATTTCGACCTGTGTGGGGATGAAAGTTCGTTTGGAAGTCCAAACAAAGTCACGCTGTAAAGTCTAACCACAGAACAGATTTTGACAAAATTTGGTACAAAAATAGATAAGACCTTGGGAAAGGATATAAGCTACGTTTTGTTGTAAAAAAGGGGTTGTATAAGGGATGAAAATTTGTATGGGAGTTTGTCATTGTTGAAGATAAAACGATGAAACTTTGTATTTAGGCACTTGATAAGAAATAAATAAATATTTGATATAGGGTTTTCGAAATTTCGAAATTTCGAATGGGGATGAAATAGGGGATGAAAGCCTGTTTGGATTTTGACGAAATTTGGAACAAAAATAGACTAGACCTTGGGAAAAGATATAAGCTGCGTTTATATTTCGGTAAATAATGAAGTTGGGAAAATTTTGCGGTCTTCACCAGCAAAGAAGCGGCCAGAAAGATATGTAAGAATAATTTGCAATATCCCGCCAAAATTGGAAAAAACTAAACAGTCAAAATCGTGCTGTCCTCGCGGGCGAAGCTGCGGGTGGAAATATTATTAGGAGAGGAGTTATTATTAATGTTTGAATGAATTTGCAGTTTTGATAGAACCCAATTTGTTCCAAATTCTGAGTGTTTTCTAATTATATGTCTATGTTCCACGTTCTCAATTTTTTTCATATTCTCTTTGGAATGTTTTGAACACAATCTAGATAGAAAATCTGTATTGATATATCTGCCATCTTATCACGTTTTGCAATACACAGTAGAGTTTTATAAAATAATAATATATATTATCAAGGAACATAAGTGTTGAGAACTGCTACAAAAATGTTGGTACTTTAGATTTCTGTGTATTGTCAAAGTTATTAAATACTTGACAGTTTCCAAATAAACACAATAATACATGCCTCTGAACCATTTAGAGAAGAAGATGATTTGACAAATTTTATTACTAAAGTAAAGCTTTGTTACTATATAATTTTATGTAACTTACATGCTTGGACAGAGGATACTGCGCAGAAAGCTACGATAAGAAGACCCCTCATGTTGGTTACAATAATTCTACGCAACTGTGTTACAAATACAATACTTGCAAATATATAATATCATATTCAATCATCTGTTAATTATTTTCTGGATGTTACCATTAGTCACAAGGAAATTGATTTCACACCGACTGAAATTACAAACTATTATCGATGCCATGTTGTTCCATGTCCAGTTTCTTGTAATTTTTCAAGTCACATGCCTAATACAATAAAATTTATATTCTTCCTGCACTTATTTTCTCAAGATAATGTTTGATTTATTTATGATAGTTAGAACGTTACTTTTCCAATTATCCAAAAATTAACTCTAGTTATCATTATTAACTCACGAGGAAAATATTTTAACTTTAAATGGCCACAACGTATCGGTTCATCAGCTCCGATTTATTTAAAATATTATGAACTCTTGCATGCTCCTGTTGCACTCGTGACAAAAATACAGCGCAGCAAACTACAATGAATTTAATTAAATCTTATAGGTAAGTAATCTATGCCATTTTTACTTACTTAATTTTTTAACGCATCATCCAATAGGTATTTAGAATTTAATCTGAAAAAGAAATAGAACTTAATCCTCTCGTCTGCATTATTAATTCACTATTGTATTTTATTTATTGATAATCGATACGTTACTGCAACCACTTTTAATGTTTGTATATGTAGTAGGTCTGTGGATTACTATTTAATTTTTATTTCGTAGTTTTATTCGTTTGGAAACGTAAAAAAGGTGAATTAACCGTGAAAGAATCATAATTTACCAATGTACATTTTAATCCACACAAAATTGTTTAGGTATTTTGTAAGTATTTAACTAGTTATATAACATTACAAAATCATTATCAGCCTATACATGTATTTATGTTTATTCGTTTGTGACGTTTGGCAAACGCGTGGGCTGAATGTTGATACTATTTTGACGATCCTTATGTTAATCGATTAGTCTTAGGTATTGCAGTGAGTTGTACTTTACTTAAGTAAGACAACAGTAATTAAACTGACGACAACCAGACGCCATATTCTGAAAAAGAATAAACTATGTCAAGTGGAAATTGGTCTTAAGGTTTCTCCAATCATTTTTCATTTTAAATGAACTTTGGGATGTATACTTGTTTGAAAGAAATCCCCGATGTGGTCCCATCATTGTCATCAAGTTAAAATCCGACGATGGGATCCCGGAGAAATCGAGGGAACTCTTCAAATATTATATGCATACCTATAACAATATAATTTGTATTTTTTGAAGTAACTCGTGCATTTGTTCTCTCAAAGCATCATTTGGTGAAGTGGAACTGATGATGGACACCAAAGATGGCCCCTTATGTATTTTTCCCGATCATTCGAAAACAGTGAGACCCATTTGGAAAATTATTTTATTGTTTGAAAGGGTTATACTTCCCAGGTCGTCTTACTGTCATCAGGTCAGGATCTGATGATTTGATCCTGGATAAATCGAGGGAAGTCTTCAAATATTGTATTTGCACCTGGAATCTCGTGAATTTGCTCCAGGTAAGCTTCATTTGGTGAAGTGAAACTGATGATGGCAACGGCTGCACCGCAACTCCTCAATAATCAGTGTAGAGCAGGGATTCCCAAAGTGGTCCAACCGGTGGTTGGTGGTGGTGTTTTCTAGGGGTCGATATAAACGAAAACTGATTTTGGGGGTCGACGAGGTCTAAAAATCGACCCCTATTAAATTAACACAAGTTTAAAACTTTCAAGATAGGTAGGTAGGTATGAAGTCAACTTTACTCACTTAACCAAGTGCAAAGTTTTCCAATTGGTACCTTAGTACCTAGGTATTTTGTATCAATAGGAAAAAACTAAAATTATTCCCCTTATTCATAATAGTCTGCTAACTTAAAGTATTGCTAATTCCCACTCTGTCTTCTATTGACCTCAGTCAGAATGAAAAATAACACTCTGTAGCAGCTGTTTTAGTTAGCGGACCATTATGAATAAAGTAGGTCATTTGGCCATGGGGGTCTGTGGTAACAGTTCATTTTGGAAAAGGGGTCACTTGACCAAAATAGTTTGGGGATCCCTGGTGTAGAGTATATAGTAAAGTATTCGAATCGCTTTTATGTAGTTGCAATTTATGCTGGTTATGAACAATGCATAAGGTGAAGTACCAGGAGAACTCCTTAATAATAAAGTCAGAATAGTAAATTCAGAATAATCCATAAACACTGAGTAATTTCCAAGTTAATTATGTTCTGAGGACAAGGCATAAAAATTAGACATCATGCTACAAGTAGGTTATTATTTTCTTACATGAAACTGCAAAGATTTTTCCGAAACATCATATCTATTCCCTTTCTAAGAAACTCAATCAATTTGCTTATGCCCTATACAAGCTATCAAAAACAGTAAACCGTTGTACTGTCCTCATATCCTACAATGCTTATGTGGCATCAAACTTAAGGTATGGCATAATCTACTGGGGTAATTCGACTGAGAGGGACGTTATCTTTAAGGCTCAGAAAAAGTGTATACGATCATTCTGTAAGTTGGATTCAACCGATAGTTGCGTGCCAATGTTTAAAAGTTATAACTTACTGACTTTCCCATCCATGTACATTTATGAAATGGGCGTATTTGTTCGAAGTAATTTTCATTTATTTGAGAAGTTACGTTCTCGGCGTCATCAAAGTACCATTCGCAATGCTCCCCATAACACAACACTTTTTGGTAAGAGTGTGCTCGGTATGACCTCAAAAATATATAACAACATACCAGTAGCTATCAGGACTAAGGAGACTCTGGATTCATTTAAAAAACATTTATATAAATTTCTATTAGACAGGTGTTACTACTCCATTACAGAATTTCTTAACGATAAGCAGAGCTACGAGGTTCCGACTTATTAGTTCATCCATACTAATGTTGTGACTAATACCCATGACTACAGTGGAATTATTACATCTAATTAAAATTAATATTGACATCGTAATTTGATAATTTGAACTTACTTTTTGACATTTATTTATTCATATTGTGTATTGCATTGTAAATTTGTAATATAATATAATTTTGTACGCCACCTTTCGGCAAAACATAGCGAGCCACACATTATACAATGTTCTATCTATAAGTACACCTATGTTTTACAATAATAAATTGATTG
This sequence comes from Subacronicta megacephala, assembly GCA_958496365.1. Lineage (NCBI taxonomy): Eukaryota > Metazoa > Arthropoda > Insecta > Lepidoptera > Noctuidae > Subacronicta > Subacronicta megacephala. Next base: position 6,680,999 of record OY292516.1, on the reverse strand, counting down.
ATTGATTGATAATTGTTAGTAGCAAGTTTTGGCATATTAATTAAACATGCAAATACCTACAACAACAACTTGATATATTTTTAACAATTAATCATAACAGCTGTGGCTTTCTAGGTAGGTACCTAGTTTTGGGGTGACTACCTCAGGACGATTAGTACTACTCCACCAAAACAGCTTAGATTCATTACGATTAGGTCAGAGCAAAGTGTTGTTGTGCAGCTATTAAATGGATTTTGGATATACACGTTTCCTATACACGCCTATACACGTTTGTAAACGCACTCACAATAAAGTTGCAAAAATCCTAGTTTTTTTTTTTTTACGGAGCTCTCACTATTGTGTGCGTTCAGCGGGGGGGACGCGTCCGCGTATATCTAATTTTTGTCCGCATAACGACAAAAACTAGGTTTCACAGCTATATTAATAGAAACGTAACTGTCAAGTTTCTTAGTGGAACTTAGGGCGACTGTTACACTCGGGATTCTGGGATCCTGAGATCGATCCCAGGTTGAGCAAAGTGCTATTACCTAAGTTTTTCTATGAAATTCTCAGTTGCAACTAGGCGTCTGGATTTGTGCCCATTTGTGTACATTGAGGTCGCCCCTATTACATGCGACCTAAACATACCGACGAAACTGTGCACATCAGTGCACCTCTGCCTAACCCTTCGTATCTATTTAATAATTTTATAATCTAATAAAATTAGCATAAGTAGTAATTGATTATTTTCTTCCTTCAATAACTGTTTCATTGGGTGCAAGCGTCCGCTGAGTAGTACTAGTATGAGGTCCCGGATTCAATTCCCATTTTCCAGACCGAGGAAAATGTATCTATGAAATTCTCTATAGCAGCCCGGAGTTATGATTTGGGCCGGTTTAGGCAATAATGTCGCCGCGTTACAATCATACCGTCGAACTGCATTAAAATATCTGCCCTACTTATATCTATAATAATTGGATAGGATAGATTGGATAGTCTTGTGAAGATGTCACTGTATTTGAGGCTTTACTAATAATACTACTTGCTAGGTAGGTACCTAGCAAGTAGAAAAAATAGTAAGTATAGGTATACTTACAACTCCGATATGAGAGTAATTACAAAAAATTTGTTTATAAAAACCACTTTAATTATAATTTCTATTTTACATAGCAATAAAATATTATTTCACATGATTATTTATTTATTGAGTACCTAGCTACTCCAACAGTAATATAGATCTGTAAGAATAATGTATATTTTCTTATGTAATATATACTAATTATAGGTGCACATAACATTTTCAGTTGAAAACAAACAAAAAAAGCTTAATTATTGAAACTAGCGTAAAGAAATTGTGAAAGAATTTATAGATTAGGAGTTAAAATATAGAATTACCTATATAAATTAACTTTGACTTTTTTACAGTTTATATTTAGAGGTTCGAAATTACAAATAAATAGCTTATTATATTATAAGTATATTGGTTATCACGAGCACCAATGTTTGTGGGGCAGAATGATGGCCAAAATGTTTTTATGAGGGATTTTGTCGGAGGTCTGTTGTCAACTTTGCCATTGAGTAGCCCATGGCTATATAAGACACCAAGCATTGCACGCCGCCTATCATGCTGTTTGAAGCATATTAAAGAAAATGAAGGACAATCTTTGATTGTAGAAAGACCGTTGAATACGTTCTATATGCTGAGAGTGAACAGCGTAAGTTGGAGGCCACGCTGTACTTGCATATTCTAAGTAGCTCCTAACCAAAGATTTGTACAAAGAATTTTTGTTTGATTTGGAGGGCTCTTGACACTGTTGGTGTGACGTTTGAGAAACCCGATCACTTTAAAAAAAACACCTTACTAGCAATGTGGGTCACATGTTACTAGTATTCTTGTTAACCCCTCGTATTCAGCTAAATGCTTGTATAACGAGTGGGTTCACGTCAGTAGTGCAATGTGCGGAGTTCGAACCGGCAACAACATGATCGCAAGTCCAACGTCCTAGCGATTAGACTAGCTTTTAGACTATATTATCATTGTGCGGAATAATCTGCAATTTTCATTTTCATCAGTTATTCCGAAGTCTTCAATTTAGTTTACAAATTCAAGGTTAGCTCTATAGTAGTAGTGTGCAGTTAAGGTAAGCGGTTTTTTTTCTAGTGACACCAGACATTAATACTGTTCAAGTCGTTTTGTAACCGAGTCGTGTCATCAAATTTTTTGTTCTTTAGATTTTTCGCGTAGAAGGAATCATAGATTCAACACGTCAAAGTTCAGTTTAAGGTCGCATAGCCACTACTAATTGAAACAATTATTTAAAAATTGACCAGAATTTGTATGAAATAAACTGCTGAGTTTAAAGAAATTATTCGCAGTTGAAATGCGCCTTATTAGCCTCTTTATTCTTATTCTAATAGCAAAGCTACGTCACATGAAACTTATTCATACAACAACCACATTCTGGAGGTGGTCGAACTCTAGAATTTTGTGGTTTTATTTCTGAGTTCGTGAGTAGGTCACTCACGTAAGGAGACTTTACGTGGCGGAAGAATATATATTTTTATTTATTATATTGGTTGAATAACCCTTTTTTAAAACGCAATTGTTAATGTTCATTATATAGAATTTAATGTCCTTTTATCTGAAGAACTGTATAAAAAAAAATATTTATTCCAATAAAATATAATGTTATAAGTAGGTAGGTACTAAGTATACCTTTTGTTTTTCGAATATATTATCATAATTGTAATTGTTTTTCAACATTACGTTATATATCTGACTTAATTTTCATGCCAACACCTATGATCACTTCTTTAGTGTGTATTCGGTCAGTATCGTTGTATACGCAAACCTTTGTATCATACACTTCGATTTGCATTCATCATGCCTTCGTCGCATTTTGTGTGAAAGTTGAATATGTCAAAAGACTTTGTTCACTTTTCTAAAATAATTAGATTTTAAATTAAGAAATTAATCAGTCAATATCATCCCACTGCAGGTCAATGATTTCCCTACCCTCCTTCGACTCCTCTCGGTTCAGAGCTCAAATGAAGGGACGATGACTTTCTGTGGACTCCGCTCAGTAGTGAGTTTTACCAACAGCTCTTCCGACATGCGTGGACATAACCAGCCCCATTCTAGCACTTGTGGCTTTTTACGACGGCGATCTGAATTTTGGAACGTAGTATACTGTTCCTGATACGGTCTGTTAACCGGACTCCTAAGATGCTCTGCTCCACAGAGCGCAAACCCCGAGTGTGGACTTCATATGTTTCGTTAAAGACCAAGTTTAAGCACCGTATGTGAGGATAGGCAGAATACATACGTCCATGAGTTTCTTCTTGAGGGTTACAGGGTTAACCTTCATTAGGTTTATATCGGTCTTATAGCTACTCCAGGCGTTTTCAGTGCGTCTGCAAAATCATTATTTTTTGTGTTGCCTGAAAGACACTATTGGTCCAGATATATGCACTCTTGGTCGCATTGCAATTTCGCGCCATCGAATTTAAACCCATGTTTCGTACTAATATTCATCAGCTTGGTCTTCGAATATTACAATATATAATATTCATTTTCAGTTCGACTTTGCGACTTGCTCGGTTGTGTTCAGTGATCATGTTGCTTAGTTCAGATGCCGAGGAGAAACGAAGTTTTAGATACTTTACTCGGTTTGGTACATACGGAGTACTTAGGTATTAACTTTAAGCTAGCAGCTAGAGTTTTATGCCCTACTAGCTGACCCTTGCCCAGTTCGTTGGGTGATACTCGTATAGCCTATGACACTCACAATTAATAACGTGGCTTTCTATTGGTAAAGGAATTTTCAAAATCGGTTCAGTAGATCCAGAGATTACAGGGGCTGATCTCTGGATCTACTGAACCGATTTCCGAACCGACAACCTCACAAACTCACAAATTTTACCTCTTTATAAATATAAGTAAAGATAAAAATCTTGTGTTTAGGTTAGGTACATATAATACAAATGAGTCAGATTATGGTTTTCATAATATTTGGTGTATCATTTCCTACTTACTATAAAATAAAATAATTAGAACAAATTTATATAAAAATTTAATTACGCATTTACGCATGCTTAGCGTTTTCTAAAGTTAATTTGATGATAAAAATGTCAACCATTGGCAAGACTGGATCTGCATACGTCGTCCAGTTTGGTACACCGAATGCTTAGTCAACTAAGTTACCGAGGTCCTCGTAATATCTAGTTTTCTTGTTGTTTCCAAGTGTTCGATTGTAGCTTTATTGATTATACTTTCTAGGGCCTCAAAATTTATTTTGATGAGCATTATTTTCGTTTCATTAATTTTTACTGCTAAAGCTACACCCTACTCACGCAGGGTCGTCAAAAATATTCATTGTATGAATTATAATAAGCTTACGTCTGTTGCTTGTTTGATCCATATTGGCGGCATAATGTTTTTTTGTGTGAGATACGCCATGATATACCTAGGCACATATGTCGTTAATGTAATAGAACATAAATTATTCCGAGAACAAATAACTCTTAAACACGTCGGTAGAGACTGTCAGCAGTTTTTGATTGGCAAATTCGAGTGCAGCTCGGAGCAGGCCATCGTAGAAGTTTCCTTCAGATTTTCCGCTGAACAATTGTACGGAAGGCTTGACGACGTATTCCACATCACCGCCAAAAACTACGTCGGTTAAGTTGTACTGAAATAGAAAATAAAAACTTTTAATACTTACTCCTGTTTCCAGGAAACATGTCGTAGATATTACCAGTATAAGTTGACCTTTCATCATACAAAAAGCCTTTACAATGCAGTCATATTATACAGGCAATGGAAAGTATGCTATGTAGCCTTGTGCCCGTAACTCTTATTGTGATTCGCCTAAAGTAGCCCCACTGTTCATGAAAATGCCAATAATGGGCACGGACCAATTCCTTAAAAATGGCTATATCTAGTACCTGCGACGGGTCTAACTGCCACTTTACTAGAAGACTACCGAGTAGTAGGTACACAGTAGAAACCATTTCTGTACAAACAAGTTAGTTGTTAAGCATGACTTAATGTAATTTATAAGTATGTAATATGATCACAAAATTATGAATTTTCTAATTAAAGAAAATTTCATATCTTTGTGAACATTTCGCAATGTTTAATGCTAAAAACGAATAAAAAATATGTAATATGATATTGATAGTCTAGTCGTAAGCAAGACTACACACACACAATTACACATACACAATTAGGGGTTCTGGATTCTCAAGTCGAGCAATTTTTCTATTAGGTTCAGGGTTGAAATTATGAAAATGCCCGGTTTATGGCGAACTGTAGGAGTATTAAATAGCCTAAGTTATCCTTTTTTGGGTACGAAAAACCCTCTAGCTTCCTTTGGCACCTAGGTAGGCGGCAGGTTTTGCTTGCCACCTGCCTTGCCATGCCGTCCAGTCATGGCTATCCTGGTACTATCGTTCGGCCTCTGAACATTCTCAATTCTCTGATATAAATTTTCTAATTAGGCCCCCCCCAGCCCTGTTATGCTTAAAATTTTCAGGCAATCTTTACTTAGTTGAGCCCAGCGACTGATCCTGATGAAATATGTTTGGAAGCCAAATAATACAGGATCGATCGTACCGTACCGTATCGAACCGATCGGATTACCTACAGAGGGCGGGACTAGAGATTGGACTTGTATTTTACATTTTACTCGCATTAGCGTAACCGTTTTTTCACTTAAAATAAGCTCACGCAGATGAGCTCCTGGCTATCGACACTGGCTTCGAAAAAAAATATTTAATAAGTCAAGATCGCCGTCATCGAAACCGATGAGGAGATTTTTACTTTACCTATCTATAAAACACAGAAACCGCGGGGAGTACAAAGAGAGAACAGCTAGTTGTTTATAAAAGATTGTGTTAACAGAAATATATTATATAAAAGCTGACCTGAGATATGCTTTCCTGTCTTAGCTATAAAATAGACGTAGCCTATGTAAATCAGGAAAAATGTAATTGTAGGTGAAATAATTTTCAAAATCAGTTCAGTGGATCCAGAGATCACCCCCTACAACCTCACAAACTCATAAACTTTGCCTCTTTATAAAATTAGTATAGATACTTAGATAGAAGTGGTGCTAAAGTTGTATCTTACCTGAACATTACTTATGTCTATTTGGACAGAAGCGCTATCGAGCTGTAGCACCTCACCCGTCGGCGGATATTGCGCGGTTCTACTTCCAGAAGAGATCAACACATCCACGTCCATTAAATTAGCACTATATTAAGAGAAAAAATATATAAGGATTTTACAAGTTTGTATTATGAAACGTTATCATCTCTTCCGTGGTGGTTCTATAGATAAAAGCGAAAGTAAAAAGAGGAAAAATAAAGGTTATTGGTTGCACCATTATTACGCCATTACGTCCATGCGAAATATTACCTACGAATATTGTTCTATGTATTTGTAAAGTAGCCAAAGCTAGAAAGGCTAAAAAGACAATTGATTACGAAGCTTTTGCTTTTATATGTTCTCGTAGAAGATTATTGTGTAAAATAGAGGATTCGGCCAAATTTACTATTTAAGTACATTATCTTCTACTATAAATATATGTAAGCAAAACAATTGTGAATAAGTTATTGTTAATGCGTTAATTAAATGTTTCTATACATAAAATCACAAATGCGGAACATTTACGATCCCAATTGTCTTTGCACCGACTCTTTCTATTAAAATTTACCTACCACTGCTAAACCACTTGCGCATAACTTCAGATGTGAACAGTTATTTAAAACTCTGTACGGATGAACGGTAATAATGCCTTTAGTATATTTTCCTTGGCAAAGATATATGCCTCATTCCACCTTATAAGTGATGTCATCACACGTTCTTTGATATTTTTTCGTAGAAACTAAATAATAAATAAATGAAAAAAATCGGAACAGGATAGGAAAACAAAGAAACTGTATTTTTTTGTGGCTTAATAATTTTGAAATGTTGTCATTGATGAATAAAATGCACTGTACCAACCTTATGTGACATTGGAATACTAGAGAAATGAGGCTAAACGAAGCCTGTACGTTTAAGTCAGCTGAAATATAGAAACAACATATATAAATATTATTGAACACTTTACTAATTAACATTTTATGAAACAGCGCCTTACTTTCAAAATAAATGTTTGGTACGGTGACGTTAAGGTCCGTTCTTAGATTCTTCAAACGCAATTCTACTTGATGTACTTGTAATTGTTTGATTCCAGCCACTACGACATTTTTGATAAATACGTTGCCACTGAAATAAACATTTAGGTAACTAAGTTGAGGAAAAAACTAATTTATAAATAAAACTGGCGGTCGGTAAGCTAACAAATGAAGCCGATCACATAGAACGCGTAACGATCACACTATTTATGCCTTTATACCTTAAAAAAAAATCACTTTTAGCGATAAGACCTTATTACGGGAAATGTACGATGATCATATTGTGATCCACCAAATTAGCCATTTTAGCTCCTTGTAAGTAACCATAACTTTGGCACAACCTATATAACTTACCTGAACCAAAGAGAAGGTATATCAATGCCAAACGGACCAAACGATTCTCTGCTCAGAGGATCTAGGTTTGGCACAAGTTGAATGAAGTCGACGAAGTCTGCAGCTTTGGCACTTGCTATCTGGTCCTGCTTAGTCAGCGGGCTGTATTTAGCTGGGAGGTTCCCAACCTTTGCATCAAAGTGCAAATCGCCCAAATCTTCATTGACTAAAACAGTCGAAAATATTATTACGTCACAGTAGTACTGAGGATAAGAAGAAACTGTTAGTAGTTGTTAAAAAAACAACGCCATTCATAAATCATTACTTATGTACAACGGTACCTAAAACCTCTAGTTCAAAGTGTTTCGTGAACGCCAGCATTATCCAGCTGGCCAGAAAAGAGCCACTATAGATGAATGATATCTACACATTTATTGCTAGCGGCTCTAAAGGTGAATTAATTGCCAATATGAATTACTTAAAGTGACCATTTAGCCACCCCGAGCTACCGATCCCTACGCTGAAGCCCGCCATGGAACGGACAAAACTTTCAGAATACCGTTAGACTTAATAAATCGAATATGGCGAATCATGCTCGCTTTTGCGATTACAATTAACCTACGTAAGTACTGCGTAGTAATATTATGGAAGTTAAACAAATGAATTTGTCCCGGAAATAATGGAATTCGTTTACTTTCCTTCTTACACTAAAGGTGGTCACCTCGTAGGACTAAAAGGCCATATTCTGAATCAGTTCACATATTAAATCCGTAGCACATCCTTAAAAATTTATTAATGTGAATCATATTATAAATTATCAAAAGTATTATATTAAAAAAGCCTATTTTACCTCTGTCGGGCTGCTAATAGGAAGTCTATAGCTCTATACCTAGCTCTAATATAGAAGAGATCTGGTGATCCATTTATCCGTTTTTGGCTAATAAATCACAATTGTAAATGATAACATTGCACTTATTTTTTTCATCTGGATCAATAATGCCTTTTATGTACACACGGCTACACATATACAAAACCAGTTTAGACTGACCTCTCAATGTAAAGGTTTGCCGCACAACTCAAGGCCAGCCTATATATAGGTTATGTAGAATAGCTTGATGTGTAGCCGTGTGTACCTACTCTACTAAATGCAAAGCCAGATTCATCACCACTAGTTACATTAAGCACGTAGCCAATAATGACATCGTCGAGCACAATAAAGATTATGATGTAATATATACTCACTAAGTTCTACTTGCGCTAATATAACAGGCAATACGTTATACAATGTCGCGAACACAAGAATCCGCATTGTTGCACCAAAATCACTTTCCAACTGTGTACTAAATTCACAAGTTTCAAATATATAAAACGGACAATTATTATTATTTCTTATAAGTCCTGTTGTGTTTTGGGCTTTGTGATTGTGCACATTAGTTACAAGTAATTGATTTTCCACCCGTTCAGTACATAACACGCCATACAATTTGCTTAGCGATTATTTTCTTGTCGCTTCGAACGAATTTACGGAAAGATATTGTCAATATTACGCGCTTAAGCGATAATTTTCTTTTAGGTATAACATGACTTTTCAGGTAATTAATTAAGAGGAAACATTAATTTTAATCAGATGTCAATTCGTATTCGCGTTGTTCCGCGAAGCTAGTCTTGAAGCAAAATTTTTCAAAAACATACCGTATAAGTAATATACAGTCTTAATAAAATTTTCGAGATCAAGCATACTTAAATACAATCAATGCTGCATTGAACATGACTTAGGTTACTTAAAGTTTGTCAACACTCCAAGTTCACGATATTCAATTATAACATACCTTTATACCTGTATTTCCCGAAGGGTTAAGCAGAGGTGTACTAAAGTACACCAACATTCCGCCGCGCGCCGGTATGTTTAGGTCCCATTTAATAGGGGGCGAGATTTTAAAATAATAATAATACAATGATATTTTTTTTGTATTTTAGGGACTACGAGCATATGAAAATGAAGGTTGAGAGATTTCTATTCCTGATACTTGAAAGCCTATTTAATTACTTAGCTACAAATATGATTTTATAAATACATACTTAAGTAGATATATAGTTTTGTATTTTAATTACGTATAGATAATTAGAAATTGAGATGTATCTAGAAATTAATAAACGCTACGCTAACGCGCTTAACTAAAGCTGCAGCTGTAATTATATTATCCTATTATAATATTCTAACTAAGTACTGAATACGTTATGTACATGTTTTATATATTATTATTTAATAAGTTATCATTAGATAGATAAGACATGATGATGTCTGCGATTTGCATCCAACGACTTTATCGTCTTATATCATCATTTATCGGCCGAATCAGAAGTCGTCGAAGGTCATCCGTAGAAGTAACCGAAATATCTGAAAGAGTTATCATGCAAGGGCGGCGCACATAGCTCGTAGAACTGATGACCGTTGCGGCAATAAGGTTCTCTAACGGAACGACGTCGACGTCCCGAAAACGCAGCGTAGGATATAATCTCCAACGAGATGGACGGACGAACTTTTTATAGTCACGCTACTGCAAAGAGACTAAGTATCACCACTTTCGTGGCAGTTTTCATAGGGACACACACACACACACACACAAACACACACACACACACACACACAAACACACACACGCATACGCGCAAACACACAAAACACACACACACACACACAAACACACACGCGCGCGCGCGCATGCGCGCGCGCGCACATATACACACGCCACAAATACACATTTCCACACGTACGCATAGGTGCACAACGATCCACGCATAAACATAGGTACAAACAATTGTTGGCAAAACTGTAGTGTCACTTCCATTATTCAGGGTGCCTGGCTCTAGTTTAGACTCCAGATCTCCCACAATTTACTAATGTAAACAAATTTTTGTCAACTTAGGTACTAAATCTTATGTAATTTGTGGAGATAAATAAAACATTTTTATGATTATATTATTAAGTATGAGTACGACATACCCTGCAGCTTACTCAGGTGGCAGACGATCCATTAGGATTTTCTGTAAGTACCTACCTACTATGAAAAAAGGGCTAGAATTGTGACAAGCCATTGTGCCTAGTGGACAATCGCGTTAAACAGTTCATCAGTCGCTTATTTTGAACAAAGCTAAAGTATACATATTATATAGTAACTATACGTATTATTCCTTATCTGGTAAATACTGATGACGCCATTAATAAACGATAGCAAAAGGTTGATATATGTTTCTCACTAGATAGGAATATTATCTTGATTTAATTACGACAGTCTTAAACTATTAAGGTGACAATAGTTTGTTTTAACATAGGTACGCTTTGTAACGTAAAGTTTGAAGATAGATCGAATACGAGAGAGATGCTCGCAGCTTCGCCCACATAGGGATCCCGATAATAAATAGCGTATGTTAATCGAGAATAATGTAACTTTCTAACGGTTATAAAAATATTAAAAATATCGGTTCAGTGGTTCATCGATAACAAACAAACAAATATTTCCTCTTTAGAATATTAGTATAAACATGCATTTCTTTTACCTAAAAATTAGGAAGATACTTACTAAAAATTGTGAGTACACTAAAAATTTTAATTTTAAAGAAGCGTAATATAGTAGCTTGTAAAATTCCTACTTACCTACCTACTTTGACAAAACTTTCCCCTAAAATATAGCTTTAATTATTTTAATTTGACCGTATACCTACACTCAAAATTTGATGAACCATGGGCACAATACTGTCTATTCTAATTCTTACAAACGATATACATATTATTATGTATGCATGTACACTTATCCATAATTTTCATTTTACACAGAGATTCAGAGATATTTACAGCAAAACAAATCACGACCTGATAACAATGAATTCATGTGATATTTTTAATCTGCACACTGTGAGATTAGGGTTTAATTATGATTGATTGAAATAATCGAAGATATATACAAGTGCTAAATGCTAGAGCCGGTCAAATTGCAAAAAGACAACGGTAGTCAATTATTTTCATTTTATAATTCAGTACCTACCTACATAATTATACTTTTCAATATAACGGAATAGCAGCAAGGAACTTTCTTGCTGGGTCTTTTCCATATGAACCACTATTATAAGTGCAACTATACATGTCATGTGATAATAGCGCAATTGAAATTATACATTTGACTTTGTGATTGAAGAGACCCTCACTATTTTCCATTCTCTCTTATTTTTCTATTGAGTAATGATGAATTAGCAGACTAATTCAATTTGATTCTTCATTTTTTATTTCAGAAAATGAAATTAGTGTGTCTTGTGGCTCTTCTTGTGTGCGCGTTTGCGCAAGGCGCCAATTTGGATCATGAAATTCTTCCCCCAGGTTAGTATTTAGGAGGTATTAAAAAAATGATGATTGAAACGAAAAATTACAATACAAGCCCGTCGTTACAATCAATATTTTTAATAGAATCCAAATAAGTAATTAACTGTGTAACGCGTCCCGATTAGGAAGTCCTGTAATTTGCTGTGTTATATTCTAGGAGAGAGCGTCGAGTCACGTTTGACAGACACTCACTTGCAACTTCACCTGGTATCCGCGGACAGTGCGGTAACCGAATATGACCAGCTGCTGATGTCAGAATTAAACGCTTTAGAGAAGCAGACTGGTCGTAACCTGGTCACCGATGCTATCGAGAATTTATTGGAAGACTTCAGGGACGTCATAATCAATGGAAATGAGGACTTGCCGCCGCTAGATCCCCTCACAATACCCCTCATTGGACCCTTCCAATACAGTGCTCCTGCGTACGTAATACTTTGATAATACCTACTAGTAACTGTCATCACTACTTAGAAGTATACGATATCTATTTATTTAAAAATAGCTGTGCCCCGCAGTTTCACTAGCTCGTAGCGTGATAGGTACTAAATAGCTTATAACTGTCCTCAAAAATTGGTCTACCAAATAAAAAAAATCACACCCAGCGTTCGAGAGATTATCGCGTTACAACAAACAAACAAACTCTTCAACTTTATTAGACTAAATAGATTTGGAAAATGCTGGAGCAGCTCCCCATTGTTTTCATTCTGCGTTTTTCTGTAATATAGAAGATGGTATTGTGTAGTCTTGTGGTTCCAAGTAGATACTAATGCTGTTGACGTGAAGTCGTGGGTCCGAATCACAAGCGGCCCCTGTGTCTTTTACCTTGGGGGAATATTTATTTATTTCATACCAAATATGGATATTTTTTATTAAGATCTCACATCTCAATATTCAAGAAACCTTGATATTGGTTCCTTAACATAGTGATAAATACTTACTAAAAGATAAAATAACTTAGATAGTAACGTTTTTCGACCTCGCTCAGGATTGTTAATACTTTTGTTGATTGTACACACGCCTACAGGTCAAGCTATACCAAACTAGTTTAAGGTGATGTCGCATTGTATAGGCTTTTCATACAATAAGAGGCCAGTGTCAATATTTAACTTATCTCAATAAAAACAGTTTTCAATTAATCCCAGATGACGCCGGAATTTATTATTAATAACTGATGACCTCTGAGAAGTAACGTCGAAAAAACTCAGAGAAAAATGGTCTTTGTTAAAGTACCTACAGACAGTATATGCGACATTCCATACGAAGGGTAGGGCTAATTGCCCTTCACTTGCTTTGTCCTTTTGAAGAGCCATTCTAATGGTTTTAAGGAAACCAGTTCCAACTTACAGGGCCAGTCATCGTTTGGCTCAACCTCAGTCCATATCTTCATAATACAGGGAGCTCAATGACCCGTCGCACTTTATTACTAGATCAGCAGGATTCTAGATCACAGCTCACAAGGTCCATACATTAATGATATTTTATTTCTTATTATTCAGTACTGTGGCAACTGTATCGGTCAACGACTTCAGGCTGGAAGGTCTTCGCTGGTTTGTTCTTGACGACATCAACTTCAACGCATTTCGACTCGCATTTGGCGTGCACGTCACTATTCCTTGGGTTACTACAACTGGTAATTTTCAGATGTTTCTTATAGCATATATACGGGCCTTTCTTAAGCTTTCTTAAGTATACATGGATGGGTACCGCAGCAGAGTGGCTAAAATTCCACTTTTGATGAATTACCTATCAAAATTTGATTCATGAACACAACAGGCTATTATGTTCCAGTATAAGCCGACCTCTGTAAAGGCTTTTCTTACACTAAGAAGTCACTTTAAACTGTAAGTAAAGTCGTGTGTCCGTAAAACATATAGGTATAATGTGATTCATTTTAAGTGGCCCCCGGGGATGCCTGCATCCTACCAGATTCTTTAATCTTTTAAAATAGAGCATTCCAAAATTAACAATTTCCACCAAAATCTTCTATTACTGACTGACTGACAACACACAGTGTAAGCCGGGTCTAAAAGAATACACTTTTGAATGTGTAAAATAGGAAGGGATTTTGCAAAACTTAAAGCGTCGTGATGTTGCCATGTTGGTATTAATCAATGCGCAATACACAAAATATATAAAGTGTAAAAGTTTTTATATTGTTGTAAAAGTTTCATACTTAAAGCATCGACAAAAGTTCCACGTTAGTAAGAAAGTTATGGATATCTACACGGATAAATGTGAACACAATCATTTATTTGTGAGCGGGTAATGGTACCTAAATCATAGATTGTTAAACATATCTCTTATCTGCAAGTACACGCACTCGTTTAAGCCTAATAAGGTACCAAAACGAATCGCCATGATTATACCTACTACATTATCATTTTATCAGGTCGCTACGACGCAAGCGCACGCCTGGGTTTTCTTACCCACAGAGCTGGTGGCAACTTCAGGTGTGTACCTACACTGTGTGACTACTATGTTTCTAACTACCTATATTGGAGTATATAGGATTTGATTTGCAATTTGGCCAAAGTGTATCCAATTGGACCTATATATCTGATGTCAGCACAGCAGGTTATTCAAAACTGTCAATTTTCTCCAAATTATTTTAAATCTTAGAATGTTAACGATTAAGTTCAAAATCAACTGAGTTTTTTTTTGCATTTTGTAGTAACTTGATGTGCTGGCCACCGTACTTTAAAATCTACACTTTTGCACACTAACACGTATCTTTTAAAATTCTTTTGCGGCAATTATTTAGTTATTCTGTTTTGGACTTTGTAATTTATTTAATGCAGCTATGTGATTTTTCACTTCAAATGTTTTACTCGCTAGCATTTCGCTTTTCTTTGTTACCTAGATTGTCCAAAGTAAAATTTGAGAATGAACAATGCCCTAGTGAGTTTGACGTCAGAATAAACTGGATGTAGCTGTTCTACCTCCTTTATTATGAAATAAGTATTACTTTTACACCATAATAGTCTTGAGCCATTTTGATGTGCCTGAGACAAACTACATCCTTATCAATCGCATTGACCATTAGATAGAACGAAGTTGCGAATGGGATATCAATCCCTTCTCAGGGTAAAATTTAACACAAGTGGGTGTGAAATTTTACCCTTTTTGTTGTCGCTGATTTCGTAAAATCAATAAAGATTGAATGAGGATTATTCATATTTTTAGAGCATTATTTCCAGACTGCATTCTTGATTATTTAAATTATAAAATAACAAGCGTAGGAACTGAACAACGATTCTCAATTCTTCTCTTCTCTTCTCATAATTCTCTTCTTTCTCATAATTATGCCAGTTGGTACCAAGAGGGTATTGTGCTTAATGTATATGTAAAGCATTATTTTCTAGGATTTTCGCCCACCGAATTGAGTTCGGCATGGACTTGAGGTTGGGCACCAACATTTTTGGCGGTGGACATCTGATTCTGCGGGAATTGGAGATCAACATTGACATCCATGATACCCAAGTAAGTCAAAATATTATTTGATTTCTTTCAAACTGTGAATTTAGAAATCTTCACACGTAGATCATACGCGGAGTGAAATTATTAAAAATGTTTTGTTTAGGTGCAAATCCACGGCATGACTGGCTCTCCTATAATCAACGGCTTCATCAACAGTATGGTACAGAACGTGTCACAGCAGCTCATCCAGTCTGAGATGGAGAATGTTAGCAAAATGATCAGTGAGGAACTCTTCGACGTCATCAACGACGTGCTCAAGGAATTCACAATTAACGACATTTTGGGAATGTAAGAAATAACAACGGATACAAGGCAGGGGTTTTAATACTCAACAATTCTTTGTTATATTTGAATATCGATATAAGTAAAAATTAATTAAATGAATATAAAATATATCATTTATTACAAAATAGTGTCTTAATTTTTTTTACTTATCACATCTTACAAGCCTACGTACGCACGTACGCACGGCTGCACATCTACACATCGAGAAAAGATGCCATTCACGTATAAACTATTAGCAAGATGTTTGATAGAAGTATGTAACTGCACACTGTAGGTAGACGTACGCCTACTTAAAAAATAAAATACTAATTAGCTGCATTTATATCCAAAATAAAGCTAACTATCTTCAGGTTGGTCATAGGCGGGTAAAGCTTTCAATTATAGGTCTATTATATACATATATACAGGGTCGGACTGCACTGGTTGGGCCCGGTGGCTCCGCACAAGTCCTCGAGCTAGCCTGCGCAGGCTCTTTATCCAATCTCCCACCTGGACTATTTGCGGGGTTACCAGAAGCCCGTGCCTGGAGCCCGCGCAGGTTACAGCCTGTTGGACTATACTATATGGCTATTCCGACGCTGCATAGGATTAAGATTTTTTAACTTTGAAATCAAATGCAGATTAAAGCGTTTAAAACGGTCACTTTTTATTTATCATAATAAATATCGTTTACATTA
Organism: Subacronicta megacephala; assembly: GCA_958496365.1. Taxonomy (NCBI): domain Eukaryota; kingdom Metazoa; phylum Arthropoda; class Insecta; order Lepidoptera; family Noctuidae; genus Subacronicta; species Subacronicta megacephala. The sequence continues at coordinate 6,664,691 of OY292516.1, read as the reverse complement.
ATGAACAATTGCTGATACTTTTGCTTAAACATTAGTATCTGCTACGATAACGCAATTAACATAACAATGTTATGTTATGTCCACCACCATCCATGGGGGAGGGAAGTTGCTCGCGTCCGTAGGATTTACCATCTTTTCCAGACCCACCCTACACGTCTCCCCTGGGTGGTGCAAAACGAGCAACAACGCCGAGTCTCGGGCGGCGCTAACAAATCCCGACTCAGCAGGACTAAAAATCCTGCTCAGTGGTGGTAGGAAATGACCCCCACAAGCCGTTACCCTGCAGTTATTATCGTGGCAACGGTGGTCTTGGCTTAATCGCCCGGGCCAAGAGGAAGAACACCTCAATAAAGAAAATACCCCTATCCTACGGTGGGAACGTGCCAAAAGGATACCAATCGGTGGCTAGTGGGAAACTAGTTTCTAGCGCCAACCTCGATGCACCAGGCGAACATTGAGTGTATATAGCCTTCTCTCAGGGATGGGCGTCACCCTGTGAGCGACCGTTTATCGACCCTACTCGTGGGAATCAAAATGGATGTTAATTTAAATAAAAATAAAAATCAACCCCCAACCCAACAAAATAGGAAAATTTATCACCAACAAGTTTTCCATAAAAGCTTATTTGAAACTCGACCAAGATCAAACTCTTTTCATGGAACCACAACAGTAGCAACACCAGTCATAGAAATACGCGATGAAACAGAAATACCAAACACTGGTAACAACCTATCTTTGGAAATGCCAGAGAGTTCCGATCAAATACCACCGCCATGGCAAAGAGTACCTGGTTCTAAAAAACGGAAAATATCAGACTCTCCTCCGAGCCCAACTACTATCACAAGGAATAGCTTTAGTAACCTCCCGGTTGACGAATCGGAGGCAACTACTCCAAAACCTCCAAATAAACCTCCACCCATAATGCTCTATGGAATAGATGATGTCCATGAGCTTTCTAAGTTAATTGCAACTGTCATCGACCCAACCTGTTTCAGATTTAAGATTGTCAATAAGAATCTGCTGCGGGTCATGATAGATGTGACCGAAGACTACAAAAAAGTCATTGATCTGATAAGACAAAAGGGTCTGATTGGTCACACATTCACAAGGAAAGACACGAAGAGCTACCGTATTGTCATAAAAAATCTCCACCACACCACTCCACATGATGCAATTGTGGAAGAAATTGAAAAAACCGGCAATAAAATAAGAGGAGAAATCATTAATTGCAGATATGGTCCCGACAAAAAACCCACATCCACATTTTTTGTAAATCTAGAACCCAGTCCATGTAACAAATCAATTAAAGATATGCAATACATATATCACCAACGTGTTAAAATTGAGGATCCTCGTAAATCTAAAACAATAGTACAATGCCAGAGATGCCAGCAATATGGTCATTCGAAAAACAATTGTATGCGGCCATATAGATGTGTCAAATGTGGCGAAGGCCACAAAACAGCAGAGTGTCCAAAAAAAGACCGAAACACTCCAGCTAAGTGTGCTTTATGTTCATGCGACCACCCCGCAAATTACAAAGGGTGCCAGGTTTACAAAGAGATCCTTGCAAGGAAAACCACCAGACTAGGCCCCGATAACACAGCAAACAGTGAGCATAAAAGAATAACTCCCGCTCTTGAACTCGACTTCAATACCAGACCAAAACAACCCATAACAAAGCATTATGATTATAGATCCTACTCTGATGTTACCACCAATCGTAAAAATACTGAACGAGCCGATGATCCTGATCATCTATCTTACCAACAATCTACAATTGAGGCTATACTAACAAAACAATCTGAGAAGATCGATCTACTCCTCCAACAGATAGGTACATTAATAAACCTATTGACAACCGTGATATCCAAAATAAACTCAAAATGACATCCTTGCGTATCGCAACATGGAACATAAATGGATTGTCACCCAACACACTAGAACTTGAAGCAATCCTTTGGAAAAATAAATTAGATATAATGCTCATATCAGAATCTCATGCAACTACAAGAAGTTCGTTTCGTATAAAGGGCTATAACATCTATACCACACCTCATCCTGATGGTGGCGCTCACGCAGGAACAGCACTCGTTATAAAATCTAACATAAAGTACTCCCTCTTGGAAGCACACCCAATGGCTTATTTACAAGCCACCACAGTGAGGCTAGAGGATCGATCTGGTGCAATCATTGTGTCGGCAGTCTACTGTCCTCCAAAGCATAAAATTTGTGAAGAAATGTTCACCAATTTTTTCCGGACTCTTGGACATCGGTTTATTGCTTGGGGTGATTGGAACGCCAAGCACGTATATTGGGGCTCCCGATGCACGGTAACCAGAGGTCGAGCACTGAAAAACTCAGTGGATAAAAATAATTTAAAACCCTGGTCAGATGGTCATCCCACCTACTGGCCTTCTGATCCAAGGAAAGTTCCTGATCTCTTGGACTTTTTTATATCTAGCGGAATGTGTAAGCAATACTTGTTTGTTGAGTCATGCCTGGACGGATCTTCTGACCACACTCCCGTGATACTTAATATTAGTAGCACCATTATCACCTCAGAGAAACCTGAATCCCTTCATAACATCAAGACAGACTGGGAAGGACTTGCAACTTTCTCATCATCCGTCAGACAAAACTAAATTTAATCGTGCCACGAAGGAACTTAAAGTCATACTTAGAGAATACACAAACACTTCACTACAACAACAAATATCTAAGTTGTCTCCCTCGCAACAAGGCGAACACTCCCTGTGGAAGGCCGTTAAAAATCTCGACGGATCACAAAATCACAAACCGCCCATTAGATCAGGCACATCTTTGGCCAAAACAGACAAAGAAAAGGCTGAGACGTTTGGCTTACATTTGGCAAGCGTATTTAAACCCAATGAGGGGGCAAACCAACAAGAAGTTGAAGACATACTAAATCAGGACCTTCAATTGTGTTTGCCTATCAAACCAACATCACCCAAAGAAATTGCGATGGTAATCAGATCGTTGAACCCAAGGAAGGCACCTGGGTTTGATTTAATCACGCCTAGAGTTCTTAAGGAGCTACCAAAAAATTACATTACAATTACATTCCTGGCTAGTCTGTTTAACGGAATACTCAGAACGGGCTATGTTCCCAAATTATGGAAAATCTCCTTAATTATTATGCTCCATAAAACTGGAAAACCAGCACACGATGTCACATCATATCGACCAATAAGCCTCACACCAGTGTTGTCTAAACTATGGGAAAGAATTTTCTTGTCCAGACTCAAAGTACTCATGGATGAATGTGACCTGATCCCTGTACACCAGTTTGGATTTAGAAAGTTACATGCAACTACCGAACAGGTCCACCGAGTCTACCACGCAATACGCCAGGGTTTCGAGAAGATGGAATACACCTCTGCGGCATTTCTAGACGTGCAACAGGCTTTCGATCGTGTCTGGCACAAGGGCTTACTGTACAAAATAAAGAAAAGACTTCCACACTCAGTGTTTCCTGTCATAGCCTCGTACTTGGATGGCAGACAATTCCAAGTTAAACAAGGAGCTGAAAGATCTCGTCTTTATAATGTTGAGGCTGGTGTTCCGCAGGGATCGGTTCTGGGACCCGTGCTATATAATATTTTCACATCTGATCTGCCAACTTCAGAAGATGTAACGGTAGCGACATATGCAGATGACGTTGCGTACCTGGCGAGCGCCAAAGAACCCGATATCGCCAGTAACAAACTTCAAGTAGTTCTAGATAAAATGAATTCATGGCTGCAAAGGTGGCGTATCTGTGCCAGTGCTCAAAAATCAAGTCATATTACTTTCACCCTGAGGAAAGGCGACTGCCCCACAGTAACACTGGGAGATACAACTCTACCACACACAGATTGTGCTAAGTATCTCGGTTTTTATCTGGACAAAAGGCTCACTTGGAAGACTCATTTAAAACAAAAAAGAGATCAACTTAATGCTAAATATAAAAACTTGTATTGGTTGATGGGTCGCAACTCAGTCCTATCGTTGGATAATAAACTCCTGCTGTACAATTCTTTGCTAAAACCTATATGGTCATACGGAATCCAACTATGGGGAGTGGCCAGCAAAAGTAACACAATGTGCCTTCAAAGAGCTCAAAATGCCATCTTGAGGAATATGGTCAACGCAACATGGTTCACACGGAATGAAGAAATCCATGATTATCTCAACACTCCTACAATACTTCAGGAAATTAATAAACATAAAAAGCGTTATGTTGAACGACTAGCCACCCACCCAAATCCACTGGCTGTCAAATTGCTGGACAGCAGCAAATCAGTCACAAGACTTAAGAGAGGTCAAGTAATCTGAAGAGGTAGCAGTGGCAATGGCCCCTGCACCTGAAACGCCAACTTTATTCACGCAACCAAATTGATGAAAGTCCAGAAAGGACTGATGGCAGTTTATAGAGGAAGAAAAAAAAAAAAAAAAAAAAAATGTTATGTCCACCATCACGCCTGTATTCCCAGAAGGGTTAGGCAGAGATGCACTAATGTACACCTACATTTCGCCGGTATGTTTAGGTCCCATGTAATAGGGAGCGAGTCTATTGCCATTCACCGGGCACAATTCCAAACTCCGAGCTGCTACTGAGAATTTCATAGAAAAACCCAATAACACTTTGCTCGACCATCGAATCATCCCAAGACTTCTAGCGTAGCAATCTCTCTCAGGATCACTATTGAGGCAGATAACGCTATTCTCTAATATCGCAATTCCTACTAACATGACCCTAAAATATGAAGACGCACAATTTGCCAATTTGAGGTCAGGGTGAAATGGCGCACACTAGAGGCCTACGTCCAGCAGTGGACTAATAGGCTGATGATGATGATGATGCACAATTTGCGAAAAACTTTGGAACGTAACAAATTTTTATACTAAAATTTATCACGTATTATTATTTATGTAGCTGCATAAGTACCTACTTGCGGATAAAATCAGACGTGCACAGTTATTTTCAATGACGTGGAATTATGTGGGATAGATTCAATAAATTTGAATTTAGCGGGCTAAACAAAATAATTACATATTTACTTCGATAAGGTTGGCCCTGCTGATTACAATATCTGAAAATGCATGAAGCCAAGCTCATGCCAACTAATAATAAATAGTAATAGACAACTATTGTCTATAGAGGTGTTATATTAGGGTGATATCTGGATATTACTATTATTGAATATATTCACTAGCTGATATTAGCATACCATACCTATTACCAGGTATTAGTCAAATATTAGTCAGCCATCTTGATATTCCGTATTCGTTATAATATTGATATCGTACCTATTATCCGTATTCGTTAATCTAACATAATATTGATATCGTGCCTATTCTCTCCGTATTCGTTAATCTAACAAATATTGATATCGTAGCTATTCTCCGTATTCGTTAATCTAACATAATATTGATATCGTGCCTATTCTCTCCACATTCATTACTCGAACATAATTTTATTTTTTTAAATATTATTGATATCGTACCTTATTCTGTATATTATAGATAATAGTATTATGAATTATTTAATGAATAATAATTATTCATCGTTACACCTCCTAATACATGATATTAGTTTGTATTATAAAATATTATGCACAAACTAATATTGCATATTCAGCGCTAAATGTAGTGATTTTGTTTTCATTGAGTGTTTACTTTGTAACCATCACATTCAGCTTGCATACAAAGCCCGACGTGTATAATGTTGTCTTTAGAAATCTCACTCAAACACGCACGCACACGTCAAACAGAAGTAAGCAGAATCATATAGGCATCTCGCTCACTCCCCCGAATCGTCTCGCTATGACGCGATTGCAGCGGAGTAATTGTGTGTGTGTGCGTGCGGCAACCTCCCGTAGCGCGCTCGTCGACGCACACAGCCGCGCAAGTCACCGCGAATATCAGAACACTGATCTCTTGGCGTGCCTATTATTTGACTAATATCTGGTAATAGTCTACGCTAAACTAATATATACTAATATGAATATACAGCTCGTATCATAATATCTATACCTATTACGAATATATTAGTTACACCTCTAATTGTCTATTACATTTGAAGTTGACGTATTGCTAATTGACAGTGAGGGTCAGTTGACAGTTTCAGTTTGACATTAAAACGAATTTGACAATAAATTTGAATTGATTGACAGAAAGTAAGAGAAACCTGAATTTATTTGGAAACATTTTTTGTAATTTTAGAATGGCAGGCAATTTTTGGCAAAGTTCTCATCATCAGCAGTGGATATTAGATAAACAAGATCTTATAAGAGATCGGCAACATGATTTGGGGATATTGTCAGAAGAAGAGTACCAAAAAATATTCAACTTCTTTGCAAGCATAATTCAGGTTTTAGGGGAACAGCTAAAACTTCGTCAACAAGTTATAGCTACAGCTACCGTATATTTCAAGAGGTTCTACGCCAGAAATTCATTAAAATGTATCGACCCATTGCTTCTAGCACCTACATGTGTGTTCCTTGCTTCGAAAGTTGAAGAATTTGGTGTGATCTCAAACTCGCGGCTAATAACAACTTGTCAGACTGTGATCAAAAATAAATTTAGCTATGCTTACGGCCAGCAAGAGTTTCCGTACAGAACGAACCATATACTTGAGTGTGAATTCTACTTGTTAGAAAATTTAGATTGCTGTTTGATTGTGTACCAACCTTACAGACCTTTATTGCTGTTTGTTCAAGATATTGGACAGGACGATCAGTTATTAACTTATGCGTGGAGGATTGTGAATGATTCTCTGAGGACTGATGTTAGTTTACTTTATCCCCCATATCAGGTCAGTTTCTACTTGAGTTGTTATCATAAATTCATATGTTTCTTTTAAATTTACAATCAAACTTATAAAATGATGTTTCAGATAGCAATAGCTGCACTTCATATAGCATGTGTTATGTTGGGAAAGGAGAACCTTAAGCCTTGGTTTGCAGAGCTCAATGTTGACATGGACAAGGTCAGTAATAATTAGCAAAAAGATGAGTAAGAAGTATCTTTCAATGCTACTCCATAGTTAATAAAAAAAAGGCAGCAGTTGATGATATTTCACTTCTTTGCACAAACAAACAAGTATCAAAGACTAAAATTGAAATATACCATGATTAATATTACTTATATTTTCAGATCCAAGAGATTGTAAGATCAATAATTAACTTGTATGAAATGTGGAAGAGTTATGATGAGAAGAAGGAAATACAACCATTGTTAGTTAAAATGCCTAAACCAAAGCCGGCACCCCAAAGATAATAGTAAATATTATTGCTTTCTGGTAATCATAATGTAGGTACTATTGTACTTAGTACTTAGTATTACAAGAGTTTACATAAAACAGGAACAAGGACAAATACAAGACAAGTATGTGCAAAATATGTGTTCTAGATGAAAAGTGAGAATTGGAGTTTGTTACAATTTTTAAATTAAACTGGAGCTTCCAATATCTTAATCAAAACCATAAGTTGCCTCAAGTTGATAATCCTACCTATGTCTCATTCTGGGTAGTTAAATAATAATTTGAATAAGATCTTTATAAGAAGTCACTGAAAGACAATTGGTACTGTTGTAAAGTGGGCTGCTCATTTATGTTGATCATCTATGTGAAAGAACTAAGAGATCAACATTACTCTAGGGCATTATTCTAACAACTTGGTAGTATGAGTTGGGGAAATATGAAAAAAAAAAGGTAATATGTTAGTATTACCTTTTTTTCATTTTTCCACCTATAAGTTATTATAGGTACCACTGTGCCAGTTAGCTTATGGTTGTAGTTGTAAGTAATTTTCCAACTCTATAATACTCTTTTATTAAATAATGGTTCAATTAAAATTGAATTATGCCCTAGAATATATTTAGCTTTCAACCAGTTACCTTGTATTGCTAAGGTGTTTTACTTTTCTGAGTGCATTAAAAGATTTAATGTATAAGCTAAATATTTCTAATATGTACAATAAGTGTATTTAAATTCAATATGCTAATAATTCTTATACATATTAAAGTTGAAACAATGTTCCTAATTGTTTCTTAGAAGTATTTGTAAAAATATATCTGAGTACCTACATGAAATACATCTGATAAATAATCAATCATTGGTAATTAATATAAATAATAACATAGTTTTAAGCAGAAAGTTTGTATACTTAAATTAATTTTAATCTTGTTTATTGTTTAAGTTTGACTCATTGAGGAAATGCTGTAAAAATTAAAATTCTATCTATGTAAATCTTCTCACGATTATAATGTAACAGCACTGTATGTGTTAGATTGAAAGTGGTCCATTTTGACATTGACACCCATTATTTTATACAGTGCTCATTGTGTACTTATGTATTTATTCCGACAATTTCCCTCTTTGTACACTGAACATTATGAAAAAATTAAATGAACTTTGTGAATTAATTCACAGAAATAAATATTTTTTGAACTTTTAAGTTTTTTTTTGTTTATAGCGTAGTATGAAAATCCCAAAAACCTTTATACAGGCCGAAGGTCGGTGAAATGTACGGTGTTGTTTATGTCGATAAGAGAATAATATAACTACGCATTCCCGAAAGGTAAATGTGCATCCCGTTACATAGTAATATGAGTTTTAGTACTTTTAAGTACCGACCTAGATAACAAATAGCGGGCTTATCACGTATACCGAAACTACGCCTTATATTGTCAGTCGGGCTTTCGATAGCTCGACTGACAAGATAAGGTATACGTGTGTGCGTGTAATTATGTTTGTACACGGCAAAGCGTAGTTTTAGCCGGCCTCACTTCCTTGTTCGCAAAGTTCCATCATAACTTTTTATTTGATCGGAGAGGCTAACTAGATCTCACCTTACTGTAAACCAATAACTTCGCCTACCAGTATCGAGCATTTTCCAAAGATAAGTGTCCGGGATTGCCGTAGTTTATGCTGAAAAAAAAAACGAACAAACGCTGGGGGCATTTATTCATTACCTACATATATTTTGGTACCTATGTAAATCCATAATTCCATACTAATAAATAGGAAAGTAAAACTGCCTGAGCTAATTTCGATAAAATATGAAAAAGGCCATAGGCTATTTTTTTTCTCGGTCTTTTGGGACTCGGGGGCAATAGCTGATAACTATTTGTCGCCTACAGTTTAGGTACACACGGCAACAGGTCAACCTATAAGAATCCACTTTAAGCTGATTTCGCACTGTAGAGAATTCTCATACAATAAGAGGCCAGGGTAAACTGGTTTTGTATAGCTTGATGTGTAGCCGTGCGTACCTATTTACAATAAGAACATTCATTTTATAGAAATTGAGAGAAATACACATTCTCTTAATTTGCATTTAGGATATCTAATGTACACACGGCTACACATCAAGCTATACAAAACCAGTATAGGTTAGCCTTGAATTGTCCGGAAAAAATTACAATGAGAGGTCCTTCTAAACTGGTTTTGTATAGCTTGACGTGTAGCCGTGTGTACCTACATAGTCTAAAAACGGGATTGTACGCACGGCTATGCATCAAGCTATACAAATCCAGTATCGACTGACCGCGAATTGTAAACGCTTTCCGTAGAATACGAGGCCAGCCTATACTGGATTTGTATAGCTTTATGTGAAGCCGTGCGTATAATCCCGTTGTAATGTGGAATTAGGTAGGTAGGTATATGTATAATAACAAAACAATACATTTTAATTTTAAGACTTCTTGTTCATAGAAGGTTGCCTACATAACAATAATGGTTTCCGTTCGTGCTACAGGTGTCAAATGATGATACCTGTATGCATAACTACAAATCCATGAAACCAAGTAACGGCTTATTGTATATGAGAATACAATCATAACAATTCCGATCTTCTCATATCAAAACAACGCCATATTATCGCAGTGCCTCTAATGTGGAGACATTTTGGGACAGTCCCCAACAAGGAATTAATAAGGTGGTATTTATACCTAGTAAGTATCCTACACTCATGTAAGGAATATCTATTTCTCTTCCCAATGCAATCCCTGGCGTTAAAATTAACATCACTTATACTGCATTTCACTCGTGCATGAAAGCACAAGCACAACCCTGATATTAATGCTTTTGTTTCAATGTTAATTAATTCTACATTTTATAAATGGTTATTCTTCTACCAAAAATTCAAATTTAACAGCCAATAATTATCATACTATCAGAGTACGGAGAAATTGGGTCACTGGAATCATGAATTCCTTCAAATATTTAATCTAATAACATCATTGATTTATAATAATATGAACAAAAAATCGGCATGTCCCAAAATCAGAAGCAGAAGTGTGCACGCCACATAATTAGGCGAACACTACAAATACCCGACTATATAAATGTTGTGAAAACACAAGCGTCCGTCAGTAAAGTCGCCTCCGCCGTAGCCGACATGTCTTCAAGAGTTCTGCTTTGTGACCTCTGCATCATCCTGCTGTTCGGATTTAACTTCATATTGGCCGAAGATAAAACAAACATGTACGTGTCAGTTTTATACCTACCTATCTTTATAACTTTAAAACTGGAAGTAGAATTGATGCCCTTTGTATATAGTTTTTGAATAAAAACTTTTATTACTTTCCACAGGGCTTTATCACCACCGGACGATGGAACAAAAGGCAATTGTTCGTGCGGGGGATTTCCAACGAGTACGATCGAGTCAGGCAGCCAGCCTCTTTTATCTCAGACCCCTGGGCTGATTGTCAAGTGCGATGATGAAGGGGCTGGCACTTGCAAGAATCTCTGCAACGCCTTGGCCACTGCCACCAAGGCAAAGGGGCCGGAGGTGTTATGCAACAGACTAAAGAACGCTAAAGAACTGAAGGTAAATCGAATCGAATTCAGCCGGAAAACTGAAAGTGTTTAACGAATGTTGAGAAGTTTATAAATGTGACTTACCTATGTAACATGCTATGTATGTACATATTCCAATAGTATGATTATACGGTATAGTCAAACGTTCGCTGAGATGTTTACACAAACACTGTAGGTGTATCGTTCAAAGCCACTTATTGTGTATCGATAAGATCAAGGCTACACGACGCTCCCTCAATAAGAGTATTGGTTTTTCTAAAATTCTCAAAAAATAATTTTCCTGCCTAGTTCTAGCTGATTAAATTAAAGCACCATTAGGATTCGTGCAAACTACTCATAATAACTTCTGTAACTTGATGTATTTTTGTATGATTGAATGTTTCGTTTCAGTTGTCTGCATTCTACCAAATATGTGACAAGCCATGGACGTACGCTGACCTGACAGCGGACGAGCCACTGTGTTGCGAGGAGTCCAAGGCGAAGACTTGCCCTTCTATGGAGAAGTCAAATTCGACGGACACAGTCGACGCTAAAACAGTCATGTAACGCGCTAGACGTTCCTTATTAGTTTAGTCGTGCATTTAAATGAAGTAAATGAATTATAATTATTTAAGGTATTATTGTTTGAATGAAGTATCATGTCCTTTTACGATACGATAGTTTTTTTAGGTAAAGCTAAACTTCGTAATTTCATGGCTGTTTCACAACTCGACTTAGAATTCTCAAAAAATATGTTTTATTATGAAAAATAAAAGTATGAATGTAAAGAATATAGCACTCCACAGGAATAAATATAGGTAAAATAAAGATATTAAAATTGAAACAAAGTAATAAGGTAAAACCGTATATTTACAACTAATTTTTGTTATGAATGTATATTTTTGTACATTGTTCCAATAAAATAGTAGAACATGCAGCAAGTTAAGCAAGCTGTATTAAAAAAGTAGCATCATATAATTTAGAATAGAAATGATAACATTATTATGCATCTGGAGCCAATAGGAAGGTATGCGTACCGCGATATAATTATGTCGTCGCATTATCTCGCGTCGTGACAAAGGTCTACGCACGAGATACACGAGATTATGCGTCAACAAAATTATTTCGTTACGTGCATATTAGTCTTACATGACAACCCTCGAACAAATGGTGAGCTTGGGTATAAGGTCACCAACTGTAAATTGAATGAATTCCTAAATCTTTGACAATAAAGTTTAAAACAAAGGATGAAAATTAATTTCAGACCACTGTTTAACTTATACCTGTGCACTGTGTACATTTTTATGTTTGGTATTACCACACAGACTTGATGGTTATCGATATATTATACAGAATGTCCACGTAAACGGAACACCTGCTTTAATGGATGAAAGATGCCAATATTCTATTACATAATTAATTTGAAGAATCATATATCCATTGTAGAGTTATGACCGTTAAAAAATTGTGAGTATTATCACCATAATATAAAAGCAGCTGGAAAGTGAACGATATTTAATGGAACATATTTTTTAATTTAGTCATAGTTACATAAGTAATTGAAAAACGCATGAATAAAACACAAATATATACCTACCTACATATAATAAAATTACTTTGAAAACATAATTAAGATGTATTAATATTATACTATGATATTACATTATTTAAGCAGGTGTCCCGATTCCTTGGATTGATATTCTTAATATGTAGTAGCTAGTAATTTGCAATTTGATTGTAATTTTAAAAATGGTAACTGATTCTACACTGCTCTAACTTGGCGACTCATTAAAAATATGTTTAATTATAATTAAATATCGATACCCAAGTCTATAATTATGAAGCTCTGCCCAAAAATTAAAATTCATAATCATAATTCATAGTATTCGGGCCGTTTAATAATGACGTTGCTACTTATTTCAGTGGGAGCAGTCGTTTTTCATAATCTACAACGTAAGAAATCTACCAGTTTGAACTAAAAATACTTACATTCCAAGACATGGAATAACCATAAAAATTAGTAAACAAAAAGTTCATACTTATCATTCCCTACAAAGGACATTGTGTGCTTTAAACGTAGCAATGTTAACATAACCAATTTAATTATACAACTATAATTAAAACAATCTAATTACTTAAAACTCAAAGTGAAAATATTTTTATCTAAGATAATTTACCGGGATGCATATAATTACATAGCATTCATTTTCAATAATATAATATAAAGAAAAAATGTTTTTGTTTTTTATTGTATAATTAAACGTTTTCCGTAACAAAAATATAACATACGAGCTTAGTCACGCCAATTCCCCTCCGAGTGTAACTAGAAGTAAATTAATTACATGGGGGCTTATTCCGACACGCTTAGGAAGCAGTTTTAAGCAGTACCTACCTGTCTTCAGCATATTGATATACTTAGATACAGTGAGATGAGACACACAGTTTAACTGTTTTCTGAGACTCCTAGCTATTGAGCATTTCGGAAAAACCTGGATAATCTTTACGTAGTTTATTTATTAATAAAAACAAAATTCATAAGTTTGGGTATTACAGGAATTTATTGAACCTACAATTACAGTACCGATATTCGGATACACAAGTTGTCAGGCTTTTTGGGCATTGACTACCACTAACGATTGTCACAGATGTTTGTCTGACAACTGAGACGGTTTAACGTAGTCTTAAAGGCACAAGATCTCGATGTGTAAAGAATGGTTACCCATCCACAGACTTACCGCAATAAGCTGAGCTGAACCATGCAGATCGGTTGATCAGCGTACGCCACCACGGGCACCACGTGGCTAATGGTGGTAGATTACCTAGTAGTAACTTATGTGTACTTGGATTAAATGAGCCGACAAGAAGGTATTTAGGTACTTCAATTGCTCCATCTTACATTATCAAATGAGTTTTGAGTATTGCAACGGCTGATAGAACCACGAAGATAGAACCATGATAAAATAACATTATGTACGACCTAGTACTACTTACTATTTCCAATTTTCAAGTCTGTGGTCCATTTAGAAAGTTTAAATTCTCTGATCTAGTTACATTGCAGCTGTATACCTTATAAATATTTTGCTTCGCCTCGAGAAAATCTACCATCCAAGTCTTGAGCCTTCTTTATGATGGATTTCTTCTGCGCTTCGTCAAACCGGTTCACCTCTAGATCGACGTCTCGACTAAAAGGACGACGTTCCTTCTTGCCATCTTCTTTTTCATCTTTCTGTAAATTTCAGATGACATGTCAGATGGAAACACTTTCATAACGTATATAGGTAAATATTATAAAGAGGTAAAGTTTGTAGGGGGGTAATCTCTGGATCTACTGAATCAATTTTGAAAATTTCTCCAATAGAAAGCATTATTATGGGCTATATATTATCCCGTAAAATGAATAGAAACGTAAAGTTCTAGCGGGCGAAGCTGCGATCGAAAAGCTAGTTACATATTAGATGGCACATATTCCAGACTCAAAAATTATATGTCCTAAATATAAATCACCAGCTTAGACCAAAAAGTAAATACTTATTTAGTGAGTACCTTTTTCTTCTTTTTCAACTTCTTTTCATGCATTTCTAAAAGGCTTTCATCCCTCTTATGTTTCTTTTTATGTTTCCTGTAAATAAAACATCGTACTGTTAAATGCAAATAATATATGGTTACTTAATTCCACTGCTGATATTCGGTATTCCTGTCAAGTTATTTTGGATTCTTATTTATAGGTTATTTAAAACATTACATTACAGCGTCTGCACCTTAGTGTTAAGTATGATTGTGCGAGTATAGAGATATATTTTTATAAATTACAAATTTATTAGTTATTATGATATGTTATAAAGTTAATATGAGTAATCTCACTTTACGGCCGACTCCTGTTCTTCATCTCTAGTAGCTATGTGACGCATCCTGGCTTCTTGCTTCAAGGATAACTCTATATCTTCCTCTTTTACCTGTCCAGCAGCCTTTCTCGTCTTGTCTTCGGGAGTGTCCGTCCAACTTGATCTGTGCATTAAAAAAACGTGTTTACTCATCCTCCTAGCTATTTTCTAGCTATATTGGGGTCTATAGTCTATACTGGGGTCTTCCAGTCTAACCAGATGCGGTATTTTTTACAAAGCGGCTGCCACCAGACCTCGAAAACTAACTACCAATAAAGGTTGTTATAGGTGGTCGAATAAGAAATGGGACCGTTTTACGCTCTCTCCGAGGCACGGAGGGCTCTCAATGTAGTAAGATCACATCCACAGACTTACAGCGGCAGGCATAGCTTAACTTTGCAAATCTGTTGAGCAGCGCAGTGATAACTTAGCCAGAAGGCCTTCACAATACTGATTTGAAAATGAAAAATCGCTTGCGCGGTCAAGGGTTTGCTATTTAACTCTGCACAATATTTTCTTATGTTCCCTTACCTAATAAATATTGTATAATCCTAGTTTACCCACCTATCTGACATATCAGGACCTGCCTTAGCTCTAAAGCTTCTTGCTTCTAAACCAATAATCTTGGCTTTACCCTCTGGTAGCTCCAACATCCACTTCTCTCTGGATTTTATTTTGCTTGTATCTGAATGACCATCTAAATTTTTTATCTTTATATCTAAAGCTCGTTCTTCAAGTCGCCGATGTGCATCAGACCATTTCTCCTCAGACCCGGCAGGCAAAGGCCCTATACCTAAGTCCTCATCTGAACTTTCATACATGATAACTTCCCTTTCTTTCTCCGCTAATACTTTGCGCATGTCATCAGGAATGGATGGACCTGCAGACAAATACACTATTCAGTGACTAGATAGAATGTTGGCAATTGGTTGTGTCTCCTATGGGTGGGCAAGTAAAGGCCCTTATATTTTAATGAGATAAGACTAATTCACCATAATTATCTGCTGCAATATACCTGCTTTACTGCAATATACACTACAGCTACTGGCATGAGTACCAGTCACTGAAACTTGACAGACAACAATAAAACAACCATAAAATTCACCATTATTTGCAATTACCAATTTGAAATTATACTATGCCATAGTATAATTCATTCATCATGTAGTTAAGACAGCATTCGGAATATGAATAATGATTTCTTGTCCAAACATTTTTTAAATTATGTCATCATTACATGTAAATATTTTATACTATACCTATATTTTTTGGATTTCTTTTAAGATGAGGAGGTAGAGCAGGGCCCTCAATATTTGGAGAGACACTTTTTTCATACTGTTTCTCCAGATGTGGCGGAAGTGCTGGCCCACACACGTCAGCTGCAGATTTTTCATTGCCCTTTGGAGCAGAGCGCCTCAACTTGTGTCTTAGGTCTGTGTGATCAATTTCAATTTCACTCTGAGAATCATCACTTGATATTTCACCTTCTTCACAGCTTTCCTTTTGGGCATTTTTTTGTGTGGAAGTCACCTCCTCCACAAAATCAATTGAGTTTTTTGGAACATCAGTTTTGACATCAATGTCAGTGGTGCTACTTACTTCTACTGACACAGAAGCATCCATTTCTCTATCTTTACTAGACTTAGAGCTTTTTCTTTTGTGCTTTTTCTTGTGTTTCTTCTTCTTCGTTTTTTGGAGTTCTTTCTCCAAGTTCAAAAGTTTCGCCCGTAATCTTTCATCATCAGAAGAATCAATCTCACTGGATTCATCTGTTTTCTCTTTAACAACAGCAGGTATCATGTTATAGTATGAACCAGGTCTCACTTCTTCAGATACATCACTGTTGTCATGTTCTTCAACAATGATTGGACTTTCACTTTTTCTTTTTGCTACTGCAGGTGGGGGTTTATATATTTCCGATCTTTTAGCTTTTTGATTAGGAGAGGCTGATCTCTCTTTTACTCTCTTCATGGAACTCTCTGCACTTTTATCGCGATCTGTTTTATGTCGTACTTCTTCCTTAACATCTTTATCTTTCCTATAATCTTGAGTTATATAGGATCTGGAAGCAGATCCAGACTGTCTATGTCTATCTCTACTAGTACTTCTATGTTCTTTAATTTTTGATGTATCACTAGAATCTCTATGCCTGTTTCTCTCATGTGATCTCCTACTTGGACTTCTATCCCTTGAATGTCTTCTTCTACTTACAGGTGAACGTCTAGAATACCTGTGCCTGTCCCTGTCTTTATCTCTAGAATGTCTATCAGAATGAGGCCTTTCTTCTCTTTTTCTGTCAAAATTCCTGTTATGTTTGTCAGGTCCAGACTGCCTACGTCTTCCTGAATCTCTGACATTGTCTGCCCTTTGATTAGATCTATTGTCTTCTTGAGTCTTTGATCTACCTTTGAATCTACCTGTTTCAGAATCGCTGCTTGACTCATCTGAAATCATATTGGTACCTAAAAACAAAAAACAGGTTTTTAAAATCAGGAATAAAAAATCTAATTATTAAATTACTACCTTTATTATGTACACATATACAAATCTACAAGTTACAATTAAAACATTTTTGCTATTTTTTTAGCACTATAACGGATCGACTTCAGCAAACCAGCAGTGAGTATTCCCTTTAAAGACTGTCTTACACTGGACTGCCAAACAATATCCTTTAGAATTTGCCTCAATATAATAGCACAGTCAATATCATAGGCAACTGCACGAAGGACATCTTCCATATCTTGTTGTGGACCACCATGGTTCCAGAACTTCACTATTCTTTGCTGTGGGACCATTGGTAACTGCATCAAATGGTGCAATTTTGTCTCTGGATTTATATCCTGGTGGCACTGAGCATCTCCAGTTGCAAAGTCAACATAGGCATGGAATTGCTGCAAGATTGGCCTGTATAGATCACGAAAACTTAACAGCTGGGGCTGCACTATGTTCCTCACTTTATTTTTGTTTTCTCCAAATGTCATTCTAAAGTCACCAGCATAACTTAAGTTAGATATAGCAAAGTAAAACTCATATTCAGAAAATGTTTCAGGCAAAGTGAGGAGTGCTGTGTGGACTGCAGAGCGTAGATTGGCCTGTAGAGCCCCCTGTAACTGTGAACTATTGGTTTGTTTTATAATCTCTACCGGTTTGTGTAGTCTGCCAGCCACATACAGATCATTCCAATCGAGAAGATCAGCAATTAAATCTTTCTGTGACACAACCCCATACTTTATAAGAATATTTTCTTCTTTCATTTCAACAAGGGTGTTGAAATACACTTTAGCACCCCAGTTTTCCTGAAACCTTGCAACAAATCCTTTGCCTAAAAATCGCAGTGCTGAGTAGTGCGATGGGTTTGTTGCGATGTTTGCTGCGTGCCATCGATATGAGTTATCAACGCAGTATATTAAATCGATCATGTTTTGTTTTTTATGGTTTCCCATTTGTGGTTTTACAGCAGATCCATATGCGAAGCAGAATGTAAAATTCTGTGGAAATTTTGACAAAATCCTGTAGTATAGCGGCGATATGTCTTTGGACACGCCTGCAACAACTTTCAAAGCTGCTGCTGCTGCCATTTCTGTATTAGTGAAGAGAAATAGAGTTCTGCTGACCTGAGAACAACAGCAGTCCACACGGAAGGCACGATGACAGGTGGATGTTGTTAATTAAATTCCCTAAGTTGGGATGATATAACCGAATCAGTTTTTATTTCGTATTTAATGCTCATTACAAGCAATTAGTAATATTGGCTAAAGAACAAATAGCCGTAGTTGTTTTTCCATTTCACGAATCTAACCAATCTCAATATTCACAAATTTATAAAATGACAAACACAACCAAATAGGACAGACGTCAAACGACAAAGACAAACACAAACACTGGTGCAGTGTTGCCAGAGCCAAATCATGAATATAGTTGCTATGTCCAGTCATGGTACCTCTCGATTGTCGTCGAATTAAAATAATAAATAAATTGGTTAAATGCGCATAGGTCTAAAACGTAAACTTGTTTAACCTTTATCCGTTCCTTACAAACAGATGCTCAGAAATTTCATCTCATATAAAAAAATCCACAATATGACAATGAGATGCCTAAATATTGGGTCATTTTCACAAAAAGTGTACTCTGTTTTAAATAAATCGAAATTTATTTTTTTGTTTAGTTCGTTTTTTTGTCATTACATTCTCAAGTGGTATTCTTTGCATTATATGAAAATAATAATAGAATATCTTTGTCTTTAGTATTTAATTAAATATAAGTAATTTAGTGCCCTTGGGAAACAAAAATTCTTCCATTCCGCAACTATAAGCTTGCGGTTATAGAAATAAAATAAAACACGCTTGGATTTAAGCAACTGGTATTATTTATTAGTAATGGTTTGTACTTCAATATAAAATAAAGAAAGAATAAAATCACGAATAAAAAACATATTTTTTTATCAATTTAATTTTTCCATTAAGTTACTCTTTGGAAGAAATCAGTTAAATTCTTTTTGGTAATTTACTTAATTAGGAAACAATATAGGAACTCTTTTTTAATTTATATTCATCAAATTATTACCCTCTATAATATCAAAATTTGATGACAATCAGATGGGATTTCGCTCTAAAAAATATATTTAAATCAAAATATAAAATAGGACAGTCACGGAATTGACTGTTCCAGTAACGGAATAGAATTATTAAGATTATTGTACATTAACAAAAAGATTTGAAAATATTGCTTATTCAAAATATTGCAAATTGTTGTTGTACCTGAAAAAGAAATATTGGGTAGGTGTGTGTAGGTGTGGTATGTCAATATTATTAAAATGCATACATTTTCTTCGAACTTGTCATTTGAGCATATGAACATATACAATAAATAATTTCTGAACATTAAAATTCTTATTCACAGTCACAAAGTGACATGAATATAATGTACCATCTTCCTAAGAATTCCATTCCGAAACTTTTTAGTTCCATTTCTACGTTACCTGCGTTTTGGTAACGGAACGGAAGTATCGGAAGTCTACATTTAAACATTTTTGTTTAATTTATTTTTAAATAACACATCAGACCAACAAGCTTGGTATTAAATTGGGTTTACTGAAAGTATATAAAGATTTTACAAGGAATAAAATTGTAGTACTTACTTCGAAATTGGTTGCGGTTGTGGAATATCGAAAACGGACCGTTACTAAAGTGCGTGTTTCATCGTCCGCTGGTCGCCGTTAACAGGACGAATCATTGTGGTACGGCCAATGAGAGCCTTACAAATGCCGAAATCGACAAAAAAAAAAATATAAGTGGAAGTTTTAATTGCGACCTTTTGTAAAAAAATGGGGTTTCGGAAGGGAATTTTCACCTTAGCTAATTTATGTCCTCACTTAGATACAATTATTTAAATATTTTGTGTAATGTTACACTGTTTCTGCAAATAAGAAAAAAATCGTAAACAACTCTACTTTCCGAAAAATCAATCACATTAGTATAAATAAGTCAACACTATATATAAAAGTTATGTTATTTTACTGTAATTGGTAGTGGGACATCGTTAAAATAGGTACCTTCAACTAGGATTTTTTAAATTACGGTAATATGACTGTATTTTTATGTAGCAACAACATATAATATTGTTAAAAGCTAACCATAGATCCATATTTTTAATGTTGTTTTTCTTAAATGTGGAAATTATTCGTTAAATATTTATCAAAAGTTGTGGGACAACCCCCAAAACCCGAATGTACACTTTTTGTGAAAATGACCCTATTAAATAATCACCGTAGCAGGGCCCACACTGCAGAATGAACGTGACCATGATCGGGCATCAGAGTCAGAGGTCTAAAGACAAAAAGCAAAAGCTCAGTCGTGAATACAATAAGGCTGGCCTAATACATCAGGAATTGCGCTCCGGATTCAGAATCTGAATTCATATTAATAATTATTCAGAAAGCCTGGACTACCATAAAATATCAGTATGCGCCACACACATTCTGATTTTTTCAGATAATGAATTACTCAGATCGATCTGTAGGCCTCGCATGATACTGCCGAGTGTTCTAAACTCCGGATCGGAATATTTAAGATTATGATTTCATAACGTGCGTATTCTCATAAACAATAGAGTGGCACACACATATTGGAATCTGATTATGAATTATTTCAGTTTACACTGCAAAGCGGTTAACGTCTGGACGTGTTGAGACCAGACCTGTTGGCCTATACTATACCTCTCAATTTAGACCTCGTCCAATATTGTCTATTATTCGACATTAAACAAATGTAAATTCCATTATTGGACAACAAACATACGAGCTCACTCGCGACGCGAGTCTCTTAATCTTAAACGGCGAGTCGATTTAGTTAGTATCCTCTCGCAACTAACTCAACCTACACTATATTGTTACTAGAGTTTATACAGACAACGGTAGGTCTTCGTTTGGCCGATCGAATCAATTCAGATTCAAAATTATAAGAAACACAATTTGAAACACCAAGTCGATTTCGTAATTTAAATGAATGATTAGCATCAAATAAATTCTAAATCATCACTAATGACATGTGTCGAAGTCAATTTGACATTGATGTTAAAATCCTGCGTAAAAGTAAAATCAGTTGAGTTTGATTGAAGTTTATTTATGATTGTCATTTTGTCAAGAACTTTTACACAGCTGCCAAAAGCAGAGAAAAACGTCAAAAGTAGAAAATCAACTGAAATATTTATTTGTTGCTGCGTGTTTTTGATTGTTGTGGGTTTTAGATCTTTCCAATACGGAATTGTATTCAACTATGTCTAGTGCTGATAGAATTGACTTTGAAATGGAGGTTGAGGTGGAGAGCGCATCATCAGGACCGGCTGTGGATCCTCCTAACCCCTCATCACCTGCGCCTCCAGCACCGGGAGGCACCAAAAGCGTAGTGGTCACCACCGCTACATCTGGATCTGTAACAGTATCTCTACATCCGCTTGTAATTATGAATGTATCTGAACATTGGACTAGATTGCGAGCACAGGAAGGATCCCCACAAACAGGTATAAATGTTACTAAGGAGGTGGCACTGCACCGGGAAAAGTGGAAGACATGGGGGGAGGCCTTTGCTCAGGAGTGGGACAATACAGGCTAATTAAAAAAAAAGGGTTCACTATTGATTCACATAAAATTTTATCAGCATGATCATACTTTTACGTTTCTTAATAATATGATGTGTAACATAATATTAATTCTGCATCAAAGTTTAGGCATATTTATATACATACCATAACTACTGGTAATCAACAAAAGTTTTATTGGCATATGACATAAAATGAAAAATAAGCATGTTTGTGGCTTAGCACCACACCAAATCCTACTGTCACTATATGTTATTGGATATAAAGTTGTTTTATTGTATTGTATTTATAATAAATATCAAATCTTTAGGTTCAAAAAGCAATCACAAAAATAAAAGATGATGATTGTGAATTATTAGATGAATTACAATTAGCTTTATAATTTAATGCAACTCAAAATTAGACTGGAAATATAAAGGCCTAGTGATAGTTATGCCATTCGATTATATATCTAAACAGTATGCAAAAAAGTATTATTATGGATGGAAAGGTTATGTCAAAATTTTTATGCTAAAGTAAATTAGGAATATAAGACACATAGTATTTTGTATCAAAAATATTTTTCATATTAAATATATTGAACATTTTAAACCTTACAGTTGTTGGAGCTCTCATTGGCAAGCAAAAAGGTCGAAACATTGAAGTTATGAATTCCTTTGAATTAGTGTTCAGTGTGATTGATGGAGATATTATAATTGATAGAGACTATTATAACATGAAGGAAGAACAGTGTGAGTATACTACTTAATTAATCTACCAAGGAGTAAATTAACTTATCCCCAAAATACAATTTTATAATGGTAAAAAATGTGAATTCAGTAGAATTTTGGTCAGTCAACTATAATTAAAGCTACTATTAAATCTATCAAAGCATTTGATGTTTTGTTTTTAACTTTACTCAATGGTGTGAATTGACATTTGAAAATAAATCTAGTTGTTATGGTTTTTGAAGATCCTGTTAACTTTTCTCCAAAGTCATCTAAAGAATTCATAAAATAAAATAATTTCACAGTCAAACAAGTATTCTCTGACATGGACTTCCTCGGCTGGTACACAACTGGAGACACACCTGCTGAGAAGGATATAGCTGTCCATAGACAAATCTGTGACATCAATGAGTGTCCTGTCATGTTGATGCTCAACCCGGCCGGAAGAAATGGAGATGTGAGTGGAGTAATAGTATTGTATTCATGTTTTATTCTGCTATCTTAGACTTAGAGACTAAATTACATAACAAGTGGTGATCACCACTAATATTTATAAAAACTAATCAATAGCTCCCTAATCATACTGCATTTTTAATATGGTTTTGGAAACCAGACCTAAAGACGAAAAATAAGGCGATAAAATAAAATTACATAGTAATTATATTTACTTGAACAGCAGTTTAGGAAAAATAGGAAATGTTTAAGTACCCAACTTATAGTTTTGGCTAAACATACATTTAAAATTTTTTCAGCAACTCCCTGTGGTATTGTATGAATCAGTCATAGATGTTGTGAATGGCAGAGCTACAATGTTGCTAGCTCCACTGACTTACACACTGGCAGCTGAGGAGGCAGAGAGGATCGGTGTTGATCATGTGGCTAGGGTGTCTTCTGGAGAAGCAGCCCTTAACAGCTTAGGTAAGATTCATTTTAAAAGAAACTTTCAAAACCGTAAATCTGTAATTTATGTTATACTCACCACCTGTGCATAGATTCCCTGTATTTTACTTCATTTTCAAATTATGATCTGTATCATAATTGAATGGATGATTGAATTTCTTTTATCTATTCATTTTAATTCTAATTTAAAATTATTTTGCAAATAGAACATAACATAACATACCATCACGCCTGTATTCCCCGAAGGGTTAGGCAGAGGTGCACTTAATGTACACCCACAGTTCGCCGGTATGTTTGGGTCGGTCCCATGTAATAGGGGGCGAGCCTATTGCCATTCACCGGGCACAAATCCAGACTCCGAGCTGCTACTGAGAATTTCATAGAAAAACTCAATAACACTGCTCGACCTGGGGATCGAACCCAAGACCTCTAGCGTAGCAGTCGCGATTGGGACCACTAGACCAACGAGGCAGTCATTTGCAAATAGAAATTATGGATAAATAACGGTGATATACACAGTTTTATGAATATTTTTAGGTTTAATGCTACCAAACAATTATATCAAATGAACAATCCGATGATTATAATAGTTCATTTGATATCCATATTCAATATGAATAATTGGTATTGTAGTTGCGGAGCACCTCACAGCACAGCGCTCGGCTATAAAGATGTTGGTGTCCCGAGTGCGTGCGGTGCTGGCGACGGTGCGCGCCATCCGGGACGGCTCGCTGCCGCCGCGGCCGGCTCTCCTGCGAGAGGCGCGCGCGCTCTCCAACAGGCTGCCACTACTCACCTCACAACAGTTCCGCACGCACTTTTATAACGTATGTATCGTCACAAAGTAGAAGTATGTAGCGACACCGTCGCCACTTAATTGCACGTACCTAGATTACTCACATTTGTAGATAGCGTTTAGAGATTTATTGAGATAATTATAGGCACGTATCACATTAGTATATAAGCACCAATTATACATAAGTCATGTCATAATATCAGAAGGGATTACAGAGATTACATCCCGTGTCTCATTACTTTCCTTACCAGAATGTTTGGTAAAAAGAACAAGTCGAAAGACAAAAATCATTTATTCAAGATAGATTACTAGGATAGTACTTTTTGGGCGTCATTATTTCATTATAGACGCCTGCCCTTTACCGCCTCCTAGTGTTTTAGCTGGGAAGAAGAAGCGGCGCAACAAACTACCTAGCAACACATTTCTGTCTCTACCTCATAAAATTATCTTACTTGCCAAGCTATGATACATATGGTATATTTATACGGTGCCGTAACTAGAGCGGCGCCTCGCGTGGAGGGGTGCAGAAATGATCGAACAAGAACATTTTTCTAGAGCGCAGTTAAAGATTGCATACGGTACTGTGCTTACTGTCTCTTTTTTTCTAGCAATGCAACGATGTGGCGCTGATGACATACCTGGGCACGATCACGAAGGGTTGCAACGCCATCAACCAGCTAGTCAACAGATTCAATGTGCTGTACGACAGACAGGGTATGGGCCGACGTATGCGCGGCCTTTTCTTTTAGGGTGGACGTTAATATTACCTTTTGTATAGCATACATAGCATAGAATGAGTGGAAAAAATGCATTTTCTATGTCTTTGTAACCAAAGTGAGGTATTTACCATGAATTCTATGCTCAGTACTATAAATAAATTTAGGTTAATGTGGCAAATTAAGATGCCTAGTTTTAAAATATTACTCAATATTACTTCCGCATTCAAAAGAACCAGTAAGAATTTTTACATGTCTCTTCAAACGATCTCATTGAACACAAGTCATTTCAATGGATGCACCAAGTGAAGTGCATATGAAACTAGTTCGCCTACAGAATTATTGCTAGTGTTATTTTTCGAAGCTAGCTAGCATAAAAAGCGAGTTTTACTCAGTGTAAGTTTCGCTATTGTCTGTCAGCTCATATTAGACGGAAAGCATAACAAATTAAAGATCATCATATATGTAGAAATGAAGATTGGACCCTAGTTAATTGTATACAGTAGTACATCGGCAGTTTACTATGTTTAGCTCTATTTGAGTGAGATAAATGGGATAGGTAAGTATTTAATTACATTAAATTCCCATTATCCGTCTAAACTGTGCTGACCTTCAGAAAATATGAACAAGGACGTAGTTATAAACCTCTAGTACCTACCTACTACGTTTTAAAAGCGACATAGTGACTGATATTAAATGTAGCTCATTGAAAAAAATATGTACTTTAAAATTTATTAATAAAATATACCAAAATAATACACACTTATGTGACGCAGTATTTTATTTCGCATCCCCTTTGAAAATTCTGTAATTTCACTTTAAAATAACAACTTTGGACACATCGAGATTCATGCTATGGAAGACTTTGTCAGATCAAGTCTTTACACTGAAAGACACCACTGATAATGGTGTTGTGATGTCATATGATATGACTAGCAGGATAATAATATGGTCAAGCTATATAAAATGTATGGTGATGGTTTATGAAATAGCTCGTTATCAATTATTTTCAAATATACGGTTGCTAACTTCGTTAGGATGATGATTACGTATACGTGGTAGTAAAAAACTTGAAAGTTTGGTAAACTTTGGAAACTTTTTATAAACAGTACACAGTCTTGATATTAGCACTGCCCTATAAAATAAGTAAATTAAATTTGTTATTTTGAATCACGTTTACGTTGTATTTATTCAAGTATATTAACAAGGACTTACATTATGTAAACTTTATAGTTGTACTTTATCCATAGTTTTGTATAAAAATACTTTAGTATTTTAAATTGAATCAAACGCTAATATTGCTTCCTTGTAACTATTTCGTAAAAAATATCTAAAAGTCCACAAACATTATTTAAAATAAGACACAGTTGAAACACCTTACTATTGAGTTTGATGATGGAATAACATAAATGCATTAATGAGTTATATTCGAGCGATCAAAAGAAGCTAACATAATGATCCCGGAGTAGTAAATAAGAAGAGTGCTTACACAAATAATCCATAAAAATATAGTTTAGCCAGTTGTGCGACAAACGGCGTCATACCGGTTGAAGATATTATGTCTGACATGGGAATATTATCATTTGTGTACCATGATTTAATTAAAACCGATTTTCATCTGTTCACATACCTCTGGCATAGTGTAATTGTAGGTAGGCGTAGTACGCACATAACACTGCTTATATCGAAAATACAATGCGAGGTGAGCTTACACTGGAAATGTATAGCCGTTCGTACTATAAGTTGGGCATTTTGCGGTGCAACATTTCTCACGGCCCGTCATTGTCACTTCATTTGTCAACTACTCCGTGGGCCGTGGTGCAAACACTGTTATAACAATTATAATGAAGTCTTTTGATAATCAAACCAGTGGTAAGCACGGGCGTCGCTCGGCTATCGTATAGCCTTCCGGTTCGAGAGTAATAGCTATGTGTCGTCAGGTATTTTCTCGATGCCTATAAGTTCGTCGAAGAGCGAGTGGTTTTCGGGGATGACGTGTGGTTCGTTGAGCGTCTGTCGTGCGAACTTGAGTACGGCGCGCGCTAGTTGTCCCACCGTCCATTTTCTGTCTACTAGTACTCTGACGAGTGTATCCAACTGTGGAAATGGAATGATCATTATTTAATTTGATTGGTTTTTGTGTTTAGTAGGAAATTCATAAAGAGCGAAGATGGGGTAAGCACACGACTACTTAGAAGTTTTTCTACTTTCAGACTTTTGGGCCTGTGTTGCCAAACTATAATCATGTAGATATCAAATCTATCGATACTTCTAAAAGAATGCTATATAAATGGCGGTACAATCAAGAGCCAAACTACAATAAATAGTCTTATTTTATGGAAAATGTTTCCCAAATATTTGGAACAAACATTACCAACACACTAAACCGAGATCAAATCTATCGATACTTCTAAAAGAATGCTATATAAATGGCGGTACAATCAAGAGCCAAACTACAGTAAATAGTCTTATTTTATGGAAAATGATTCCCAAATATTTGGAACAAACATTACCAACACACTAAGCCGAGATCATGCATGAGGAGGTTAATGAATGTAAATGAAGCGAGTGGTGTGTTAGGATCGTAACAAGTGGAAATCTGTAGTCTCTGCCAACCCCTATGAGAGGCGTGGCAATGTAACATACACACACACACACACACACACAAAACAAAATGTACCTTGAAGAGTTTCTCGTTCCCGAACGTGTAGTAAATGAGTGCGGGCACTCCGGCGACGCTGGCGGCGAGCCACTGCAGCAGCAGCTTGAGTTGGGGCTGGCCGCGCAGGCGCCGGCCGCAGCCCCAGTTGCCGGTCGCCACCGGCCGGCACGCCCCGCCCGACACTATCTTGTGGGCCAGCTGCGATAACTGTGGACCGTGTAGCGATCAGACTTCACCCACTATTCTAATCTTTACAGAGAACCTTATAAAGTTCCGTATTTTTTTAAAGCTTACTAGCAATGTGGGTCACACATTAGATACTAGTATTCTTGTAAACCCCTCGTGCTAAGCTAAATGCTTGTGTTACGAGTGGGTTCACGTCGGTAGTGCAATAGGTGGGGTTCGAACCTGCAACCACATGATCGCAAGTCCGACGCCCTAGCCATTAGGCTACCGCCGGTTTATAAGTGTTTAGCAGTATTATTGATATTCAACTGCTACTGCGTTTGCGTTTTATCAATATTAGGTATGAACTAGCAGCTGTTGCCCGCGGTTTCACACGCAGCCCAAATAACTTTTTGAGACAATAATTTAACCTATGTCTTTTTCCAAGGCCCAATCTGTCTTAACACCAATATTCTCCAAAATTGGTTCAGTGGCTTAGGCTCTAGACAGAAGGACCGCATTTCAACTGCAATCCAACCGCAAATTACAGTTAAGATGCAGTTTGAATGCAGTTGACACGACTGCAATAGAACTGCAAACCAAACGTGCAGTCACAGTTCACACGATTGCACGCCGACTGCAATTGAACTGCAATCGGACTGCACGTTTTGTCCGAACTGCAATTTGCGGTTGGATTGCAGTTGAAATGCGGTCCGTCTGTCTAGAGCCTTAGGCGTGAAAACGTAACAAACAGACAGAGCTACTTTTAATTTGAAATAAACACAATCGCAGCGCACAATACTCATAGCGCTCAGATTTTGATCAAATACGAATAAGTGGAATTATAACTAGTTAATGTAAATGAGTACGGAAATTAATTTCAGTAAAATGTGTAGCGATTAGCAGTACCGTACAGTGAGCATGTTTGAATATGGTTTTATAATTAGGTAGGTACATACATAGTGTAACGAACATTTACAGATCAGTTTCGATGGAGATTGGACACAAATAAAATATGTACATAATAACAACCACTAGCGAGCATCTTGAAAAGGTTTAATCACTAAGTAAAGTGCGTTTTAATACAGTGCTAGACATACATAGGTCAGTGCGCTCACAGCCTGCATCTGCGGCCTGCGTTCAACGCTAGGCAAAGTCCAGAACAGGCTGAACTCTGCCTAAGTACACCCTCTGACCTTGATCACTACATGCAAAAAACACAGAAGTATATGTTTCGACAGAAAGCAAAGACGTCTGTTAGTAATACTGAGTGTTTAGAAGTTAGCGACAGTCGGGTGCACGCCTGACCTTCGGTTTCTTTAGTTTAAGAGTGACCGGTTCGCATTCGACGGTCTCCTCGATAGTCTCTACGATCATGTTTATCATCCAGTTCAACTTTTTCTTCCTGACCCTGGGGTCTGACGCGAGTGTGTTAGTCTCAGTCGTGTTCACACACTTGTCTTCGTCATCGCGTCTCGTGTCGGCGGTCGCTCGCGTGCCCTCTATTATCTCCTCCGGTATAGATTCTTTTACTTTACGTTTCTGTCAAAACATATAGCACTTTAGC
Source organism: Subacronicta megacephala (assembly GCA_958496365.1). Lineage (NCBI taxonomy): Eukaryota > Metazoa > Arthropoda > Insecta > Lepidoptera > Noctuidae > Subacronicta > Subacronicta megacephala. The sequence continues at coordinate 6,635,395 of OY292516.1, read as the reverse complement.
TCACCGTTAGATTTTGTTTTAGTTTGGTGAATATTTCGCAGCATTACACCGCGTTTTCACAGGCGACAAAACATGTTGCAAATAGCTACCTTTCCCACTCACTCTTTGAGAGTTTGATAGAGTTAGATAGATGTTTGCAAAATGTTTTGTTGTCAGTGGAAACGCGGAGTTATAGGTATTGTTTCAACTATTGTACTTTCGATTAGTTTGGTTCAAAGATTATTTGATTAGTATAGGTTTGAAAATTAATTTGTTTCCTGCTCTAAGAAGCAACGCTTTTTATTTGAAGGTAGGTAGGTAGATATTACGCGTAAAATCCGCCAGAACTAAACCAGCCACACTCAACACAGCAGAATATTGTAACATCAACATCACATAGCTTCGTCGTCCATACTGGTTAGTTCGTTCAATGGTACAGTGTGGGTAAGATGTTTGAAGGTATACACTGCTTAAAAATAAAAACCAGACAAAATTAGTTACGTCCTGTTTCATGCCTACCTGCCTAACATCTAAAGCTAAAGGCTGGAACTGTGGCGAAGGTAAGTATATAATATACAATGCTCCCATCAATATCATTCATCTCAATCATCTTCTGATTTCCCGCCTTTGTAAGTCAGCCGCAGCGGTGAAATTACTCAACATGCATTGACTATAAAGTTATTTTAGTGAAGGAAAAATTCAACTGCGAGCAGGATTCCAACCTGCATTTTCTGGTTAAATACAACAGACGCTATGACCAACTAATCCACCGCGAATCCCACCAGCCACGTCGAAATTTGCCTTCACCTGCTGAATTTACGTCTTTGAGCTGACGTCAGTGAAATCTGTTGGAAAGCGTGCATTGAGTGATAAGTCTGTGCAGTACGTACGAGATGTGCAGCCAGCCGGTGTTTGTGCCTGGCGAGCTCCAGCGAGAGCGACCTCGCGGCCAGGGCGAGCGGGCGCGGCGGGAGCGGTCGCGGCTCCCGGCCGTAAAGCTCCGCCGCATCCGCTCCGCTCTCGCCGCCACCCACCGCTAGTGACTCCGATAGCGTTCGCTTGAGGAGAGAGCCCGCAAACCTGCACATCAAATAGACATCCTAGGCATCATACTGATGTTCAGGGATACCATCTCCATCCACTATATAAAAATAAGTATGCTAACATTATTATTCAAGTTTGAAAGTTTGTTAATGCTCGGCAGAATATTTAACAGTGCATTGGGCGAGATGGCTTATTAGTCTAGCGGTCCTAAGCGCGACTGGTACGCTAGAGAACCTGGGTTCGATTTCCAGGTCGAGCAGTGTTATTGAGTTTTTCTATCTGCGCCGTCTACTCTGTGTAACGGGAGTTTAAAAAACCTCAAAAAATATTGAAATCTGGATAGTCTGGAGTTCTTTGTTGATAAAATTGATGGCAAGAATGTCATGTGACTTAGTTGAGATATCGGTGATTCATGTCCAAAGCGGCGAATGTCGCAAATCCTAGACCGTGTCTTTAGGATAAGGTAAGGTCTTTAGATTTTAGTCAATACGAGTCTGACATACTCTGCTATCTTCACGGGTGGTAGACGATCCATGAGGATTTCCCGATTGGATACTCCAAAAAAAGGTGTAGGTATGATAAAACGAATGCAAAAGAAGAGGGAACTAAGAGTTTGTGCTTTTTATTGAGTAACGTGGACACCTACCTAATCACAGCCAAGTCTCGAGAGTCCAGCTCTCTATTTTTATGTTCGCCGGATTCTGAGTCGACGATAGGGTCGTTGAGCCACTGGTTAAACTGCTCATAGACTTCCTCCAGCTCCGAACTAAAATAAAAGATATTTACTTAAATAAATATTGAACAATTCATGGTACAGTCGCCAGCACATCAGGTTATACAAAACTGACAAATTTCACCAAATGATTTTAAGCCCTAAAATGTTGACGATTAATTTCAAAATCAACTGAGGAAATTTTGTGGTAACTTGATGTGGTGGCGACTGTACCTACTTACTTTATTTACTACATACTACAATGGTGCTTTGGATTTGCAAGAGTCTTTTATAACAGCCGCCGCCATCAACATTTTATTCAGGATGCTACAACGTGCTTCAACATTGAGCAAAGCAGTGAGTGTTAAAAGAATAACGGAAATTCTCAAAGGTTGATTACTTACGTATACTCGGTGCTGAAGCTGTATTTGGAGCTGTTGCCGGTATCCTTCCTGCCGAGAGGTCGGTGTCGGGGTGAAGGCTCGCCATTGCTCATCGTTTCCTTTTCTGTTAACACAAATCCCACTGAACCGCCGCGTTTAACCCTAGAAAAAAAATATCCTCTATTATCTCTCGCCTTTATGAGCCCGCTGGAACCTTTGAAAAATCGCGTCCATCCGCAATAGCCATCCCCTATAGTACTTACCTAATGTAGTGGAGACTGACGACCAATAAAAATAATTGTTTAATAGGACATGCAATATGACTGCCTCATTAGTCTAGTGATCCTAAGCGCGACTGCTACGCTATTGAGGTCCTGGGTTCGATCCACAGGTCGAGCAAAGTGTTATTGGGTTTTTCAATGAAATTCTCAATATAGCAGTAATAGCAATAGCAGCGCGAAGTCTGGATTTGTGCCCGGTTAATGGCAATATGCTCGCCCCCTATTATATGGGAACAAAACATTCCGGCGAAGTGTGGGTGTACATTAGTACAGCTCTGCCTAACCCTTCGGGGAATACAGGCGTGATGGTATGTTACGTTATGTCAATAGGATATCTCGTATATAGAACACTTAAAATAAAAGGAGAGTGTTTAACTTACCTAATGTCATTGTCCTGCACTTCCGCCCCAGATATACTGATGCCTACGGCATAGCTGGAGCTGTCCGTGGACCAGTCCCCGGTGCTGGTGGTGTTGGAGTGCTCGGCCTCCCTCCGCAGCGCCTCCCGCAATCGGTCCGCGAAGCTCAGCCGCCTCTCCTCCGTTGATAACTCTTTGAGATACTGGAATGAATTGGGTCGTGCACTTTCACCCCGACCTTCGTCTTCGCTTCCTGGAGAAGAAATCGTTATTATAATTAGATGGATGATTCTGACATTTACTGCATAACCATTCAATAGTGCTTCAATCCTTCTGATTATTCATTATTTTCGTTATTCGATTTCGATTTTCGTTATTTACGAGGCTGGCTTCAATTCTAATATCACTCTTTTTAGGAATGCCTGACAGCTGCTTCAGATGTATCGTGTTATAGCTTACTACTGTATTAGGGACAAAATCTTTTGTTGATCCATAATATTGAATTTGTTCCAAAATATATTAGCTTAAAAGTTAGTCTATTCACCATTCATTAATGCCAATATTACTGTTCTTACCATAATCGAAGCTGTCGTTGGCGCTATGGAACTCGTCATCGCTAGAGTTACAGCTGGAGTACAGACTGTCTTCCTGTCCGTCCTGCAGACCCGCCGGCGACCGCGTCACGGGTAGGCATTCACCAGAGGAGCCAAGCACTATGAACCGACCTCGGCGGTTGTTTAACATACCACCATCCGGGGACAACCAGCACTTCTTCTTGGTAAATTCTGCACCTGGCAATAAAGCAGATAATAAATTGGATGAAAATGATATCGAAGGCAGGGTTCAAAGTTTTAAAAGTGTTGAGTTCGAGAAGTGCTAAACCTATACAAAATAACTATATGACTTAAAAGAAGAAAGATGTTTTACCAATTGCTAAGGTATCGAAAATCACAAAATCGGAGGAGAGCGTAATAAGACCTTGGTGTGATACTTTAGAGTGTGTTAATCCTGAAAAACTTACATGCAAATTCCACCTACACTATTAACATTAGGGCACTATTATAATCAAGTGGTAGGGTTCAGTAGTGCTTCGAATATCTGTGTAGGTAGGTGGTAGTACCTAATTAACAAAATATTTTGAGTTCTGCTATTTCCTAAGAGTAGTAGGGTATGGACATGAAGAATTTTGAATTTTTAAGAATTTTGGGGTTGTTGAATGTTTAACGTTGATATAATGTGGAAGCTCTTACTAGGATCGTTGAGGTTGAGCGTGGCGGCGCAGTAGTTCTGCGGCGAGGGGCTGCGGCTGTTGTAGCTATTGAGCGTGCTGCACGAGGACGCTTGCTTTATCACAACGGTTGCTTCCACCTCCGGCGGCGTATGACTACATGACTCTCCTGGAGATAATAGCAAGGTTAGAGTATTACCAAATTGAGCATACTGATCAAATTTTGCCGAGCAGTGCAGTGATAGCCTAGTGATATGACCATTGGATTGTCAAGTCAAAGGTCTCGAGTTCGAATCCAAGGCACGCACCTCTGACTTTTCGAAGTTATGTGCGTATTAATAATTAATTATCTCGCACTTAAACGGTGAAGGTAAACATCGTGAGGAAACCTGCCTGCCTGAGAGATTTTCTTGACGGCGTGTGAAGTCTGCCAACCCGCAGTAGGCTGGCGTGGTGGCTTATACCCTTATCCCTCTCGTGCTGAGAGGTCGAGACCCGTGCCCAGCAGTGGGACAATGTAATGGGTTGATGATGATGATCAAATTTTGAATTAGAAATCAAACTGGATCAAAAGTTAATAACCGGTCAAGGCAGGGCCGTATTAAGTCGTGCAAAGCCAGTCTATGTAATGCGACTCTTGAGGTATGCCTCTCTTTTCCTACCTTCCAAAAAAACGAATGAAAACTAATTATTCTATTTCGAGCGACGGGTCCCTATAAGCGACGTGGGCTCGTAAGTAGTTGCTTTCTTTGCGTTTAGGTTGTTTCTGATAGCTTCAAAAGATAGCTTTAGTTTAATCCATCCATAGTAGGTACATACGGGGCAAGATTTGCTAGTTTTTTATAATGTTACCAAAGTTCCATGTAGAAAAAGCTCAAGCTCTTCCCAACAGTCAGTTCTTCTATAACGCTCCTAAAAGCTTCTAAAGGGTTCTAAGTTCTTACCTATAGGTGAGAGTCTCCTTTCATGTCGTATTCCATCTCTGGTCTTCATGGGCGTCTGTTGGAAGGCGAGTAAGCATTTGTTTAGCTCTCGGAGGACGTTGTCTTCTTCCCACTGGCCCAGTGGCAGCTTGCTGTAGTCTTCAGCGTCCATTAGGCATACGGTTACCTGCACAAACATATACAATAATTCCATCTGGACAGGAAGAGATAATATTTGTGTCAAATAAGATGGTAACATTGCCGTAAGGAAGTCAATAATGAGATGCGGGGTAATAGATCGGCATAAAAAAACACGGGTTGGTACCTACTCAGGAGACTGACAGAAAGTAGATAAATTTGAATAAAATTAGGAAATAAGATGTTGCCACCAAATGACATTTGTGGTAGATAGCCTCCTAAATGTGAGAGTTCCAAAAGTTCCTCGGAAAGTTTAAGATTTAAGAAAATATAAATCACTCTTGATTATCGATCTCTTGATAGTCCTGTCGTCCTAAGCGCGACTGCTACGCTAGAAGTCCTGGATTCGATTCTTAGGTCAAGCCACGTGTTATTGGGTTTTTCTATGAAATTCTAAGTAGCACGTCGGAGTCTGGAGTGGTGCCCGGTTAGTGGCAATACGCTCTTCCCCTATTACATGGGACCTTAACATACCGGCGAAGTGAACTGACCTTTTTAGGTTCATCGAGCAATTCAATTTTGGTCTTCTGTCTCTTTTCGCAGATCCTGCTGAACAATCTGACACCTTCCACCTTCAGCACCTCGTTGTCTTCTAGCGCTTCAACCGATAACATCGCAGGAAGTAGCTCTGGCATCATAAACAGCGATAGAGATTCCTGAAAAACATTTACCACCCATGTTAAATTAGAGCTTTCTTCAGAATGGTAACATATTGGATAAAAATATTATTTCTAGTTATCCCAATAGACAGGTCCGTACGTACACACAACATCCACGCATAAATACAAACATATTAAAAAAATCTCACTTATTGTTGCTCAAGGAATATTATGTTTTTCGGTTCTCTTTCAGTCAACGTAAATACAACTAATTTCGGCAGTCCGGCTGCCAAAGAGGTTGTTGTTTTTAGGGAATAGGTACGTAGGACGTGGGAGCGCGTAGCTTCTTTTATAACTAATATCAACAATAATAGAATACCAAATTACTTAATACTTTATTATACATAATAGCACCTGTGATTCTCCATCGAGGAGCGCGTCACCACCGACCCGACTTGACGCGAAGCACACTCTAATAGCCTCATCATTTTCACACCTTTCCGGGCGTCCCTCGTGTCTCACTAAGAGTTTGCAGAGGGGCAGTGAGCATTCTAACCAGTCCTCTATTGTCAACCACTGTTTTGAGGTCATCACCTAAAGTAAGTTAATGTGATTAGTGAAAAGGTCCTATTATCGCGATTAAGGACGGTAGGAAAGTTTTTAAGGCATGACCTTTCATGGCGTCGCTATATGGGTTGCACTATAGCAGAGAGGTTCATGAAATGAGTGCCAGTAATCTATAGGCATCGAGTTCATTTTTAACAGTTATAATTTAATACGAAAATGATGCAGGGAAGACCGAAGATAAATAGTGCTTCCCTAAGGTTCCGAGGAAAATTAATTTTGAAAAAAGCTTTAGACATATAATAATTAGGAAGTACCTGGTACGTTATAGGCCTCCTCTACGAATAATCTACTTAGTACCTATCTTACTTTCCTTCTATCGCGAAATTAGAAATCTAACCCAAATGGTACTCATTGATGTTCTCTTGAAGAAACATCGCTATCGGAATGTCACACTCACGTTGCTCAGATGTTTCTGAAGCGTTTATAAATAGATACAGGATGTAACCCTATAAAATGGTTGAGCTACACGATGACTGATGTATGCGTGCCGTCAGTTAGGACAGGTCAACTCAAAGCTGCTATGGCTCTTTCTTCAAAAGGCCTGTTCAGATTTTGCCCTACATTGTAAAACTCGCATATCTAATAATATCACTAGTCTGGACTTTAAAAGAGACTATGATTTTCTGAGTTTGTTTCGACGTTTCTTCTCAGAGGTCGTCAGATAGGAAACGTCGACGCCATCTAGTTAAAAAATTGTTGTCTTAAAAGATCTATTTACAGAAATAAATATCATTTCATCATTTCATTTCAACGGAGAAGGTATTATAATAAAATCTTTAATATGTTATGTGACACGAATAAACTAGGTAATGTTACTGAATTGCAGCGACACAATTTACAATATGTAGGTAACCTACACGTAAATTAGTAATCCAGGTTAGACGTTTCATGAATGAAATAATAAATGCCTAGGTAACCTTCTGCCAGTGTAAACTATTAAATGTTCGTGTTGTATAGTCATAAACCCGTCTGGTAAACGTTTAGTGGCCAAAGTTTACCTGTCTGCTTAATTTAATGGATCCTTCGTTGCTACTTTTATCTAACCACTCGAAGTAGTGTAGCAAACTTTTTAATTTGTTTCTTTGTGATTTTCTGGAACAAAAGAGAATCGATCAATCAAACTACGGCTCGTTTGATCTATAGTTAGGAATTCGGAAAGTTAATTGGTTTATGGCGTTGACAACCTGATTTAATACAAAACTAGTGTAGATAATACGAGGTAATATTTATTTTCCGTAAGTAGTTTTCATTTCTATCGACTTTTCAAGACTTTTCTTTTCTATGTCCTAGCCACCATACTTACGTACCTAATTAATATAAAATTAATATAACAATCAAACCTGTGTAAATTCTTAAAAAAATGTGTAAAGTTGAAGTCTTGCAAGGTGGGGTGTGTCTTGAGCGTCCGCTTGGGGTTCGTGGAGAAGAAGGCGTGCGCCACCAGCGCCGATACGAAGTTGTACTCCAGTTCCGTTACGTCACCTAAAAGTATACCATACTCTTGAGGAATTAAGTTTTGTCTCGTTCTCGCAGTACCCATTCAATAAACAGTTTACTAAACGGACCGTATTTTTTATTAAAACTATTTTTTACTTTCTCCAGCCAGAAGAAAGCCAAGGGGACTAATCCTACGTCTATCAAAATAATATCATACTACCTGTATGTATTATTAGGTTGACACAATAAATTCCACCCATTACTTATTTTGCCATTGTTGTAAATCTGCAATTTCTGCTCGTTTGCTGATATACTTTTACCTACGTAGTCGCTTGAATTAGAGTCGTAATTATAATCATAATGTGTTGCTACTTACGTAAGTCATCCTTTAGCCCGATAAATATGCAGGATATTATGTTACTGAGAAATATCGGTATTGGACTAGCTTTGATTTATTACTACAAGTTTAAGACATAGAACAATATTCTTAGTTTAGTGGTTTATCTAATCAGAAAATATAACGCACGACTTTAGTTTCGGAAGTACCTATGTTTTTTGTTGAATGATTACGTGCCGAAAATAACAACAAATCATGTTAGAATCAGGTATCAGGAGTTTCGGACAATATCAGAAAAACTTTTTCTGTCATCCATGGAAACTTAAATATATCATTTATCATTCAGACATAAATATTACGGTACCTATCAATCATGATTGTAGATTCTATGCCAAAAATACGTATCCTACCTACGTGCCGTGCTGGGAATAGTGGGAATGCAACTGTACGCACCTTGTACAGTTGGTACATATATATATATATATATATATATATAAAGGCCTAAACCTAAAGACCGGAATATACAGTACAGAGTAGAAGCTGGCTAAAAGGCCGCATAGGTAGGCAATTTCTCCGAAATCTATTGGTACATAAAAACTAAGTATAGAAGATCTGCAGCAATTTTCAGATGTGAATCATTCCACATTTGGAAATTGCTGCAGATTATTCAATCACACTATGATTCATCGGCTTTTTCAGTCCTCCAGATCTCTTAGAATAAGTCTCATACAATAACTATAAGTTAATTGTATAAAATAAAAAGATTACTTTGACTTTGACAATTTAGGCTTACAGGCTCACTGTAAGCCTAAATTTTCTGTAGGTATCTTAATGGTGCAAAAAAGAAGTTATCATCATCAATTGAACTGAACCCCTATACACCCTACATACCTCAGGTTTTCCTCTCAGAATAATTAGGATTAGACAATAGTCCACCATGCTAGCGTAATGCGAGATGGCAGACTACACACACTCTCGAGAAAAACTCTCAAGCATACATAATGTTAGGATATCGGAGGTGAACTGGCCAGGAACTCCGTTAGATTTTTTTTTTCTGTATTTATTTAAATTTGTCATTGTAATGGTACATACTTTGTTGTTGTAAGCTGAACATGAGTCCTTTCGGAGGGCGCCAGCGCTTGAGGTGTAGTGCCTTATTCACCATGATCCTGATCGTGTTGTCGAGGAAGTGCCTGCGTTCTTCCTCTGTCATTTCCTCCTCGAGGAATACCTCCAGTCCTTTCATTAGCTCCGGGTCTTTGATATCGTCGTCCGGATCTATACCTATGCTGTTAAGAAAGTTCATACACTGCTACAGCCATTATTAAATACAAAATCACAATTCATTATAATATGTAGGTAGATACGTATTATAGAAATAGTGAATACTATTCATTGATTTATGTAAAACCCGAACTTTAAAATTTACTAACTTTAAATGGTTTCACCATTTAAATTTGGTAAATTTTGAGTCTGAAAAATATATTAGGTAGGTACTGATTCAGATATTTTCGTAGTCGGTTAGAAACGTAGGTACGTGTGTATATAGTGTATTACGAATACATAAAGAAAGTTTTTTTTATAACTAATGTAAGCTACGTCGCAACTTGTCTTGCAAGTCTATTTTCCGTCATTTAGAGATCGTGTCGGTAGGGTAAAACCTAAGATTACCGAGTGAATGATGAAGGAAGAGAAAAATAAAAAGAGTTATAAACAATGGATTTAGTGGTATTTTTTTTACACCGGAACATTATATTGTCTATATCATTATATATTTGGCAATCGAGGAGACGAGCTATCTGATGGTAAGTAGTCATAGCCGCCCATGAACAACTGACTGCAATACCAAAGTAGTTGCAGATGTGTTGCCGAGCCTATTCAAGGAAAAAAAAATATAATATGCTCCGCGGGTAAAATCACTGTTTTTATTCGATCGTTACCTAACTGAATCCCTCACTGGGCTAATCTGAAGGTAACCTGAAAATTTCATTAAAATCGGTCCAGCCGTTAGATGAATCAAAATCTATAAAAAATAAACATGTTCGGTGACTTACTTGCACATGTCGTGTATTTTTAACATGCTAGCAGTTAGCTTAGCCGGTGAAGACGCCAGCAGCAGGTGCTTTAAGTGCCGCTGCACCGACGTCCACCAGGGAAGATCACAAGGTAGCATTACAAGCGCCATGCTGAAAAAAATATTTAGTCACAAATTAAATTCCAAAAGCGCGGCGGCATGCGGCCGTACAAATGCTTTTTAAATTTCGCGGGCTTTGTTGTCCTACCTATGAATGCGTTCATAATTATATTATTTGTAATTCAGGTTAATTTTATTCCTCAAATAAACATTTATAGTCCATTAAAATTATTATTATCACTAAACTACTTGTAACAGTTAAATGAAATCAGTTGGCAACAAAATCGATAGCCAATTCGTTAGACGGATTTAACTTGCACTCCAACCAGTGAGTGTGTAACACGAACGTTCCCCTTTTCATCTAACTGTTTGACGTTTCTGTTTGACATTTGAAGTCACACGGCGCGGTTTTAGTAGAGCAGATTACTCGTTATTTAAAATACGTATTTTTTATTTATTTTACTATTTAATTTTAAGATATACAATTATACAAAGTTATTTAAACCGAAAGGAAGTTATACAAATTATTAGTAAGTGTACTTTTATACATAAAACGAATGAAAATATATTACGAAATAAATGCGAATGTTGCGTGTTTAGAAGTTCCTAGTTATAAAATACAGATGAACTTTTCTCTTTATACATCAATGAATTCCGCATTAACTAAAGAGGCCCTCACTCTAATTCAATACAGTTGAATATACGTATGGTTCTGTGATAAAAACACAGATACGTCGCGCACGATAGTACCAGTCAAATATCAAAGTACAAAGGTCGCTCTCGCTAACTAGTTATAATGACTGTGAAGAGTAATTTATTAAAAACATTAATCCTGGGTGCCCCTGCGTCGGGAAAGGGCACAATATCAGCTCGAATAGTAAAAAAGTACACTGTGGAACATGTTTCTAGTGGTGATAAGTTAAGAGACCACATCGAAAAACAAACTGAACTAGGTAAAGAGGTGAAAAAATATTTGAATGAAGGAAAACTTGTTCCAGACGATGTGATGATAAAGTTTATGATCACAGAATTAAAAAAAGTTGAGGGAAAACCTTGGTTGCTAGATGGATTTCCAAGAACAGTGGCTCAGGCAAATGCTTTATGGAAGGTACAGCCAGTAGATGTCGTATTAAACTTAGTAGTGCCATTTGAAGTGATCATTGACAGAGTGAAGAACCGTTGGGTTCATTTGGCATCAGGACGTGTGTACAATATTGGCTTTAACACACCAAAAGTGGAAGGGAAAGATGATGTTACTGGTGAAGAACTAGTTCAAAGACCTGATGACAAACCTGAAGCTGTTCAAAAACGTTTAGAGATCTATGAGAGTATAACAAGACCTGTAATTGATTTCTATAAACAAAAAGGTATACTCAAAGAGTTTGAAGGTCGCACCTCTGATGAGATTTGGCCTAAGGTAACAAGTTATTTAGATCCTATTTTTAAAAAGTAGACAATGCTAATGTTTATTTAGTCAGCTAATTTAGATGATACTGGTGCTCAGATGAGTAGATTAACAATTAAAAAACACAATCTTCAAATGTACCTATTGTATATTTTATAAAACTTTTATAATAGATACATAAATATTTTCAATGTACCAAAAACTTGTACAATGATACCAAAAACTTGTACAATGGTATGTACTATTAATTTATAATATTTCTTTTTCTTACATTTATATTTTATTAATCTGTATCAATCATGAATTATCCTTATTCTATCAGTATGATAAGATAAAAATGTAATTTTCAGTCATTTTTGTTTATTTTGTAACATTTAAACATAACCATCTTTTAAATCTTATGTACTAAGAGTACCTGTTATTAATAAGCCATAAATGCGTGTGTGTAGTATGTGCAATATATAATAATATTAGGAAGAGGCTTGTAGAAAAAAATAAGTGGGATGTATTCTTTAGTAGGTATATTATATTACTAGTCTTCCTATTGATATTACTAAGTACTTCTATAGAGAAGCTTTTGCAAATATATATTTAAAAAAAGTTGTGCCTTAACAGGGCTAATAGTTATAGATCAAGTTAAAATATTATTATAAAGAATTGTAAACCAAAAATTGTTCCTGATATAAGGTAACTATAAGTATTAAAATGTCACATGAGCTCAAAGAAAATCACAAAATTATTTAGATGTCTAAATGTGTTTGTAATTTTTAAATATATATATCTTTGTTAAAAATATTTTTCATGTTTTTGTTTAATCTTAATTGAATAAATGGTATAGTTGTTATAATATTATAATTGTTTTTATTGACATTAAGTAGGTACCTACAACAGAAATATTAGTTGGTCATGGACACTTATTTTGGTTAACTACCTATCTAAAAAACTTGATAGTGACTTATTTTGAGTCTACAAAAAGTTTGAATACTCACACCCAACCATATTTTTATTATTTATTACCTCAAATCCTTTTTGTACATATATACATACTTACATGATAATACATATACATGTTATTTGAACGAGCCTTGCTATTTTACTAGTTATTTTTTTATTACATTTGGCATTACCGCATGATTAAAAGTTCTATAGTGACTAAAAACAAAAACGTATCACACGATCCATCTGGGAATTGATCCTAGGACCTCACGCTCAGTAGCCGCGCATGTGTTCATTGAATAAATGAGGCGGTTAAATTATAGAAATCTGCTTCAATTTTGCAATTTAATTATTGCCATTTTAATAAGTGATAACATAATTTAAAGTCGTTATTCCAGCTGTTGGAACGAATACGTCGTACAGTCGAGTCTGTGTTTGTAGTAAGTTAACTAATGTTTGTTTACGTTAAACTACGTCAGTGTGATTAGAATCGTCTGCATTGCCTTGGAATAGGAATTATACCACGCTTTACAGTATCAACTACGTAAGTAGTAGGTATAGCAAAGACGATGTGATCAATTTCCCCTTTTCGCTGTATCTATCTATACGTTAGAATAAAACATTCTAATAATAATGCTTTTATCGCTTTATATGCCAAGAAAAAACCCTAAAATAATAAAATATATTTTTCCAATACGGTATGACGAGCAATAAATTCAGAAAATTTGAAAGTTATCGGTAACAACAATGCCTACCTACGTTTGTTATTATACAGTACGCGAACTTAATAATACACAAATATTTACACGTATAAATCTAGTAGTGAAATGTATTACTTTACCTTATAGCGAATGCGTTGCAATTCAGGCACAATAATTACTTCGTAAACACTAAAATAACACCATCAGTCACTGCCGCCTCGCGACAACCGGCTTCTTTTTACGCACTTTTCTCATTATCTACAAGGAAACCGTCCACTGGTATTCTTTTGCATGTAAAATATCTTATTGCTTTCCTATAAGACAGAAATAGTGTAGGTAGAAACGCGGGCCGGCTGCGGGCAGACACGAGCGCGCAAACCCCGACTATTTTTAGCTGTTTTCGTGCATCGGCGCTGAAATTAGATTGTAAATAAAAAGTTTGGGTTAACAGGAGTCGAAGGCCTCATTATTCGTTCTTGTAGGTCATCACTTAATCTAACACCTGAAGGGTTTCGGCTTTATTTGTAACTGTAGCAACCTAATTAAAGTTTCGCGTTCGTGTTGTTTCAAAGCGTTACGCATATAATGGGGAAAAGTTAGCAACAGCCACCAGTTATCGCTTCATGGTCACTTTAAGTAGGTTATACGCATATTTATAGTATTTTGCGACTTAACGTTTTGACAACGCAACGATACAACGTTAAATCGCATACAACGTAAAAACCGTTTATTTTAAGGCCTAAATATACCGGTGAACTATGAAAGTACTGTATGCAATAGTTCCTACACCTCTGTCGAACACTTCAGGAAATACTGGTACTGCTAGCGAGTTTTTACACCGTTAACAAAGAGTTATGCTAAACTTAAATGTAACCAATAACACTCCACTTTTCCAGTTAGCGCCACAACATTTTTTTATATGGAAATATATCCTAGGAATTATATTATTACCTATATTCAGTTTCATTTTGTCAAAACAATTTATCAAGCGCGAAAGCCAGCACTCGAAACTTTAACAACTTTTCACACACTGCACAAAATTAGAACATGGATGTCTCATTGAGTGTAGGCAATAAATGAATATTTCTAGCGTTTATATTAATATCGGATCCCGATGCATGAGCTTAGAGGTTAAGCGATGGGTGTAAATAGTCGAACGAGGAGCAAAGTGTATGAGCTGATCAACGAGCCAGGCTGTACTGACGCCGTCGAGCCGACTATCCTGGGGGGTGACTACCCTTGCCCTGCCGGCTGTCGCACCCTCCACCCTCGCCAGTGACGTCACTCGGGCCCGTCACGACCTACGACGCCGTACGACGCCGCCACCCGGTGCTCGATACCCCTCTCCCTGAAATGTCGTTGCTGCTCTGGGAACGTTACGTAAAATGATATATGAAAGTATCTACGGCTTGCGTCAGCACCAGCACACTACATCATTTTTATACGGTTAAGGTCGTACGAAAATTAAAGGACTTGAGGTACTCATATAGGTATAAGTTAATATTTTTCAGTATGATGCCGTAAAACATAGATCATAAGATCTTGCTGGTCCAAAATGTGTGTTGTAGGTCTATTAAATCATATCTTCTATTTTCCAAAATATAATAGGTATTTTATAGCATAAATGTGTATGAGTGTGCAGGTAATACTTTTAACTATAGAAGATTATGAAGTTCAAATTCATGAAAATTAATTTTGATTCTGAAAACTTTGATTCTGAAAATCAAAGTTTACCACAAAGTTCCCAAAACAGACTGACTGAAAACTTGTGTAGAAGACTAAGTACTTAGTTATTCTGAAAGTAGTATTTGTTGCTATTGCTAGCCTATTAAACTTTAGAGCTAGTCATAAACGGCAGCAGTTCTCAAGATTCGCACAAATACTCTATCAACATTCTATGCTATCCGGCAGGAACCACTTTCAGTTATTTTTTCAGGTGATTACGAGCAGCATTAACATAATTATCGCCATACATAGAAAACTTATGATGGGCATCATTTTCTTCTTTCAGGCGGGATAAAAGTGGACAACTACTAGTCATTGGCGTATTTCCAATAGGGAAACTACCTACAGTTGTAGATTTTTTGTTAACAAAAAAAACACGATACCTTTAAACCTACACGTTGTCGCAAACGAATAGATGTAGGCTATGCTGTTCGATATTGAGCAGGACCATTGTTTAATTTAAAACTAATGTGGAATGATATAGTTTTTACTTAGGGTATATTCCACTTACATGCACGAATAGAAATTGTTAAAAATTTAACTGACTGATAAGTTTCAAGTATTGTTTTGTTTTAATATATTGGTACTAACCAGATTAAAAAAGTAGTTTAAGTTAGAGGTCAATATATCTAGTTAGTTATCGTCATTTTTTTCCTTAAGGCCTAGAATGCAGTGACGTAGTCCGAGTCTAACTACGACCCCTCACGATGTGATAGACACCTCACCGGTGGTGCCGAAAGCGCATGCGTCGTGGTTTGCTCTATCTCTGTCATAACAGTCGTTTCGAATTAAGTCTTCTTCTTGCCTCTGCTAACCTGGTACTATAGCCGCCCGTGGAAAATTGTCGCCGCCCTACGGGCGCTACGCTGGGCGGGCTAGGGCGGTGCGGCCATCCGCCTTTAAGACTAACTTTCACAAAATTTATCGTTTACTTTATTTAAAGAAGAATGTATGATCAAATGAAGTAATAAATAAGTTTATTTCTTTCTTTATCTGAATAATAAATAAATTTGGAGATGAGTCCTACACTATTGTACAAAAGGACAGGTAATTTTAATTAAAAAAAATATCCAATAAACAAAAACGGCTTACCCGTTTTTTGTGATTAATTAGAAACATACAAAGACAACTGCTGACTGCCTCATTAGTCTAGTGGCCCTAACCGCGACTGCTACGCTAGAGGTCCTGGGTTCGATCCCCTGGTCGAGCAAAGTGTTATTGGGTTTTTCTATGAAATTCTCAGTAGCAGCTCGGAGTCTGGATTTGTGCCCGGTGAATGGCAATAGGCTCGCCCCCCATTACATGGGACCTAAACATACTGGCGAAATGTGGGTGTACATTAGTGCACCTCTGCCTAACCCTTCGGGGAATACAGGCGTGATGGTATGGTATGTATACAAAAACAAATACAAACTTTGACCATTAAATTTATCTGTGATTTTCATTACGCCCTACAACTAAAAACTGACATTAACTACAATCTCTACCTATATTATCAGGAGTAATAAATAAAACAAAGGTTGTTTATTTTAAAAACACTTTTCAATATTCTTATTAAACTCGTGCGAAAGACGCCCACGGAATGGTAAAAAATTCTCCAAATATATAAATTAGACTTACTGTCCTTTGTTGTTACGAAATCTTCCCACGTGACATCAACTCGACGCCACCGTCCTCGATCTGCCGGCGGCGGCGCGGCGAAGGCTTTTCCTGGAATAGTAGGTTCCTGGAACCTACGGTTAAATACTGATTTAATATTGCCTTAATTTCAATAGGTACAATTGGATATAAAGAATATCTACTTACCTGCGACAAACAAGACCCTGCCTACGAGCCTGTAAACTTGGCTAACTTTAAAATTTGTTTGGCTCATTTATATTTTACTGTCACAACACAACACATGAATATGTAAGGTTAGGTTAGATATGAAATGAAATGATAAGTCGTGAAATCTTTGTCTATCAAAGAAAAAGTAGACTCCATATTTTCACAAGGCATTATTAGGTCTCTGTGTAACCCTAGCTTGTATAATTAAACCTCTTTATTGTAGAAACCTATTTATTTTTGGCTTCAAAGGGTTATAAGTAATATCTAAAAGTACAAAGAAAAGCGTGGGTTGATACTTATTAAGGAGTCACCCGTATTAAAAAATTATTCATCACAATAATTTTACAGCCTTTTACTACGAATATCGTAGGAGGAAAGTCTTTTTTTTTTAAAAAAAGAAAAAAATATATTAAAAAGAGGATCATTGATTATGTCACCTTTAGGTTAGGTACTTAAAGCTAGTTCCTTATGTAATTTATGACAGCGTCCACGAATTGGCGACCGCGGTGGTTGCGCTACCATTGCAAGTAGCAAAGAACTAATTAACTTGCTATTTCGGACAATTACAGAATGTTTAATTAAATTATTTATTAAATTAAGATATTAATTAGTAATAGGTATAATTCTCTTCTACAGATGAAACTTAAATTGATTTTGTCATACTTCACCCTATTTGAAATTAAACCACAATTTTATTCGAATGTCTCTAATTCAATCAAAGCCGTTTTTATTTTAATAAAACAAAACGATTTTATTCAAAATGTCAGTTTAATACTATTACTATACATCTTACTTTGTACTGATCTCCTGGTGAGATCGACCTCTAGTGCGGACAGAACATCCCCAACGAACGGTGTCATCCTTGGGGTAAAGGTCACGCGCGTGTTATGCCAAAGATATACCCAGTTTTGGCACGTGTTGACAATTTGCAAGGTCCCTGCGTTTCGACGATTGCGTAACGAACGGCGCTCTTTGGAAAATATCGACACTGCGACAAACCATAGGATCGATTTAACTAATGTCAATAAATATGCTCGTCAGCAGTAACTTTGTAGAATTTTTAGGTAATTATAATATCATTGTCAGACGTGTAAAAAATGTTTTATTTTGGTCTTATAAAATAGAAACCGACGCGATGTCGAGAGTAATTTATTCTACCCCAGTACTCGCCTACTAAACATGACGTCATAATTATGTAGCCGTTTACCCATCCCATCTACGCCTCCGCAGTAAGTCACCCCTCGTACGCGACCGTCGGCGTCGCGCACACGTCAGCGCCGGCTCGTGACCCTTTGTACTAGGAATTCATAAAGGCATGGAGTTCAACCCATCCCTATAGCACCCTATACTTATTTGCCACGAATGTTATTTATTGATTAGCGTGTCTGGCTACAAAATGCGTATAAGTGCAGTGCAATCGATGTGTATATGCATGAATAGACCGCGGAGTCACTCGCGTCGATCCCGTGAGATTTTTCCTAATGTGGATTTAGCGGATCTCAGCATCATCATTAGCCAATTTACTGTCCCATGCCTAGGCACGGGTATGAGCTTAAGCTTACTATCCACCACGCTAACCTAATATGGGTAGGCAGACTTCACACGTCTTCGAGAAAATCTTTCAGGCATGCCGGTTCGTTCACGATATTTTTTCCTTCAGTTTTTAAGCGCTTATACAATTGATGAAGATAATTATTCGATTTATTTTCACAATAATGATAGTCTTTTTATTACGGAGGTACATTTGACATAACTTCGCGGTAAATCAAGAGTTTTGAAGCACTGGTTAAAGAGTGGCTATATATACATCGATGGTGCATTAAATAAACGGACGTTGCCGAAATCTACTTTGCTCGACCCTATTACCTAAGTAATAAAAACTTGACAGCAGAACGTTATCTCAAAACAATATAAAAAAAACTGCCCCACTATGATATTTGCATATCAGCGATATGCTACGATATCCAAACAGTATTATCATTTTATTATCAGTCATCATCAGTCACTTGCCCTTAGGAAGTAGTCCTAGTGGTCCCAAACATTGTTATCATGTATGACGTCATGACCCCTCACAATCCACCACCTCCACCTAATAGTTAGACAAAACTATTTCCAACTTCTCACTATCATGCTACCCTATTGTGTTACACTAGCAAGCGCGGGGAGCCCGCGTTAGTTGACAACTTGTGGAGTCACCAACCCTTCTCGATGGTCATGCATCCCTGGTAGATTCGTAGTCTATGCGTTACGTCACTACGGAAAATGATACTGGGGAAAGTTTTAGCTACTACGCCAACCCGCCTCCACCGCGTCTCTAACGCTACGAAAAAGCTTGAGCTTGCTACGAGTTGCAAAGTTTAAATTGCTCTATGGTTTCGTGTACATTTTCCCAAAACTGTAAGTAGGAAGTTTAGTGTATACCAAAAATATTATGGATAAGAAATAAATAAACATAATAGGGCGGTCTTATCACTAAAACCAATTTCATTCAAACAGTCATTGGATGGACACAGAAACATCATGTAAGACACATCGTGTAAGAAAATATAAAACGGATATAACAGTTGGGGGATGTTATATAAATTAATGGAATATTTATAAATAATGTAAAACTAGGTATATTTATTTATAAAAACATTTCGCTTTAAAGTCAATCTAAGTAAAGTAATCCTGGTTTCATTAAACAAGTGGTCCTAAGCGCGACTGCTACGCTAAAGGTCTTGGGTTCCATTTCCAGGTTGAGCAGAGTTTTATTGGGTTGTTCTATGAAATTCTCAATAGCAGCTCGGAGTGTGGATATGTGCCCGGTGAATAGCAATAGGCTCACACCCTATTACATGGGATCTAATCATATAGACGAACTGTGGGTTACATTAAGTACACCTCTGCCGAATCTTTCGGGGAATACAGGCGTGATGGTATGATGGTAAATCTAAGTACTTATATAACTAGGTTCCTAGAATGTCATCTCATTTGAAATCAATACGGAATATTCTTTATTTACAATTCTACAATGTGCATTGGTGGTGGCGAGGTGGTTTTACTTAAACTCTAAAGTATGTATCTATGTAAAATAATAAGATCCTGCCTTTAGAGTTTTCTCATAGACAGTTTACATATAAACAGTAAAGTCTTTTACTTGCCGAGTTATTTGTTATCTACGAGTATCTGCAATGTACTTTTTTTATTGAAAAGGTTCTTTGCGAGATCTCAAAAAACGTCTTATTGGTATATTATTGCTTATAATATATAAAAAACAAGGCTTTAAACTACACAATAGTTAACTTTTGTTTTGACTTCGACAATGTTTAGTAAAGAGGTAGATTAACACTGCCTGAAAATGATATCTGTTAGTTTCTGCTCTCCTGGTACAAATAACCTCTGAAACACCGACGCCGCGTTCGGCCCCGTATTCGGCTGAAACTTTTCTTCAACAAAGTCCGCGCTTTCATGACTCACAAAATTGCTTCCTCTTCCTTCGAATAGAATAAAATTGTGACCTAGAGGAAAAATATTCAAATATTAAATTATATTTGTTTTTGGTTTAATATTTTTTACGAAATTGATGGGATTTTTGTCTTAACCTAAATAACTTTGTAAAGTTTTAATTATAACACACGAAATCTAAGAATGTGATGATGTAGATGCTACTAACGTTTTATTAAGTTAATTGCTTTATCCTAAGTACGCCTTAACTTAAAATGCTACGCCATTCGCAACTTTTCCAAACTATGTAGCTACGGGGAAAGCGTAGCAAGCAGGCGTCGCGTCGTAGCGCTCGTAGAGGCTACGCTTACAGCCGGAAATATCGACCCCTGTTGTGACGTAGTGTTTCGTGTACTAACCAGAGACTACGAGCCGTTTATGCAGCCTTAGTAGAGAAAACCACAAAGCCTTTGGGGTGGTATTATTCGGATTCAATGGCATGTTATGGGGATAATTTAATTCTTCCGATCGCCATGATTTTGGAATTCTAGTGGGAAATATTTTTCCACGTTATTATTTAATTGTCTCTGTTACTTAAAATGGTTCAAATACAATGTATATAAATATATGATTAATAATTCAAATATAACATAAAATTCAATACAATTCAATTAAAGTAACACTTATTTAAAAAAACCTTCTTTTGATTCATTTATATGCAAATACTTTTGTAATACTCGTAATTTGTTATTTATTCTATTTTTAACCCCTTGCTTAATTTGTTGATAATTATTCTATTGATTGATTACCCTCTAACCAGTTAAACTCGCTTAATACTCTCTCGTAGTTTCGTTTCAAATGAGCACATTCTCAGTGCCTAAGTACTAAGGTATCAGATAGCGATAGAAACTTTATGAGCCTATATTTAGTCTGGAATTTCCTAACATATATATGCTTTCCCAGTATTTAAGTACATAATGTACCGAAGCGCTACTAATGCCTAGAAAAGACTAGGCGAGTGGGTTATATGGGTAACACAAGCAATTTGTGATTGTGATTAAATAAATTGACGAATTAATTGACGCATGGCCATGGTCTCAGCTGTAAGTTATGGCAAAGCACTTTGTTTGAATTGAATTTACCAATCACTAATTAAAACATCTGTATTAAATACCTATTTAATAAATTCGGCATGATAATTATTAATTTATGGGTGGTTTTTAGTACTTTAACTGTAAATCCCCTTTTTTCAATCAAAATATTCGAAATTACCACCAAAAATACCACACTAAATTTGCTCATCAAATAAATCCATTATACTATACTGTTAGATCTTGAAAGCTTAACTGTTTTACTGAATGACTAGTTTTTACGAAAAAGCAAATAAGTTCAAATATCTCTTTTTTCTATTAATGCAAGTCGTTTCTGGCAGGTCTTCAGGAGGTCACGCATTTCACCTAACCTAACCTACTTTTATTAAAGAAGAAATTAAACTTACCTAAATAGTTGAGTTCCGGGTGACCTACTAAAAACAAAATCTTTTTTTCTATTAATGCAAGTCGTGTCTGCCCCTCGACACTAAATTTTTGTGTGCAAATCAGTATTTTTGTTTTACGGTGAGTAATATGTGAAATTTTGTTTGCTTAAATTTCTAAATAATTCTAAATAATTTAAATTAAAAATTCCCCTTAATTTATCTCCCTTAGGTTTAGTTTCCCTATATAAAAAATAATAAAAAATGTACTATCTAAGTATTTTATTATTTTAATGCCGTATAGCATTTCTTTCATAATAATCTTGAAGCCTTTGTGGTCTTAGTTTAATCACGTGCTCGGGTCGAGCCAAGGCGCTCTACGTCACGCATTGCGCGCACCTATTTGTTTTGACGTCATAAATTGTTACTTTTAGGAATTATTATTAATTCGCGTGATTTTTACTTTTTCTTTTACATACAGTTTCATTACATAATTTTGTCAATGACAATTCAGGAAAGGCATTTCTAAAAAGATTGAACGATCTTTGTAATGTTTATTGTTACATTATATATAGGTATATGACTTTATTAAAAAAAGGGTCACAACGTCACAAGTTCGCACACAAAAGCGCGGATAAATCAATACTGACACACACTACGCGCCATATCGTGAGCCGTGACCCATTCGACACCCTTCATGACGTCAGGGCTATCTATTGATTTTCTCCGCCCCATATTCTAACACTTCTGCAGTCCTGGCATCTAAGTATGCCGAGGAAAGCGTCCGTCTAGGGAAAACTTGAGAAGCCTCTGGAAAATTCTTAAGAAATATTTTCCTTGAGTTCCTATTTTCAAGGTTTGACTGTTGTTAATTATAATTTGTGTTCCATCGAACAAAAATACGCAGTAAAAAATTTTTTATTTCCTAATTGATTAGTGAGTACCTACATACATAAAAGCAAAATATAATATGATGTAGTTGCATACGTCTCACTTTCATGAGAGGGGACTGTCAACGTGTTGATAAAGTTTATTAAGGAAGTATTCCCGCATAAGTAGTAAATTACCACGAGTGAGGCATCACCAGTCGAGTGCTGTTCATTTGTGAGCCCGCCCACTTGTTTTAGCCACTTCGCCTTCACTCTATCCGTCGGGCTAATCTGTAAAACATCTCCTTTCGCATATTCTCTCCTAGTACAGACGGTTCAGTTTATCCGAAACTTTATCCGATAATATCCGGGTTATCCAGGCCAGCTAATCCAATGGCGTACAATTGTATTATTGTGATTTCTTTGTGTTTTAGTTTGGTGCAATGTTACAGTCAGTATAGCTTCGAAAGTCACAAATATTGTGACGACTTATCACCGTATTACGGAGATATAAATTTGGATCAAATATCTGGTATTTGGTATGGTGTTGAAAAAATTCCACATACGAGAGGTGAATATAAAATAGAACACACACAGGAATGTTTTTATATAGACATCAAGGAGCTATATGTACAGGTTTGTAATTTTTTTATTATAGTTTTATCTCTTTAAAAATGTAATGACCTAAAAAATCGATGAATTTAATCAATTGTAATTATTTGAAAGATATAAAATCTTTTTATCTTTTTATAGATCTTCTTATATCTTTTTATAGATTTTTTGAAAAATACGACTAACGAGTCATTTTTATGCTTAATAAATAATCATGTTTTCTTGTGGACTCATTTATATTCATATCGACGAATTAAGTAGGTACCTACGAATATTGTGACACGTTGCTTGCAACTTTAAGTACTTACTTTCTTTTTGAGAAATTATGAATAGTTCAGATAAAAATAATAGCATGACTATGACAAGTTATTGGCAGCTTTAACAGGCCTGTTGCAGCAGGATGTAGGGATCGCCGTGTCAATTAACAGGTTAATCGTGGTCCACGTAAGTACATAACAAGTCGTAATAAGTGGGGCGAGTGTAGATGTTAATTAAAGGCCCGGTGTTGAGTACCTCAGGCACACAAATTCACTTAACATATTGATAATGGACTTGATTGTTGTACTCGTATTATGTTTCTTATCCATAAACTTGGCAGCTAACGTGAACTTTTGCCAAAATTTAAGTCCAACTCACGATTTTGACGAAGAGACTGTGTTAGGTTTGTGGTACGTGCACGAGTACGTTTATCATAAAGATAATGAGACGAAAACTGAAGCGAACCCTTACTGTCCTATTATACAAATAAGGAAATTCGAAGATTATGTTGAAGGAGGTCTGTTGAATCATAACTTAGTGAGTGTCGGCATTATATTTAGTACCTAAGTAGCTACTTTACTAAATGCCCAATATGTTTATTTCGGTGCGACTTTACGATGTCGCGTTTGTTTTTAAATTAAAATAAAGTGACAGCTAGTTCCTCCATTACACACTGACCTGCAAAACTTAGTTTACCTAACTACATTTCAAAAAATTTATTTTCTTTTAACTATAGATGTTAGAGAAGGACGTTAGAGATGTAAGATAAAAAACGTATCATAGCAAATTTGATCAGCTTTCTTTGAAACACACATTAGTAATTCAAGTCGTTTTTATTTTGAATGTTTATCTTGTATAACTTTTATTGCAATGTTCAGTGTTTTGTTTTGCAGGAAAGAGTATTTCCTCTACTGTGGTCATTCTTTATTCGAAATCGTAGTTTTCATCGTTTTTCTCTGCAAGTATTTAACAGTACCCTAAGTAATTCGTGTGATTTTTCTTTCAGCCAACTCCACCGACTCCGTACCCTCAGCTGACGAACTCACCGTACGTGAACCGTCAGCAGTACACGATGCACGAGCCGTACCGCATCAGACACTTCGTGCTGGAGTGGCACGAGGGACTGTGGCAGGACGACTACCACATCAAGGTTAACACTTCGCACAAAGGATTCTGGTCTACTGATGTTCCTAACCGATGTAAGACATTGCCAATGATTTTAAGACTTCAATTGTGCATCAATCTCCGATCTTCTACCGTTAGTACATAGATGCATTTAAATAGCTCATAGCTTTGTGAGTGTTTATAATTTGATTTATTTATTTACTGGTAACTATAAACATACTTATAGATATAATTTACTTACTAGGAACAAAAGTTCCTAAATAAGATAAAAACATTTACAGAAAAACAAAAAGGTTTTATGAACACACATTTTATTTTTTTATTATACAAAGTCACTTCCCGCTCTAGGGGCACTAAGTAATGTCGTCGTCGTCGTGGGGGTGTAAAAATTTGCCCATGACACACATAATTATAATCATGATCATGATGGGATGGGTAGATTCGCAACATAGGGAAGAATCTTGTAAAACAAAATGCTTTCCTGTTGGCGAATTATATTGATGAAATAAAATTAAAATTACCTTTTGTTTATTTCAGCCGTGGGTGACATGTATCGTTTCTTTGGAGGCGTGATCCAAGTGCTGAAGGTTGCTAACAACCATTTAGTACTGAACTTTTGTATGAGGCTGCCGAGCTCCCAACTCTTCAGCGTCGTGTTGTCTAGGAACGAGAACCAGCTCACTTCGGAGGACTTGGCGAGCATACACAACGTGTTCACCATGAAACACCTCTCCACCTCTGCCCTTAAGAGGGTCTGTGAGAACTCAGCATCTAAAATGACGATATCAACGTTATTATTTTTTATAGTTTCTTACGTGTTATGGGGCCGTCGTATTTGAATAGCGTTTTTTGAATATCATGCAAATTTATGTATGTAGGTGCAGTTTTTACAATCTATATTTTATTATATTTTTGTATGAGACAATAAAATTAAAATATTTATTATGAACAATAATTTATTGTTATTATTTATAACACACCATCACGCATGTATTCTTCAAAGGATTAGCAGAGGTGTACTAATGTACACCCACATTTTGCCAGTATGTTTAGGTCCCATGTAATAGGGGGCGAGCTTATTGCCATTAACCGGGTACAATTTCAACCTACGAGCTGCTACTGAAAATTTATTTACATAGAAAACCCCAATAACACTTTGCTCGCCCTGGGAATCTAACCCAAGGCCTCTAGCGTAGCAGTCGCACTTAGGACCACTGGACTATTGAGGAAATATTTTATTATTAGTTTAAGTCTGTCACGCGCATTGGGCCATTGTGGTGAGAGGGATTAGGCAATAGCCTGGCTCATTCTAAAAGGAGATCAGTGCCCAGCGGTAGTACAATATAATAGGTTGATGATGAATGAATTAATGATGAACAATTAGGTAGGTCCTTATTTATAGGTGAAGAGATTTTGTTGAGTGATCGGGTCAGGCTTCAAGCAACCAACGCATTGCTTCAGTTTTCAATCGCATCTTTCAAATATGTAGCTGCGCCAGTAGCTAGTCACGTAATAATTCATTAATAATATTAAGAATTCACTGGAGGTCCTCAGTAAGTGAATGCGAATAATATTGAATGATATAATAATAATTATGAATAATAAAATCTTTCTTTAGGTGGTAGTTGGTCTATTAGGATAAGGAAAAAAAACACAATGCTACAACAGAACATTTCGCGGTCTTACCGCTAAGAGCAATTTCTTAGAGAACAATCATTGGATGAATAAGAGCCGAAATCAAACAACAGATAACAATGAGGGTGGGTGAAGGTGTATTAAATTAGAAGTCGTTGAATATTGGTATTTATGGGCGAATAATCTTAGTAGGTATATTTTAATATCAACTGTATACATGAATGCATACAAGTTATAATCTATCGAAAGATCTTGCAAATTTTCATTTGAGGTGAAGTTCATGCAGGTTAAATCCATATAATACACAATGTATATAAGATAGAGCCTTATGTACAGTACATGGTCGGTTTCTCTGAGTCAGCTTGCAATTGCGCCATGCATTGAGGATCACCTGCATCAATTCGCTAATTGGCACGGCCACGACCGACGCCTTGTCCCATATTCATTGCTACGAGCCAGTGTGAACATGTTCACTGCGCTGCCTGTCCGTCTGCTCTTCACTGTGACGTCAGTCTTCGGATTCTGTGGTGACAGTATAAAGTGGGCCCACCATTTCAACATAGAGGATGTGTACGGCATGTGGTACGGGGTGGGATACGCACAGCATACCCCGGACTTGACTAACAAGCCTAACGAAGTGGGCTGCGTCACTCTTCATATTACCGACGTCACTACCGAAACGCAGGACGATTGGCTCGACTGGTCTGTAAGTACTAATAAATATGTAGATTGTTCTTCAAACTCTACTATAATTTCCTTTACAATATATTTCGATTTATCAACGTTAATTGCTGTAAGTGTAGGTTACAATTTATTGACGGGCAATGTATAAGATACATTACCCGTAACGAACGAAAATAGCAGTCATATCTTAGTGTTTACAACAGTTTAGCTCAACTCTGGGGCACACACCTCTGACGTTTCGCATTCTTGTGTGATTATTATAGGATTATCGCTTGTTTTGCAATAACGTTGTAAAAACATCGTGATGGACTGTGACCGGGTTACCGCCCCAGGAAACATTATAAAGTTCTTGAAATTGCGTAATGAGGTCTCAGTGAAAATTATTAACCTAACATAAGGTCGGGTCCATGACTAAGTATCCTTTGAGATTTATCTACTTTAAGAGGATTGTACCTATTGTAACAAGTAGAACGACGTAACATTTTACGAGTAGGATAGGTTTTTGAAAAATTTAATCCTCCTATCATACATATCTTGTGTTTATCGTAGATCCTAAAACACAATTACTCCGATGAAAAATGGCGTTCATATAAGAGCAACCCGTGGTCGGAGGACACCATGTCGGGGTCCTGGCTGGACGTGCGGCTGAAGAGGAGGGTGAAGAGGGACATGTACGATGAGAGGCGGCTGCGAGTGGTCTGGGATGAAGACGGCCAGTCCGTGGAGCAGATCTATGTGTACACGCCCGACGCGCCTGGACTGTGGACCGCCGACCAACGGAGGCCTCTAGAGAGAGAGATGATGGCCAGGGGAATAGGTAATGCTAAATTTATTATCAAAATAGGAGATTTTAAGGAAAATCAATCAGGTACTTAGAATAGCTGTCTTTGTTTCAGCTTGATACACAAAATTACTAGGTAGGTAAGATGTCGTTAGAAGACAACCTGTACCGCTACCCTTCCAGCGTCTTCAAAATAAAAAGTCATCGAAATATATACAGAGTTAGTTAATTTGGTTCTCTCTGTCAGATGTCTTCAGCTATTGATCGGAGGTAACCCTTGTCAATGTCAACAGCAGTAAATATCTTCTTATATGCAAATTCCTTTTCAGTCACTTTAAATAGATTAACTGTGTCTGTCCTCACATTTTCTCAATTTAAGGTAGAATAAGGCAAACCATATTTTATTAAAAAGTATTTAGTAAGCGGGTAGCGGTGGTGGCCCAGTGGTAACAGCCGTGACTTACGATTCGTAGTTCGTGGTTTCGAACCCAGATAAGCGCTTTACTTTGTGTAAATTAATTTATCACCACTGCTCCAAAAACGGTAAAGGAAAACATTGTGAGGAAACCAGCATGTCCTAAAACCAAAAATTTGAACTCATGTGACACCTACCAACCTGGCCGGCTCTGGACCTGCATGGTGGATTACAGCCCACTCCCTCTCACCGAGAGGAGGCCTCTGTCTTAGCAGTTGAAATATTATAAGGCTAAGTAAGGTACGGTAAAAAGGTAATCTTATACTCTTCCCACAAACTTCTAAGTTGAACTCTTTGTTTTCAGATTTGTGGTATCCAGATGACCCACCGAGGCATCCCCAAGTGATCCGAATATTGAAAGTGTCCTCTCATGTCATGATCATTAACCACTGCTCGGACATCAGCGGCAGTGTGTTCTCTCTGATACTCCGGAGGTCTCCTTCGAGGGTAGATAGATGGGAGTGGTTTGATTACAAGAGACAATTCTACAATTTCGAGTTGCCCAATGTCTACCGATATTCTGCTGTTTGTGCAAGCTGTACAGAAACTAGCTCAGTATTATTTATCTCGATTTGTATGGCTTTATTTGTAATTTTATGATATAATTCACACAACGATAGCTTTAAACTGGCAGGGGTACAAAATAAATGATAATTTAAACCAAAATGTTTTCTTTTTTCATGACTAAAACACACCTTGTTTTGTGGCGTCATTAACCCTCTCAGCTTTACTATGGCAATCAAGTAACTTTAATTATTTAAATATATTACTTCTTGTTCTTAGAGCCTTAACGTAACGGGTAAGTACCTACCTGCTTACGTATTAATAAGAAACATTACTGTAAGGTTTAATAATATTGTAGTTTCCAATATCTAGTGGGGATATTAATATAACTGTAAGTGTTCCTCTAATTTCTTTCATAGGAAACTCAACACCTGTTTATCCTTGTCAATAATGATACCTAATTAAAAGTTTTACATTTTCCTCCTTACAAATAAACGTTGTATAAGCTCTCTACCTATATACCCGGAAGTCAATCCAGGTCATTAAAAATTGCAAGATATAATTTCGAATCGATTAAGTTTTAGGTGGTCTAGACTATGTGACATTTTCATTATCAATAACGAAGTTAGAAATCCGAAATGTATGGATTTGACATAACTTCATCACGTGACATATCGAAAGGTTATGCCAATTCCATACATTTCAGATTAATCTAACTTCGTTATCGATATGGAAATGTAACATTGTTTAAGCCCCCAGGGCCGTAAATGGCCTTCACGCCAAAACTAAAACACAAGTCACACGTAATAAATAGCAAATTGACGGAGGTGAGATTCATGACATTCTAATAATTAAGCTTTTTTAAAATGATCAAATTACTAGAATTGGTCTTTATCAGTTTGTTTCTTTTTCGTTTGAATGATATTGTAATTCAAAAAGAACACAACATATCTCTACGTACAGAATTACAGACGCAACGGTGTACTTAGTCTTATCGAGACCGACGTGTTCCCTAGCGATTAGACCTAGAAATATACATGAGATAATTTAACAACAATCCATTAACACTGTTCCATTGCATTAGTCACTAATAAGGCCAATTACCACAATACTCATAACTAATAATGAGTCGTGAAACTTAACTACTGCTGCTTAACGCAATAATAAAATTGTTTGTGAGCGAGGATGTACCAGTGGCCTCTGATCTGTGAACCAGCGCAGGAGACAGGGTCACGGAGCCCTCGCCTCGTAGCGACAGAACATTAACGAATTATATCAATTAAGCGCTTGTCACACCGGATCCTATGAATCAACTTTACCTAGGTAGGTAGGTACCTTTAAGAGGTCAATTTGATTAACAATAACAGTAATCAGGTAAATATATAATTGCATGTGCCCACGAACTGGTGAAAAAAAGTTTGTCTTACAAAACTGAAATAAAAAATAAAAATGTGTGGTCCAAATTCCAACGGGTTTATTTGGTCGCTTGCACAGATCAACCAAACTTAAAACTAGATTGTTCTGGTTTAAATTAGTATATCCTGATACACGTAGAGTAAACCGGTTAGGACAATAGTTTCACCTGAAATCAGGTTGGGCCGAACGATTTATAGGTTCCACCTTTTTTATCGTGTGGACATCCTGATGGACTTGGACGGAGCGTGTCAGACTCCATCCATAGTGGGTGACCTACCTTATAAAACGTGTGGTTTTCGCCTTTCGCTTCGCTTACGCACTTTTTGCTTAAGCTACAAGTGCAAGGTTTCATTCCTCAGCGACTCCAGCAGTAGTAGACGATGTATGTGATCTCAGGAAATATGCAAGCCCCACCCTGGTCGAAGCTAACAATCCTCATAAAAGGGGTGTAGCAACATCAACCGCCATTTCGGGTCTTGAATCAGTTTCGCCTAGGCCAAACTAGTTAAGCTTAAGGCGAAACTAGTATTAATAATACGTGTAGATCGATTTCAGACTCAACTAATACTACCGATTGTCCAGCTATCGAGAGCGTTTTGACCGTATATAATTGGAACAGAAAAGTGACTTGGATCTTACATAATATGTGATATATTTTCAAATTAGCAATCGGAAGTTATATAATATAGGTACTTAAGGAGGATCACCTTGGGATTTCCCCATCAAACAAAAAATAAAACGAAATTTTCGCGATAATATTATATTAATAAGGTTACTAGTAGGTACCTGATGCGCGAACTAAGTAGTTCGCGCATCAGGTTGCGCAAAATAAAACACAAAATTGAGAACCGTCTTCTTTTTTTAACGGTTTCATCAAAAGATTATTTTGCTTGCGCATAATAATTCTGCTGTTATTGACAGAGTTCGACAGGTGTGGTGGATAAATCTCACTTTATTACTAGAAGGTAATTAGGTATCTAGGTTTCCAGCCCATAAAGACTTGACGTCACCCACCGGTGACATTTGAGACAACTTATGTATCTTAATCACCATGTTTTAATGTCGGGAAATAAGGTGTAGTGATTACCTACATGTAATTATTATGAATAACAAATAGAATTGATAAACATATTCTTTACGAGCAATATTAACTCATACATGTATTATTATAATCAGCAGTAGCTCAGCACAGGAAATTTTAAATACGTTGTAGACTCCACGAGCAGGGCTCGTGAATTAGCCTTAATTAGTTTACTTCCCACTGCAATAGTGAGCCGAGAGCAGCGCACGCGTTGTGTCCACAACCTTACTATCACGCGACGACACACATCGAATACCCCGAAAAAAATACCAAAAATGTACCGAAACTTGGTAATTTTAATGGTTTTGTGGACGACGGCGGACAGCGCAAATTACCAACGATATGCGGAGCCTGGAGATGCCAGATATTCCACATACTCCAGCTACAGTACGGTAGCGAACCCATACAGTCAATACCCGTACAAATCCGGCAGCTACGGGGGCGACATGGCCAACATTCCTGAAGTGACCAGATACCCCAACTATAGTCCTGGATACTCGACCAACAAGTACAACTCCTACACTACTCAACGCTCAAACGTGTTTTACCCACCTGGTGGATACAGTACTCAGAGATATGGAGACACTTATGGGCAGGCGAACAGCAAAGGTTACGGGCAGCTTGGACAAGGATATCGCACGGGTTACAGTTCCTATGAGATGCCGTTTATGAATAACATAAGGGACTATTGCGTGAACCGGTCGCCGCAGCAAGGCATCTGGGTAGACAGCTTGATGGGCATGTGGTACGGCGTGGAGTTCATCCAGCACTTGGCCGGTGATTCTAGAGTTGACTACGCGAGAACCTGCATCGTGGTACACATATCGGAGCCCATTGACCAGGTGAGTCTTGTTTTAAATTGAACTTTATTTATGAGGCAAAGGGTTTAAATAAAAAAGTAGTGAAAATTTATATTGGATACATTTAGCACGCACGACATACATAAAAAACTTTTTAAAAAATGTTCTCACAATAAATTCAATATTTTAATTCTTAAAATAGCAACAGGTACGTTATACCTATCTATACTGTAATATCACTTTCAGGCAAGTAATACTACGTTCGCGCAAACTGTATTGTTCATGATACGATATTGCCGCGTATTTATGTATACCTTCGTCCGAGATGTATAAGTAACACGAAATGAATTACTTTTAGGGGGGTTCTGTATTTCTTAAACTTTACGTTACTTCATAGATTTTATTTACGTTTGCAATGTTTGCTTTCCTGGCCTTTAAAAATACAATATGAGATGAGATGAGACTATGGAAATTTTAAAGAAAAAATTGAAAATACTAAATTATTTTGTCTTATTTATAAAATTTTCTGCATGACTCATAGTTAGTCCGTGCATTCCTAACTTGCTGCTTACTAAGATTCTTGCAAAAACTACAAAATATTTCTGTAACAGCTTTGTAACAGAAAAGACTGCAGCAAGGAAGCTTTCTATTGGAGAAGTATTAAAGTTTCTGTACCAATTGCACGTCGATTCGTCAATTAGTGACGTTCTCGAACGTAACGATTGTTGTGACAAATACCACCCAACTCTATTACTCCTTACCATAGACCTACGAATGTGACACAGAAGAACAAAAACGGTATATTGACATAGTACTATTGATACTATTACGCCCGTGTGAGGAAGATGGGCATGGCAGAAATGTTAACCTGGGCTTTAACAATACGATACAATATTCTTAGGTGTGAGACGATTTTTATTACCTAATCAGGCACTGATCTGGACTCCACTCCATCCTACTACTGAAGTTTTCTTAAGAAACCCAACCTACAATAGTAATTTACCTGCACGTTAGGTACCTACTATGTTTTGTTCCGAAATGAACAAACAGTCACAGACCAGATGATGTCACTAACTGGAAGTATGTTATGTTTTGGTAGACAATTTAGAAAAAAATATCCAATCTTGCGTGAGCCTCTGTAATTGCGCTATACCTATAAATATTTATATTGATCATAAAAGCACTGGAAAAATATTCTACGGGAGATAATTTGCGCAAATATTTTATTATAACATCATCTTTATCATCAATAAGTATAACAGTAGGTAGGTAAATCGATTTCACAACTGGGCTGTAAACCCTCTCGGTCTGAGCAGTACGCAGTGACCCATGCCCAGGAATGAGACAATAAGTATAATGGGTTGATGATAATAAATTTAACAATAAGTGAACTTAATTAGTCATATTGTAAAAGAAACTTTCTTTTACGTCGAGGAAAACAATGTTTACATGTTTACATTGTGGGATTACCTAGCGGCCAATCTGACAGATCTGTCCGTATAAAAGCATCGGGTCAACTTTGATAACATCAAGCCGCGTGGTGAGTCAGGCGCGCGCGCCGTTTCGCCTTCAGTCGGCTACGATCTTTTAATATAAGCGCAATATTTGCGCGCGCGCAATCCTTGAATTAAAGTCTCGTCCGAGATATTAAATTAAAATTAACAGGACTAAAGTTTGATGAATGAAAAGTGTGTTCGTTATGTGAATGCGAAAAATCATTGCACTCGAAAATGGAATTTGTTTATCGAGTTTTACCTTGGATGTTGCTTCTGCTTACTTCGATACCTGCTCAAGAATTTATAATTCATGACTTCAACCTTGATTCAAACCATACTGAAAAGGGCACAAGTGCAAATGCAACAAGTGTGATCTGTGCTCGTGAACACTTGTATGACCATCTAGACATTAAAGAAGTGACCGGAGAGTGGAAAGGGCGGGAGCTGTACATGCACCTCAGCAAGGAAGGAGTTCAGACGTACCACAGCTGTCCCGTGATCACGATCTGGGAGGAAGAACAATTCCCCACAACTACATTTGGGGTAGGTTTATTGCTTTTAAATTATGGCAATGTAAGACGCCATATTTAAGTCTATAACTATGGCATGGCAGATGAGAAAATTGGGTTTTCCATGACTAAGATGATCTTTTTACTCTACCATATAAACTTCATTCGGCCAGAAGAGAATAGAAAATAAGTACAATTATTTGCAATCGCCGTTGAACCCGATAATATTAATAATATGGTTTACTCATGTATTCCCAATCGTACAGTAGGGAGTTCCCACAATCTCACATAACTACATAAGCGTGTGACCTCATACATAATATAATAAACGATATCTATACTTAGGTAGTAATATAAGAATTTATTTCTATAAAAATGTGGGTGTGCATGTTGTTCGTAGACTCGTCTATTGTATTGTGCAACTTCACCAATTGAGCAAATTTTATTGCATAACAGCTGTCGGTCCATAAGAATTCCTTAATAATTTTCTAACATGTGTTTGTTTATTTTGATACCTAAATTACTATTCATAAGACTGAACATAGTATTGTACTTTTATTTTTACAAGGTTGGATATAGGTTTTCCTGTCGAACTGCAACTAAATTTAGGTATACTGTTATTAGTTAAAAGTTCTTTAGTAGTTAAAATAAAAAAAATATGCAAATGACATAAAGTATTAAAAAACTACATTTTAGGTAACCCATGAGTAACACAGTATTGATTACTTTCTTGCAAAAGACTGACTAATAAATAAATATTACTTTAAATAATACAATTATAAATTTATTATATTTTGTAAATTTAATATATCTGTATCTTTATATTAAAAAAATGAATCCTTATTTCCCTTGGTACTTTGTAGAAGGATCTTACGGAATGAAAATGAAGAAAATTGCTCAGAAAATTGGAAAATATTACAAAACATGTATTTTAACTTTCGCGTTTTGTTAAATTATTTTTTACATTTCGAATTTAGTTTTAGGTATTCTAAAACTGGGCAACGTTTGTCGGGTCAGCTATATAGTATACCTACTTATGAATTAACTTGTTTAGTAACCCATTTTTGTAAGTAACCAAATCTATATAATTATGGGTACCTATATTGAGGTATATTCTAATAACTTCCTTTTTGTTTAGTGGTAAATAAAAACACATTGATTCTTATTATTTAAATCCCAGTACCTATTTCAATATATTGTGGTTCGCGTAGTTTAACTTGCGTGTCCTCCATCATAATTTTGTAGCCAGTTAGAACTGGAAATGTCGTCTTATAAAAAAATATTGCCTTTTAGTCTCGTTCCAAACTGCACGTTTCTTCCTAGCTGACAATTGCAAATTGGCAAAAACTAATCTAAAGATTGCCTGAAAATTTAATCTTATCGATCCGGCCCTTTTGGAGTTCATAAGGAACATACATACACACATCGATGTTAAGATATAAATTTTATATATCAAATACTTAGATTATTAATGTTAGACGTCGAATGATAATTTAGGTTAGGAGCTCTCATTGGACATTATTTTATGATACATTCAGACTAAATTGAAACTATATTCTAACATAACATACCATCACGCCCGTATTCCCCGAAGGGTTAGGCAGAGGTGTACTAATGTACACCCACATTTCGCCGGTATGTTTAGGTCCCATGTAATAGGGGGCGAGCCTATTGCCTACTATATTCGAAATTAGCAGAATTTACCTTATAATAGAAGCATTGTATTGTACTTACCACTCATCTGTGTTCATCTGTGCTCATCATGCCAGTAGAAGTATTAATAAAAATGGATCTCGATTATACAATAAAATAAAAAAATATATACAGGAAAATTTTTTAAGCAGTGCGCAAAAAGAATTTGGTGGTTCAATATCAGTAATAGAACACATTAGCATGATTTTCTCAAAACTTTTTTTTTAAATTTTATCCGGCTTAAAATCAGCAAAATATGGACGTAATAATAACAATAGGCGCGCGCGATGGACCATGGCTACAGCGGGGGTGCACCCGGGGGCGCGGTGGCAGGGTGGCGCCTGCGCACCTCAGGGGTGGCTAGAGGTGTTATATTAGGGTGATATCTGGATATTACTATTATTGAATATATTCACTAGCTGATATTAGCATACCATACCTATTACCAGGTATTAGTCAAATATTAGTCAGCCATCTTGATATTCCGTATTCGTTATAATATTGATATCGTACCTATTATCCGTATTCGTTAATCTAACATAATATTGATATCGTGCCTATTCTCTCCGTATTCGTTAATCTAACATAATATTGATATCGTAGCTATTCTCCGTATTCGTTAATCTAACATAATATTGATATCGTGCCTATTCTCTCCATATTCATTACTCGAACATAATTTTATTTTTTTAAATATTATTGATATCGTACCTTATTCTGTATATTATAGATAATAGTATTATGAATTATTTAATGAATAATAATTATTCATCGTTACACCTCCTAATACATGATATTAGTTTGTATTATAAAATATTATGCACAAACTAATATTGCATATTCAGCGCTAAATGTAGTGATTTTGTTTTCATTGAGTGTTTACTTTGTAACCATCACATTCAGCTTGCATACAAAGCCCGACGTGTATAATGTTGTCTTTAGAAATCTCACTCAAACACGCACGCACACGTCAAACAGAAGTAAGCAGAATCATATAGGCATCTCGCTCACTCCCCCGAATCGTCTCGCTATGACGCGGTTGCAGCGGAGTAATTGTGTGTGTGTGCGTGCGGCAACCTCCCGTAGCGCGCTCGTCGACGTACACAGCCGCGCAAGTCACCGCGAATATCAGAACACTGATCTCTTGGCGTGCCTATTATTTGACTAATATCTGGTAATAGTCTACGCTAAACTAATATATACTAATATGAATATACAGCTCGTATCATAATATCTATACCTATTACGAATATATTAGTTACACTTCTAGGGGTGGCCGCCCGCCAGTCCGCTCCGAGTACGCGCTGCCGTGACGTCGCGTCTAATCCCTTTCCCGCGCAAGCCCCGCGCCGCCGCCGCGCGTGTGTCGTACTTGTACCTACCGGTCACGGTGTAAGCGTGTTTTATGGTGCCAGTGTACGGAGTGTATTTAAAAAGTGCTTAAAATTTACGAGTAGCTCGCAGAATGTAGGTATGCCACGGAGAGCATACTCACATGCCAGCCCATGGGATCTGTAACCCCACGGTCTCCAAACCCAGAACCACCCCAAGACTTAAGAGAGTGGCTTCTAAATCACCGCGAAGTCAACATCTTGCCGATGGATGTTGCATTGATCACATGTGTGGGACTGTACAATGTACCTACCTTGGTGGTCATTCAACAATTATTAAAATACGGTGTTTAGTGACATTTAGGGGTAAGCAATTATTTTTAATTAACAATTTTAGCGAATAAGTTATTTTTGATTGAACATTATTGTAAATAGATTGTAAATAGTGCAGTGATAGCCTAGTGATATGACCATTAGACTGCCAAGTCAAAGGTCTCGAGTTCGAATCCAAGGCACGCACCTCTGACTTTTCGAAGTTATGTGCGTATTAATAATTAATTATCACGCGCTTAAACGGTGAAGGAAAACATCGTGAGGAAACCTGCATGCCTGAGAGATTTTCTTGACGGCATGTGAAGTCTGCCAACCCGCAGTAGGCTAGCGTGGCGGACTATAGCCTAATCCCTCTCGTATTGAGAGGAGACCCGTGCCCAGCAGTGGGACAATGTAATGGGTTGATGAGGATGATGATATTGTAAATAGCTACTTAGTTGATTCCAATTTTATTACGCCTTACGGTCAATGTACTGATACAATGTAACCCGCCGTACCTACGACGGCGACGGTGGCGAGTCGAACGAGCGCACAGCTGATGTGTTAGTACTTAAACACGCCCGCTTCGCCGCGCGCTGGCGAGTTAGCCATGAAAATCTGTTTCAAAGTAGACACCGTTCGTTAACGATAACTTTATTTTTATGTACTAAGACATATCAAAATAAAAAAATGGTGTTTAATGAAATTCGTTTAAGTTTAATTCGTCAAAGTTTGCGCACTGAATAAAAGGTAATCCTGTATATGTCTACCCTCTTACGAAGAAAGAATGTATAACTGCAGTCGAAGGATGGCTACAAAAGTTGAATTATGTCGAAACTGAAAATTTATTAAAAATTACTCACTGAATAGGTAATGCGCTATTTCTCTCTCTCTTACTCACACATATCGGACACACACACACCACATACACACACTCTCAAACACACATACACATACACACAATCTCTAATCCATGTGTTTACCCTAATCGTGCTAAAGTTTTTCTCCTTTTAATTTACCTATTTTCATCCTGTCACTGACAGATTCAATAGTTTTGGTTTAAATGCAGACTTGTACCATTGAAGTGGAGGGCGCTAGTACTTGTGATACAATGTCTTACATTAGTACAGGT
The DNA here is from genome assembly GCA_958496365.1 of Subacronicta megacephala. Taxonomy (NCBI): domain Eukaryota; kingdom Metazoa; phylum Arthropoda; class Insecta; order Lepidoptera; family Noctuidae; genus Subacronicta; species Subacronicta megacephala. The sequence continues at coordinate 6,596,948 of OY292516.1, read as the reverse complement.
ACCACCGTTACATCAATCGTTGTACAGATCTAACTAATTGTATCCTTAATTAAGTGACTGTAAAATCATATTGTGAAAAAATTTATACTTATACTTATCTTTAATGGCACAATTCAGGGCAGCACTGCAAAGTAATCCGCCACTTAGAACTTGGATACCGAAATTCAGTGAGTTTTTATGCATTTTCGTAGATTGTTTTTCCATTTTTTCTCGTTTCGAATAGGTACAAAAACGCAACTCTACACGAAAGGTCTTAATAGTTTAGTGAATAGTGATCTAGAAACCATAAAGGTAGGTAACAAACCTTCATGGTTTGTAGATATAAAATAAATAACTACCCCAATAAATATATAAACCATAGACTACTATAATATACTAGAGAAAATAAACTTCCACTCGCACTAAATCGCAGTTCCATTCTACCATATATAAATATAGTACAGTCGCCAGCACATCAGGTTATACAAAACTGTCAAATTTCTGCAAATTATTTAAAACCTTAAAACGTAACAGTTTAAGTTCTAAATCAACTAAGAAATTTTGACATTTTGTGGTAACTTGATGTGCTGGCGACCGTACCTATATCAATTATGGAAACATTGTTATAGTAAAAAAAAACTAATTTAAGTTTGGAATCCTCTCAGACTATCTTAATCTGTGGGAATCCTTTATCTATGAATCTATGTCAACTTGGTATTTCGTAAAATGATTTGTGTTAAAAGCAAAGATGACAGAATGGCGCTATTCTCCGCATAGACAAAAAATGTAACAGAATTTGTATGAAAACTACTTATTCGTAGTTGCTAGAAAGAGGTCATAGTAGGATAAATTATAGGCATTCAATAAAGAAAAATTACCGATTAGATTTACATCTACGACCCACTAATAATGTGTAAATATCACAAATTTATTTTTATGGTATGCTAACTACCCATAAATTCAATAGTAATGTTCTACGGTGGGTTAAATTATATATATCTAAGTAATAGTTGTTTACAAATTGAGTAGGCAATAACTTACTATATCTATACTCGCCAGTAAATATGTACCTACCTAAAACCACATAACAATGAAGATGTTACTTCTATAACAGCTAATGAAATAAAACGACGTAACAATTATTCATTCGAATGGCGGTATTTCGTAACATAATAAGTCACACAAACAGTAGCAATACTTGAGACGAGCGGCTAGTAGCTGAATAGCGTTTAGCACTACCGCGGTTAATAAATGGATGGGAAATATGAATTAGCCCTTATGTGGTTATCTTGCGCAACAGACTAATGCATTTTGGTAACCGATATAATTATTTTTTAAAAACCAAAAACGCTATTATCGATTAAGTAAATGGTACTTAAATTATTGGAATCTATAGCTAGACACCAGTTTTGCCCAGAAGATGGGACAAACACCTTCGTGAAAAAGTAAGGAAGCTGACTGGGATGATAATAAATAAATAAAGACAGATAATGCGATATAGGTACCCTTGGATGAGGAAGACCGGCAGGCATGGCAAAACTAACGTCGATAAGGTACACTCAAATATTTCAGCTAATTTTATCAAGCAAATAGACAGTCGTGTTGTCGGTTCCTTGCCTGCCTGGCCGATGATTATACTTGTTATTGCATACAAAATCTAATTACTTTTAGTAAGAAAACATTGAATCATATTCCCTCGTATGACGTTACATTTTCCTTGCGTATTGCATAACTCGTTGCAACTACAGGGCAGGAATTTTCACAAATATGATGAATGGGATGAGTAGATATTTGTCTTTGGAAACCCACCCACGACACAGAAAAAAATCCGAGTGCTTTGTTTGAGACGGTGAATAATCCGCCGTAACATTCATATCAGACTTAATTAGTACCTTAACTTTCATCATCATCATCATCATCATCATCGCCAGCCTATATAATACTAGTCCACTGCTGATCTTAGGGCTTTCCTAGTGTGCGCTATTTCGCCCTGTCCTCCTGACTTTCATCATCTGAATCTCATACCGATTCAATATAAACCGACTCAATATTAACAATCTGTACAATAAATATTTATAAACAATATTATAGAAAGAAGAAAGAAAAAAATATTTATTTTCGCCCAAAACGACGAGTATCTGAGCTAAAAATTTATTATTTTGACACAATTTCAAGTTATAAAAGCCAGAGCAGTACCTAATTATCACTTTGAATTATCATATCCGCGAGATTGATTAAAATTAATTTCTTCAAAGGTCCTAGCCTCGAAATTATGTCCTATAAATATAATCTTAAACCAAATCTGTATATAACTGCGCCAAACAACCAATATAGGGTATGGTCAAACCATTTTGCTAAAATAAAGATCCTATAAAAATCGGAGTTCAGTGACACAGGTGAGTCAGTAGGGAGACAGTTCCGGGATTTAACCGACCTCAATGGTCCATCCGGCTGATTGAACCGATCCACTTCCTATGCCGCTCCACACGATGTTGGTTATAAACAAATAAAATGTAAACTAGACGACAAACATTGCTAAGTAATTATTAACTCAAAATGGTACTTAAACCCTTCCTACAAACTCGACATTATATTTCCCGTTCAGAAATTTGCTGGTGTATTGTCGTGTCAAAAAGCCTCATTGTAATCAATTTATATTTGAAATACCTCGAACTGTTACGATCTACGATACAGTAAAAGCGGCCGCACCTAAGTATTGGGTTCGCATCACCTGAAAAAAATAATATAAATCGTTGAACTTAAGATACATAAATAATAATTGACTATGCCTTTATCAATTAATCAATTGTTCCAATTTGGGCATGCAGTCGAGAATTTTGAGTCAGAATTTTTGAATGATGTAGTTATGGATAATTTCTTATAATTACAATTTTACTCGCTAGTGTTTCCGGCACCTTAAGTATTTCATAGATATTATTTGTCGGAAAATCCTTGTATGATTTACGTATGAGCAGTTGTCCACTTTTTTCCTACAACAATTTCCCGAGCGTGTCAATGTCAATAATCTCGGACGTTGAATGCTAAGTCAAGAAAAAACCATTATATTTCCTCAGTTGTTACGTGTAGACACAAGTGTTTATACTAGCAATGTTTGTATAAGTATTTCCACCTTCAATCCTCTGAAGGTAACTGTCGAACCGTTTTTGCTCGACTGATTTTAAAAACGAATCTCATAATATATGTCATTTGTTGATACTAATTGTCTCATATGATACGACTATAGCCAATTAGCTGCGTCCATTTTCTTTTTTTATTGTATAAGATGACAAACAAGTTTACATGTAAGTGGGAACCGCAGGAGACTCCAACACTAGTAGACTAGCACGTTGTCATCTCGAGACCTCAGTTACAATCTATGTCTCTTATGGCCATTTCACTGGTTACATTCCCCTTCAAACTAGAACATAATAATATTAGCTCATTATTGCTTCGCGGGAGAACTAAAAGAGCGGAATCTTACCGTTATTCTTAATTCTTACTTTATCCTTTGGGTGAGTAATTTGTCAAAGTTTCGGGTATTAGGTACCTACAATTAATGTGACCTGTATTAGACGGCAGTCCCACGGTAACGTAACAGAGGTCAATCCGAATGACCTACATAATCTACAAGGATTGTACGCTTGTGCAGTCTCTAGAATACGATGACTAACACTGCAGGTTAAATTGATCGAACAAACGCGGAAAATGTTTACAGCTTCTTAAAATTACATGAACAAGTAAATAATGTTTACGTTTCTCTTTGCACATGTAGCTACGACATCATCATCAATGTTTAGGTGCTTAGATACCAGCATTTTGACAGGGTGCAGACAACATTTCGATTGAAATTTCATTTATAATTTTATAAAATATTCAATTACTTGGGAGACTCATAAAAAAACAACGAGACGGGTAATTTTTATCCATCAAGCTAATGTGAACTTGCCAACACTATCGTTTCTTGTATCAGACTCCAATTTTGCATGAAATAAATAAATTTATTTGAAATTTCATATCCCCAGCCATCGACGGAGAACCAGCTGTTCCATGTGCAGCACATCAACGCCAAGTTCCGTCAGGAGTACAGGCACCTTCGCCTGTTGTGGGACGAGGCGGGCCTCACCACCGAGTACTCGTTGTACTTCAGGAACGATTCCGCCGGCTACTGGCAGGTGTTCGACGGACAGAACGGTGAGTGTGACAAGCCAAAATTTTGTCTCGATCTTAAAACAGTAGGAGGGGCTCGTGACCATTAACAACTTCGCTGATCAATCAATCTATCGATCAAGGTCAAGCTTGGTTTTTGCGGTGTGATGCGTGAGACTAAGGCGGGCTCTGCCATTAACGGATATACGAGTATTAAACCCATTAATAATAATGTTATTATAGTCTATCTAAGTACAGTTTGTTCGAAATAAGTAAGCCGATCGGAAGTTAGCCGTTCCGAACTACTGCGGCAATAAAATCGTTTAATTAAGTGTTTTAATACATAAATATCGAAATCAGTGAACAAAATCATTAGAAATGTAAAAGATATACGACTCCAATTATCTTTACACCGACTCTTTCTATTAAAAATGACCACTTGTTAACTACTTGCAGAAAACTTCCGATCGGCTTACTTATTTCGAACAAACTGTATGTAGGTACCAAGAACTGAAGTCCCTTACTGATTTTTATACACACGGCAAAACTGATTTAAAGCGTATTCTAGAGAATATGTGTGACCTCTGCGTTTGACCCTCAGATAATAAAGTATTTACCGGAACACCAAATTCCATTTCATGAGTCATAGAATTCGGTACATATTGTATCTATATCATGTTTCAGGAACTCTGCCGGCTCTACGCTCATATCAACAGTTCAGCGGAAGCATTCAAGTTCTTAAAGCAGTCAATGACCACCTACTTCTGAATTTCTGTCAAGATCAAGTTAATGGGAAATCTCCGCAGCTTTACTCCGTGCTGTTGTCCCGTGAACCTGGATTTCTGGAACGATGGGAGTTAGACTCCGTTCACGCGCTCTTACAAACTAAGAAACTCTCTATCGCTTCGAGAAGAATGGTTTGCGGTAACAGCGCAGACAGACCTATTTTTAGTTTGGTATCCTCACTATTTATCATAATACTTGCCTACGCGATAGGGTCTTATTAAATCCGTCTTGTCTAGGAAATTCTATTTATAAAATTTACGAAAATATTATGTATATCTGATCTGATTGAACGAGATGACATCACCGACATGACATACAGTTACGCCCACTCCGTAACTATGTAACTATCGAAAAATTACAACTTACTGAACTTGAAAGTATATTAGATGTGTTTTGCGAAACGTTTCAAGGCAGTTGGTAAACATATTAGACTTCCTATTGCATTTTACTTCCTCTTATAGTGAATTACTTAGTTTGTATATGATTTTTTATACTCACGTCGGCACGTCAGCTAAGTGTCGTCATAAAACCGCAAGTATGTAGAATATTTTAATTCTGCGTTTTGGAATACAAAGTCACAATGGGTGGGTAATGTGAAACGTTGCAGTTACGATGTTAAATGTGGCATTGTGTATGTCTGAGCCCCTCGAGGAGCTTAGTGACTCTGAACATACTAAACCGGTCCTATCTCAGGCGTCCTTGTCTGCTCTTGAGAGATTCGCGAAGTTGAGGGACAATACACTCCCTAAATTTATTACTACTTAGGTATGTTTTTTGTCTGTCCTTACAAACGAGAAAATAATTAATACTTACATGTATGATTAATTAATATGTATATATTAATATGTATGTATCATGTATGATAAAGATGTGATTCTAGTATATGTACGTACTTTAGATTATTTTATAAAAAGACAGCTATGCCTATGTACAGATTATCTGTCGGTATCAGTCACTTTAAATTTTTTTAAGCCGGATCGTCTGGCCTCGAACGCCGAATTTATTTCTTTTTTGGATTTTGCAGTTTTTACTGCTGTCACCCAAGAATCTGTTACAGACGCATAATACTTATGCGAAAAACCAATAGCCATGTAATTTGGTCGTATTTATAAAATCTGTTACGAAAATAAAATAATTTATCTAAAATTATCTAGTTTCGGAGTTCATCATTCTATATCATTTCACTAATGTTCATATTATTATGACGTAATGTAACGAAGTAACGCATAAACATTGAAAAACTACTGCTGAAACTTCTTTGGATGAAAACTCGCAACTGCCGTTGCCAACATTTCAAGCACATTAGGTTTTGTGGCTCTGGTATAGGTATTATATTATATTTTCTAGTTACACAAGCGGAGCTGTGACGCAAAAACTAGCCTCTAATTTGTTAAACAAACTTTCGGAAAGATAAGCTGAATCGACCTTTAAAAGCATCTGTTTTATGTACCAATTCAATTTGTGATGCTGCAATTCAAATAGCAGCGAGTAGTGAATGTATACCCACTTATCATTTATTTAGGTATAGGTAGAAGTAAATGTGAAACTATTTTCAAAATATTTTTATTTATTTATGTTTGTCTGAAATTCCATGCTATTTTTTTATGTGTAAGCTACTGTACCTATTCACTTACAGAAATGAGACCGATTCATATTTCTTTTATAATCTTCTAAATTATTCTTATATTTAATTTTAATACCAAAGATTTATTAAGGATTTATTAAGGATCACGATTTTAAGTACAATATTTATTCATTAAGAGAATAAAAACTAAAAATATATCCACGATTTTTTATTTGATCCTTATATTATTTACTCTACCGAAGTATAATAGATCAATGTGCACTTAATTAATGACATATTTGTTTATAACTTTAAAAACATATAAGAACAAACAAAAACGTTTACAGTGACGCGCTGAATAATTATAATAATAAGTTATAAGAAACAAAAGTGATGATTTTAATTTTCAGTTAGCACTTACTAACTGCAAGTTATGCAAACATCTAGGTAGGTAGGTATTCATATTTTTCTTACAAGTAAAAGGTATTGAGTTAAGATTTTCATGAAATCCAAATCAGCTGTCAATTAAACAAACATCACATTTCATCACGCCTATTTTCCCCGTAGATTTAGGCAGAGGTGTACTAATGTTCACCCACAGTTCGCCGGTAAGTTTGCATCCCATGTAATAGGGGGCGAGCCTATTGCCATTAACCGGGCACAATTCGGAAGAGTCGAAATGAGAGAACTGACAAAATTTCATACACTAGGTAATTTTACGGAACACACCTGAGTAGATATCAATAGCAAATTGACCCTGACATCATTTTTTAGTTAAATCCATACAAGGCTTCTTTGACGTGAGTTCACAAAATAAATCTAATTTATTAGTCGTTATTTTTGTGTGTAAGTAGGCGCAAATAGGATGTAGTACCTACGCTTTGACATTTCACCTTCTTAAGTACATTGAATCCATAGAAATATCTACCCGTAATTATGTAACATTCAGCATCAACCCAATTCACACAGCTGAGCATGGTTTCCCTCAGAATACGAGAAGTTAGGCAATAATTTATGTCTTTTTGAATATAAGTATTTCTACTTGAAATATGTTCAATAAGACATTAACAGCCTTTTCCTGAAACTGAAAGTAAATTACCAAGGCCTATGAATAAAATGATGATCAAATCAATTTTGTTTCGTGAATAAAGTAAAATATATTGAGTAGGTACCTTCTTCCTCTAAATTTTACAGCAAATCTCCAAGGTCAGCTAACAAATCCAACAAACTGTTTACAGTTGTAAACGCCGCTGATCCAATTAAACCGGCCGCCTCTACAGGCAAAATTAACAACGTTTTTACGTAATTATGAACCCAATTTCAGTACACAACAAAGTTGAATTTTATTTGAACCACTGTCTGAATTTCAGTTCAGTGGCTCAACGATGACGTCACTCGAGCCCCCACAATGGAACGGGCATGCCTAAGGGGTGAACTCTACAAAGGCTTTACGCTTGTTTTATAGTCTAGACTACGGTTCTGTCGCGTAATCGCTCTTCAAAATCAAATTTACTGTAAGATAAATAAGTATAAACGGTATTGTTAGTAGGTACCTACTTATTTTATTAAAATCCATACCTAACTAGTTAGTCTAGTGGTCCCAATCGCGACTGCTACGCTAGAGGTCTTGGGTTCGATCCCCAGGTCGAGCAAAGTATTATTGGGTTTTTCTATGAAATTCTCAGTAGCAGCTCGGAGTCTGGATTTGTGCCCGGTGAATGGCAATAGGCTCGCCACCTATTACATGGGACCTAAACATACCGGCGAACTGTGGGTGTACATTAAGTACACCTCTGCCTAACCCTTCGGGGAATACAGGCGTGATGGTATGTATGTATTGTATATATACCTAACTAAATAACTTTTCAAGGATAGCCCTGAATACTTATAACCTAGCCATTCTGTACTTTTATTCTTGAACTAAAGGATTAAGGTTTTCTTAAAGTTTTGGTATTATACATAAGTACCTACTACTTATTTAATCGATTTCAAATGTATATAATTAGATACCTACCTACATATTTAACTATGAAGGTGCACCTACACTGAATTAAGAGTTTTTCGGTAGGACAATAAAGTAAGGTGATAACGAATGTGGGATTAAGCAATTTTTTGCCATAGGGATGTTTGAAATATTGTATTAGCTTTACGAATGCTGCCATAAAACTCATCATACTGAGAATATTAAACTTAAACAATACGGTACTTACCAGATTATTCAGCAAGGGTTGAACGGACGTCATTAAGAAGCAATCATTATAGACTAAATAAAATTTGAAAACGACATGTAGGCGTACACGAAGGTACACTAAGTACACCACCCAGAAATAGTTAGTAGATACCTACGTTAAAATGCGACCGACGAACAACCTTCATTGAATTGTATCAGAGTAATGTTACAGTAATATAAATACACACAACATTTTTCCTAATCAATATAATTATGGAGCCATATACAATTTCATTGATTGCATTTAGTATCGAATTTATTCAACAACGCGTAAGCCGTGTCTTGGGAATCATTCACGGGAATCATGAAGTTAATAATTGTGGTTGTTTGTGTGATCGCCGGCATAGCTTGTAAAACCACGCATAAACCCAAAACACACACAACTCCTAAAGTTGTATGTGAAGGGGTCACCGTACATGGGAAACTACACAAAAGACATATTATAATGAACGGAATAAATCGTCCGTACCAACTCGCCATGTACAACCACGAACATAAAATATTCTTCAGTTACAATGTCGGAGAAGACACCAAGGACACCTTTGGAATTGCTTACGTGAAGATAAACGACACAATGCCGACGGAAGTAAATGGAATAAAAAACGGTTTCGCTGTTGCCGTGGACGAGCACAACAAAACAGCATTTTTCGGGGGCGCGAACGGCATCTACTCAGATAATCTCGCAAAATCCGATGGCCTAAAGCACATATTTAACGACAGTGATATTTGGGACATGTTTTATAAGCACAACTTATATTTCATAACATACCCTTTACAGCGCCTACACAAATACGACGTCACAGGAAAAAATATCACACTCCAAACGCACATAACTGAAAAAATATATCAGTTTGTTATTGACGGAGACGGCGACACATTTATAACAACTAGGGATGGATTATTTGAAATAAAGGAAGGTACAAATCATCGTGTCCCATACGAGGGACCTAAAATATTCAGAGCCATTGAAGTAAATCATAAAGGCGTCGCACACTTTTGCGCTAAAAGTGGCATCTACGTAGCAAACAAGAAGAATCATACATTGGTAGAAATCGCCGCCATCAAGAATCTTTTCGGCTTAACCTTTGACAATTCAGACAATATTATTTATTCTAATCCCCACGAAATTGTGAAACTGTTGCCTCATGATTGTAAATCAAACTAGTAAGGTAGTTGTCTGCCTACTACCTACTTTACTTACTTGAAAATTTATCATAACAAGATTACAACATGAATTTAAATATATTTTTAAAATCGAGTCTGGATATTTTTTTCATTTATTGTTTGAACTTCTTGCACCTACCTTTTTGTAGTATTTTATCGCTCATTTATAAAGAATTTTTAGTCGGCTGACTAAAAATTTCTCACTTTAGTAAATTATTCTTTAAATACCTACAGTATTATTTAGATAGATATGTACTTATCTAATGTTCCATGATATCGGTAAGGTGATTCGCTTCCTTATTTTCGTATTCTACAAAGTTAAATTTGATAAAATGTAATTTAATAAAAATTGCATGGCGTACAAAGAAAGAACTCGAGATGGTGATAAAATTAAGTTTCAAAAGTATTGTTACTTCAGCAAAATGCATGGAGTACTAGGAACGAAGAACTCTAGAGATATATGGTATAATAGAAAAGGAGATCGTGCATCTATCTCGCCCCCACGCTCGGAGGCGGAGGGTCGCCCGCACCCTCTTTGGTTTTCCCCAACCCCTAAATTTTATTCCTCTCCAATCCTCACTTCGCAAACAAATACAAAGCAACTTAAAAAAGTATACTTACTTGAAACCGAAATATTAAAAGTTTTGTGAAAACTTAAGGAAAAGCGAACATAACGCCTCTCTCTATGCAAAGTGGAGTATATATTCTAGGTAAAGGAGTTTCCTTTGTGTAGGTGCGTAAGTCATAGATTTTATGAAGTTTCATTATAAAATATATTTATGGCTGTATGCTGTATGGTATAAAAGTTAGATAAGTAATCTCTTGTAACCTTATGCCAGCCTGGTATGGCTGACGCCGTATCTATTCAACAATTGACGCCGAGCGTCACTATTGTCGAATATCGACGATATACTGCTTCTAAATAAAGTTCAATATGGGGACAAACCATCACTTTTTTAATTTAATTCAATCAATTGGTTACACCAATTGCAATTGTTAATTAATGACAACAGTGACATATTAGAAAGCAGATAAAATTGTGACAAATATTAAATTGAATAAATTGCAACCCTAAAATCGAATGGCCTTGCCCATTAAATATTGAAGTAATAAATTAATTATAGTGAAACTCTGAGGTCGATTTTTCTTTCACTTACCTAATATTTTTTTATTTTATTCAATCGTAAATGAACAGTACTTACAGTACAAGTAGTATTTTTGAAGATTTTTATACTAAACTAGCGCAGATCTAATTTTTCCCGGTAAAACTCTAGTTAACTTATGTTGACCGGGTACCAATGTATTTGGGATTGGTCATGAAAAACCAACGGGGTTGTCGTCGTTACGGCAGCATTTTCAGATACAATTGAAATAAAAAGACACCCATGTTTAGTTTCGCTATTTTCGAAATGGCCAGTGGTCAAGGTGATTTGCGAAATTTCCATGAGAACGTCGCGAAATCGTCAGCAGAGGTCGATTGTACCAGGAGAGCACAAATTGTAAGCAGTGTCGTCTCTCGTCGTCTCTGAAGAAAATGCGAATACCTACTTACACGATACAGGAAGAACTTTGGCAAAAGTTCGCAAAAGCTTTAGAAGGGAACTTCCCAAACGTTCTGCTATCCTAGTCAACGTCGCAATTCGTAAAATATTTCTGCTATTGTCTTTCTTCAGGGACAAATTCTTCTTCTTTCTAATTGAAATGTTTTGTGTTAAAAAGTGGCGTCTTTATTAGTTATTTTATACAAATTAAAACTAAAAATTATAATAATTGAGTTAGTTTACGCATCGCAGATCTCGTCTTATACTTCGCAGGCGCCCGTAGAAGAGACCGTCACTGTGCCTCTAGCGTACGTGACACCATCTCTGCAGGCGCAACTATCCTGTAAACATTATTCTTAAATTAGTATCTATGAATTTTAATATAAAATAAATAATCCAACAATCCAATGAAGTTAATGACAATAAGATAATACTTTTACAGAAAATTGGGTAGAAATCTATTCTAATTATTCAAAGAAATGCAACTTTTGGTATAAAATAATGCAAAATTATCCATAGATATTCCTTTCCAACCTTCATGTTTGTCTGGTACTTACAAATATATCCGCTACCGACAGGCACTCATCTTGTTCATAAAACTGGACTTTCTCTAGATTATGTCTAATGATCTCATACGTGGTTCTCCTTTCCTCCTCACAGTGTTTTGCCGTGGGCACTATTCCCTTGTTGTCCTTCTTCACCCTCAAGTGCTCCGCACTCACATTCTCCATAACATCTGGACTTCCAAATATAGCATCCTCTAAGAAAGTGCAGTACCCGTCGTTTTTCTTCGTCAAATTAATATAGCCGTTTGAGTTAATTCGTTGTTTAGTTTTCGTGTCATCATTTTCATTGTCAAGATAATTCTGGTAAAGTTGTTCGTTATGCTCTGGTGTTGTAATGGCTTCGGCGATAGATTTTTTCCTAGATTTTCTTATTTTAATATAAAAGCTTGTTACGAACTGGAACTTTAGGATGTATGAGGCGATTTCGGCAATGCTCGCGTACCCACTTTTGTTGCTTTTACTGTGCAGCAAACAGAAATGCTTCGGTGGTGATGTGCCATATGTAAAATCTGAAAAAAACCGTAAAGAAGATTAAGAAAAGTTAACTTTAAACAAAAGTGCAGTCAAAGGTCTCGAGTTCCAATTCCAAGCACGCAACTCTGACTTGTTGAAGTCATAATTAAGTATCAGGCGCTTAAACGGTGAAGCAAACATCGTGAGGAAACCTGCATCCCTTATAGATTTTGACGGCGTGTAAAGTCTGCCAACCCGCAGTAGGCTAGCGTTGTGCATGAATATAACCTAATCCCTCTAATTCTTAAAGGAGGTCCGTGCCCAGCAATGGGACCCTAAGTATAATAAGTTTATGATGATGAACTTTAAACAAACCGAAGTAGGCTTTAATTTGGAATTGGTGATGCTGATTTTTGTAACCAATTAAACTGCAATAATAAATAGCAAGACATAACGGGATATAAGTAAGTATATATAAGTAAAAATGTACTATTTGCATGGTAGCACGAGCAGGGAGTTAGCAGTGGTGTGTGATCGGCGATGGTGTTCGGGGCGCTGCGCGTGCGGCAGAAGTTGTTGCTGTTCCACGTGGAGTCGGTGTACGGGATGGAGTCACACGCGCTGCCCGACGACGGCGGGCACTTGCGGGACTCGCGCAGGGAGAAAAACGTCAAAGTCACCACAGCCTGAAGAATATTAAACAATATAACCTTCTTCAAATATTTTTTATTTTTTCGAGATCTTCTATACTAAGGCAGTGCCAGCGGTGTCGCGGCACAGGATGCAGACCATGGAGGGGCGCAGAAATGACCATTTCAAAACATTAATTTGCAGTTATAAGTAGAGGCTCACACCAGGCGCATAATAGGCTAGTTACGGCACTGCTGCTATAAGTAGTATAATAATCAGTCTTACAATCTGAAATACCTAATTTGCATTAATTAATGAAACGGTTAATGAAGTAAAGAAAGTATCTAAATGGAAACGTTTCGGTATCTCTTTGTCTCGGGGATCACTCAGCACTCTTATAGTACCTATATACGAACTTAGAAACTTGCTATGATTTGTTAATATGCGGCTGTAACGCCTCAAATCATATTCTGACTCTTGACAAGTGGTCCTGGGCTAAACATGTGTTTTCCTAAATGAGCACTGCGCTTAAGAAGAAGCTTAGAATGAGCCTTGTATGAACGCTTTGTCTTTAATTAACTAACGGCCGTTAAACTATTTACCATGGTGAAGCAAGCGGCGGCGCAGAGCGTGGCGCACAGCGGAAACCCGAAGCGCTCAGTGAGCGCACCGCCCAGCGCTGGGCCCAGCACCTCGCCCAGCGAGTAGCAGCACGACCACACGCCCGCCACCGCGCTGTACGTCGCCAGCGCCTCGGGGCACCCACCTTCGTAGCTGCCAACATTAGAACGCTATTAAAACTCTTTGGAGCCACGACGGGCTATGTTGGACTCGCATGAAACAAAAAAAAATGTCCTAGCCTATGGCGGGATTTCATACATAACGAACGGCAAACTCATCAAGGTGTGTTTTGAGCATAATCGCTAGAACCCACTAAAGTTTACTTCGATCCTAGGTAAAATCAAATATTGCGTACCTATGGTAGCGTTTCATCTTTCGTTGCGAACAATGTTTCGATATCTTCAAATAATAATAATAACTTTATTGAGCAACGAATAAAGGATTACAAATTTAAATACCACTCACTGGTCTCCACACTAAGATACCCTGATGCTTACATAAATTCTAAAGATTACCTATAGAATAAGAATATCGTCCGTTTACCATACAGAAACACCACACCAAAAGATGGCTCAATATTTTTTTGAATAATAAAAAGATACTCACATAGAACTTGTAAGTACTCCTTGGAAAGTAGGAAGTAGTGTCAGGGCAACAGACACGCCCAGTATGGACAACGCCACCAAATCTAACCAAAGGTCCCTGAAGAAATAAACAAAAAACAATCGGAAAAAGAAACAATTGGAGCGAAGAAAAGAATATCTACACAATTACTATAGTAATGATATAAAAAAATTTGTAGTAGAATGCTTACCGTGGTAGTCCCGGGATGAAGGGACAAGGTCCAAGTAGTAGTAGCCCGGCACTTGACAGGAACAAGCCCCATACCATCATACACCAGTGATTGTGAACCCTTTAATACATTATTATAAGAATATTACATACTGTATAGATTTTATGGCATTTATAATTATAAGGATTTAAGGATTCCTGTCCATTACAATCTTGCTTTTCTGCTATAAATCTATTACCCCATATAACATTCTAAATATACATTATAACTGACTAGAATTGTTAAATGCCTTTTGGCCCTCAATAAGTACTTTATAAATTGAATTCCAACCGCTGCGCGTAAAAGTGTAGATTAATGAGTTTTCAAAATGAGACTCTTCGGGCTCCATACGATATTGATAAATACTTCTTTTATATGGTCCAAATTGTATCCTTATCCTTTTGATGACTTAAAAAACGAATGTAAACCCAAGAAGATAAATGGATAATAATGGCTTACCTGTCTGCAACCCATCCCCAAATCGGGCTGAATATACCATAGAGACTTGAAAACAATAGGAATATTAGCCCAATCTGCTCAGTGGATAGGCCGAACTGACGTAGGTGAGGCTCCAGGGTGGGATCCAGGAAAGCCCAGGTGTTGGATACAATCACTATCACTAGTCCAGTTATTATTATTGATGGTATCTTAAACAAGCCAATAATGGAGGCGGTCTTCGAGCCAGAAACGTACTCTGAAAATAAATTAACGCACGTCTGATTTTGCCGAAAATTGATTCACCAAATGTAGCCATTTCAGCCACCCGGGAAACCAAAAATGTATCTAAACGTAATGAAGCTCTTGCGCATCTCACTAATTTTAAAAGGGTAAGTTTTATAAAAGTGGAATGGAGGAGTGGCGATAGGGCTAAGTAGTTTGAAATGTTTACCTTCGCAATCAGTGAGCAGGAAGTAGTTGATGGGTACCGTGAACACCATTATAACGCCAAGAGTGTAAAAAGGTAGTCCGAAGCCCCCAATCTACCTAAAACATTGACATACTTAAGTAACTAAATATTCAAATAAATAGCTAAAAAAGATACGCATTTTCATGTATCATACAATTATAATAATAAAAATGATTTAATAATAAAAATGATTTATTTCTCACCACAACATAGTACAATTTTAGTATGAATACATAGTAATTGGTACATTTACTTATATTGTGGGAGACTGGTGCCTAAACTAGGCGGTTAGCCTGTATTTCAGGACACCAGGACAGAAAATAAATATATAGAAATCGAATTAGAAAAATAAAAATCTCATATAATAAATACAATTACCGAGTACAAGAGGCCTCCAATGGCCGGCCCCACGGACATTCCGAGTCCAATGAATGTTTCTAAAATACCCAGCACCGAGCCAATGCTGTCTGGGAACGCGTTGACAACGAACACGTAACTCGCCGTGGAGTATGCGCTGGCGCCGAGTGCTTCCATCCCTCGCACAACGAAGCATAGTATTGTGAATGTTGTCGTGTCTTCAATTAACGCTAGTGTGCTAGAAATTAATTCGTTTATTGAAATAGATAAGGAATATGCAACATTAAGTAAATAAGTTTTCATATGAAAAACTTAGCTTTTTTCGCCTGTATTATCAATGATGATATGAAAGACTTTTGATAATTCATAAGACTAAAATGGCTTGTTATGCCATCTAGTAACTTTGCCAGTAGGAACTTTCAAAAGAAATATTACCTACGTTTTTTACTGTGTTGCTAAGGCACCTATTTAGGAAAGATCTACGCTCCATAGAAAAAGATATAGCCACAGAAAATGAACAAGACTTGCTGTTATGTATTGTGTAAAAGTTGAGTGAAATATAAAAAAACCGCAAATTTTCTCGCTGAAACATGTATCGCAAATTGTAGAAACGTAAAACGGGCACATGCTTTTGATTATAAACCATAGCTGATATGTACTGCTATCGCTTTTTATGCAATTTGTAATAATAAAAATATGAGAAAAATTATTGGACTCTTTAGTAGGTACTTTCATCACCGACATTGTAGTTAGGGGTAAGTAATGATTAGGTACGTATATTTTTTACATACAATTTTTTTTTACAAAATCTGCGTTAAATATCTAGGTAACTTTGGGTAAGTATGTTTATAAATCCTATCTTCCCCTGTTTTATTGACTACCAGCTGATCGCTGCGTGGCTTTGCGGCCGTCATGAGGCGGAAAAGCCAAGAAATCTTGCATTCTCATGATAGCATTCAGCTTGGTCAATTGTGTTCAACCTCCAAAATCTATGCCAGGCGTAGTGGCGATGCATTACTAACCAAAGGCCGTCAACATCCCTAATTTCAAATTCACTTACAGTGGGTCCCCGTACCTATTATTATCAGAAGTTTTAGAAAAAACATAGTTCCTGTGACTTTTTATTGATAGTAAGTATTGTAACACTTCAAATAATTAACAAAATTCTGCATAGGTGTCTGCAACCCGTACCTTTGACCAGTTATCATATATTGTCAGAATCGTTAGGTTCTGTTTAACATTAGCTTATAAACAAATTCATTTTGTTTCTCGTTCTCATGGAATATTATCTTATTAGCCTTTGGTCTAATTAACACTGATTATGGTAAAACTCACCCAAATAATACATTGCAGGCGCCGGCGATAAACATGCCCGCAGTAAATAGAAACTTTGCGCCTACCATCGGTAACTGTTGAATGTAAACAAAATAATATTTCCGTAAATACATTAGAATAGATGAGTTAGATAGTGTTATGTACTCGGCAAACTTTCTAATGTTTGATGAACAATGGGTTAATTATATTTTGTTAACGTATGCATGTACAGAGGTACTTACTTGGTTCGTTAAACACTAAAATACACAATCTAATAGTTATGTTTAGTGACAGTGAAAATGATGAGGTAGGTGGCTAACATTATTATTGGAACCTTAGGGGATAGGTAAAATATCTATCTAGGTATAGAAACTTTGCTTCGAATCTCTTTTACGTAGGACAAAGATTCGAATCCCATGGCCGCGACTAAAGGGCGCTCGGTGCAGATGACGACCGTCTTTACTTAGAAAATTATTAACATAGACACAGATAATCCATAGATCAACTTGCATTTGCATAAGTAACTAGCTAACCTCGTGATGTAACGACACAATAATCCCAAGCATAATTTAATGGCTTGCCTTGTTATACGGTTTACATGCAAGCAGATATTAACAATAGTAGGTATTCAATTTCTTATATAAATTCCAATCACGTTATTTTTGCTTATGAAAATTTAAGGTAAGTACCTAGTCTATACATAATCACTATCATATCAGTTAAAGGACTCGACTGCTGAACAAAAGCCAAGGCCTTCCCTATAGTTTACCACCATGACTTATGCCACCTGCATCCAACGACTCTAAGCAACATTTACCGGGAGCCCAAGACTGCTAATTTATTGTCAAAAATGATTTCGGGTGATTCTGATGCATTTGAAATTAGCAGACTTGCCCTCCATATCGTCCGTCCAACTTGTTGGAGGCCGTCCTACGTTGCGTGCTCTACGCATAATACATATATATATATATATATATACAACGCACATTCTATATTCCTCATCCTATCCTTTTCTCTATATGTCAGGGTCAACTTCCCGTCTAACCAGATGTATTTACATACAAGTACGTAATTTAAATAGTGTCTGCCTGCACACCTCTGCAACTTGTGTTTATTATTACAGCAGATTGCATGTGCATTTATTCTCATTCAATATGCATTAGCATAGCATTCAATAAGTAGACTACCTCATTATAATACTCTAGTGGTCCCAAACACGACTGTTACGCTAGAGGTGTTCCCGGGTCAAGCAGAATTACTTATTCAGTTTTTCTATGAAATTATCTGTAGCAGTTCGGAGTTTGGATTTGATGTATGTATGTCTGAAGCGGCGGTAGCCTAATGGCTAGGGCGTCGGACTTGCGATCATGTGGTTGCCGGTTCGAACCCCACCCATTGCACTACCGACGTGAACCCACTCGTAACACAAGCATTTAGCTTAGCACGAGGGGTTAACAAGAATACTAGTAATGTGTGACCCACATTGCTAGTAAGCTTATTTAAAAAAAAAAAAAAGAAAAAAAAAAAGATTAATTGCAATAGGCCCGTCCCCTATTGCACGGGACCTATGTAGGTACACCTCCTTCTCCTACCACCTCTGTCTATAACTTTCGGGGTATAAAGGCGTGATGATAGTTCAACAGATACTTACAAATTTTCCGAATAAAGGCGACGTTAAAAACATGACGACAGCATAGAAACTGAACACGATGCCACACATGGTCCCCGATAGACCTTTTACGGCTGCCTCGCGGGGGAAGAACGGCGCCATCACGCTCATGGAACAGAAGCTCATGAAGTCCACGAGAGCCAAGGAAGCCAGCGTCAGTCTCTGACGGCTGGAGAGGTGGCGAACCGCACCTGGCTGCAGGCGCGCTTGTGTTCGTACCAACCTATAAATGATACGTCGATCAAATGGCCTATCTGCCTATCTAACTACGGTTGATGGTAAGGTATAAGCGATTTGCCATACCTATGTCTGTGAATGGATTATAGGTTTTCAGATTTGAAAAGCGAATTTAACGAGTTTCTCGATCTCATAAATCGATGCCTGAAGAGAATGAAGTACTTATTACTTTACTATGCAAGAAAATAGCAAAGTAAGTACCTTAGTTACAATCTTTTAGAAGCGCGTGTCTTGAAGAACCTATTCAATAAATTATGACAATCAGTTTTATTACATAGTCTTTTTGAATGAATTTATATAAGCAGGTGGGTACTACTATGTATTTACTCCCAGAGTAACCCGCTATGTCGCATTTTGCCCAAACCATGGTAATTTCCCAAATTCCCGTCTTAGTATTATTCATACTTTATATAACTAATGTTGTTATATTGCACAGGTATTCCTTATACCAGTTAACGGTTAAGGTGCTACAGTTTGCCAGTTAGTTTGTGTTAGTATTATCAAATAATGTTCAAATAATTATGTTGCACCCTATTTAGAAACCTAGATTGATCTAGTATTGGATTACAAATGCGATATTAGAGATACCTACCGTTGCTTAACACTGATTAAATACAGATAAAATACTAACAACTAATGTTATCTAGACTACATTTACAATAGACTGATATCATCGTTACAATCTGCAGCACGTGTGATTAATATAACCCACATAGATGCAGCATAGACTTTATAAGGATTGTGATCTTACCTTTCCCTTAAAATTATGATTTCCGAACTGATGTCATCAGGGGGTCCTCCCGACCAGGAATGAACTCGACGCAGTCGCCCCGAGTCTGGCAGGGACCTGCGCCCACCCCAAGTTGCGGCTAAGTCGTCCGTGTGGGTAGATGTCTTCATCATCTTGGTATCAAACACTATCGTATCCTGAGAACCTGAGTCACGGCTAGCAGCACTGTTCAAATTCGCGTCACTTAAAGTCCTTCCTCGATCGGATTCACTGAGCAGCGGCGTGCGATCATCAGCTTCATCGCACTCTCTATCCATATTGAAGAGCTACACAGCTTTGACAAGTCCTCGGTTGGACAGAAGGAAGGAATATGATAGATTGCACCGCCGCCGCCGCCGCCGCCAACGTCGCTGTACTAACCAATCGTAAACAAACCGAGTTATCGGCGTGTCAATACGCCGAGCGCACCGAATAATACTGCTAACAATTAAAACCTGGCCTCGCGTATATCAATGTACTATCGATATCTTATCGTGTGCAAATAAAAATATCCTGGATAGAGGATTCGATTTCCATCCAGTGCAGGCGTGTGGACTCGTTTGGCTCAGTGTGAAATATGGCGCTGTTTTCATTTATTTTTATGTAGGTACATTTATGTGTAGGTAGGTAGGTAATCGTAGGTTGTTTACTTGCGATAATTCCTGTCCCAAAGTACTTAGTTTATCAAATTAACTAGTTAGCCAAAAGAAGCAACGGAAAGATTCAGAGTTGTTCTATTTCTTATTTTAGGTCGGTTAGGTAGGTATTCAAATTGACCTATATAGGTACTCTTTCTAGGTTACGTTGAAAAGGGTTGCGTTTCTGAAAAATAAAGAATGAAAAACCCTGTAAGACTAAACAAGACAAGACCCTGTACACTATAAATATATCCATCTGGTTAAATAATTACTTACCTTTTACTATACACAAGTTTTGTTTCGGTTACCAAATGTATTGTTTTGTAGATGCACTGGGAGTCTATACGGGCCTTGACGAAATAAATAGGATACCTACGTAACATAGGTTCCTAAATTTTCCTAAGACTAAATCGATCCCCATAAAAAAAATTGATGAGTATGTAATGAACTAAGTACCTACCCACCTAATTACATGATCAAATTAAAAAATGAGATTATTAGTGTAACTTACACTAATTTAATTATTATCGTTAGTAAATTAATGTATGGATACCTAAGCGTACCTAACGCAAACAATAGATAGGAAGAAGACTTATTCAATGTAGTAATTTATTGTTAACCTACTTTAAAAACAGGACATTCGCAAGTCATTTCTATAGGTAGGTCATTCGTTCAAGTCATTCCTACTTAGAAATATATGTTTGTGGCGGCGGACCTCAAAACTAAAAATCCCTTACAGTATCACTGTAGGTAGTCCATCAAGACGCGTTCCTTTTTCTCTGGAACGCGTGACAGTAGGTAGGTACACCTAACAAGAATGGCATAATATTATGTATAATATTTTTTGTAGGTACTAGGTAAGTACCTATATGTGGAAAATAATATCATTTCCTGCCTCAGTAGTCTAGTGTAGGTACCTAAGCGCGTCTGCCGCGCTTGAGGTCTTGGGTTCGATTCCCAGGTCAAGCAGTGTTATGGGATTTTTGAATGAAATTCTGAGTAGCACCTAATAGTTATTCTATGGCGTATCTCGTAGTTTGGATATGTGCCCGGGAAATGGCAACACCAGATACCATTTGACCAACCTATACTGGATTTGTATAGCTTGATGTGTAGCCATGCGTACAAGGTAAAGCTGCGCTCGTCAGTATTACTCACCATCTCGCCCCAAATCAAAATCATACATACATACCATCACGCCTGTTTTCCCCGAAGGGTTAGGCAGAGGTGTACTAAATGTACACCCACAGTTCGCCGGTATGTTTAGGTCCCATGTAATAGGGGGCGAGCCTATTGTCATTCATCGGGCACAAATCCAGATTAGCAGCTGCTATTAAGAATTTCATAGAAAAACCCAATAACCCATTGCTCGACCTGGGGATCGAACCCAAGACCTCTAGCGTAGCAGTCGCGATTGGGACCACTAGACTAACGAGGGAGTCAAATCAAAATCATTACATATTATTGAGTCGTATCATATTAAAGTTGATAGCCTGCCACAATTTAAAACAGGTACTAGGTACAGTCGTAGAATATATCGAGACGAATAGTCGAAATTATGATCAACAAAAAGATCTAAAAATTAAGGAAATTAAAGTTTATATCAATGGCATAAAACTCATAGGATTCCTGTCAGAATGACAGTACTGCCGTATACTTTGTTCATTCTGAAATATTCCATTCACCGATTTTATTTTGAGCAGTTTGTACGGTGGCACATCAAGTTAACACAAAATGTCAAATTTTCTCAGTTGATTTTGAACTTTATCTTTAACAATTTAAGGTTTAAAATCATTTCGAGAAAATTTTATCTGGCCCTGACGGTACTTTTATGAAAAGCACCATCACCACCAGAATTTAAGTAATTTCTTATGAAAGTCAAGATAAAGATCAGCACACATCAATGAAACAGTTACTTAATTATAATTAAGATAAATAAAACTACCACTTACGAAAAATATTAACCAGATTTATATTGATGGTTTATTCAAAACGTATAATGTTCATAGTTATACGTTTCACTAATAATCACTTTCAAGCATCCGTTAAAAAAAAATACATCAATTTAGTACACTTATTATACATCAATAAACAAAAAAAAACTTAATAATCCTTCTTAAAAAATAACAGATTGTTGTGAAAAATAATAACTCCCGCATGACTACTCGCGAACAATCCATTATGTTATTAACTTGCACGCCGGTAAATTGGTTTATTTCAGTCCGGTTTTTATTAGTTAAGATATATAAACTTCCAAATCTTAAATTATGCAAACTATAAGAGGTTAGTGACAACTCTTAGATACAAAAGTAGTAAAACAAAACATATTTCTCTACACTTAATGACGTCAATTATTGCTTTTTCTTTTATATTTCACTTTTATTTATACTTA
The DNA here is from genome assembly GCA_958496365.1 of Subacronicta megacephala. Classification (NCBI taxonomy): domain Eukaryota; kingdom Metazoa; phylum Arthropoda; class Insecta; order Lepidoptera; family Noctuidae; genus Subacronicta; species Subacronicta megacephala. The sequence continues at coordinate 6,574,153 of OY292516.1, read as the reverse complement.
GCTTATCTCCTTAGGTCTTTTTTAAGTTCAATATTTTTAACGAAGAACTGTTCTTGTGAAACAGGCGATATATAATATTTATATCTTATATTATAACAAATGCAAATTAAATAACGGCTTGTAATTAGGTCTCTTGTCTCACAAGAGTGTGTCAAGTATATAGCTGTCCTTAAAACTAAATTATCGCTTTGCGGTGTTATAATACGGCTGTCTGGTTAAAGAGTCAACGATCATAACCTCAGTTGAGCTAGCTCTTGTAACAGCGCTGGCTCTTGGTCGATCTTCGCGAGTTGATTCAGCTCCAACTGCTTCCCAGCAGCCTTTTGTTGCCTCAGTTTATCAATATCACTTAATTTCTGAAACATACAAGTACAGTAAGAAAATACCGGTTTAGCAAACATGCGTTAGTTTCTTTAAATTAATTACAACTTCAAGATTACGATGGGCAGTTAATATGCAAAATGCTAACCGAACAAGTTTTACTAGCGATATAATGGAGGTTTAAACATTCATATTGGTTAACTTTTAACAGTTAATTAACTCGTTACAAGTATACTATTTAGTTCAGGGTTTAGTTGGAAGAACCGCGGCCTTCCCCTACCTATTTCAAGTTTTATATATAATCGAAAATGAAAATATAGTATTTAACTCAGGTCGTAATTGAACTGATTTTTAAATACTTACGCACCCTTATAACAATGCCGTTACTGAACTAAATTTGTTTTTAACTCCATCTACGTGTACACTGAGTTAAAAACAAGTTTTTGAAACATTTCGCGGAATTTTTAAATTTCGCGGAGTGGGCTAATACCAATAAAACTCTGATTACCTTATTAAGATTTTTTATTTTCTTGTCCTTCTCAGGGTCGCCTGTAGAGATGAAAGGCGCGCGGGCCGTGGAGGCGGGGGGTGGAGACGAATCACCGCGAGCCTTTTCTTCAGCTTTTCGCGCCTTCCGGGCTTCACGTTTTTCCTTCTGTTTGATAGCCTGCTTCGACGGCGCCGCTAAAAAACACATTTTTTGTAGGCATTTCTAGATATTATTTTTTTCTGAATTTATTAATTGATTTAATTTCATCAGAATGATCGGGGAACAGTCTAATTTTCGTTGTTTTTTTGATCTCCCATGTTATATTTTTTTGTAACCAATAACCAATAATGGCGTAATATAAAGCTTTGATGTTAAAAATAATATATCATAACAAAATAATTTATTTTTAAAATCATGTGACTGTTTCTGTGAAATACCTTGGAAAATAGTTATGACATAAAAATGCAACATCTTACCACTGGGTGTTTCCCCAGGTTTGTGCGGCTTCTCCTGCTCATGTAACGTGAAGGTGGAGGGCCTGTTCTTGGCGCCAGGCGGTCGGTAGGCGGCGGCCGGCTTCGGAGTGGAGTCCTCAATGCCCACAGGCACAGTCCTCGACAGCTCGCTCTTGGGGAAGTTGCCCGGCTGCCAGCTAATAGCCAGGAGATTCTCCTTCTCGGCATACATGCGCTTGTGCATTAGAGCGCAGGTGTAGTGCCAGATTTTGTACCTAGAATTATGGTTATGGACATTATCCAATTATTTATCTGGTGTCTGACGAAGATCTGTCGTTTATCTTAGCTAGGTGACGCCACGATTTTTAAACTGGACTTTCTTAACACATGTACATATTATATCGTGAATCAAGAATGTCTTCTTTCTAGAAATACCTAGTTATTGAAAGTATAAGTAAGCCAGGATTTAACCAAGGAATTATCAATTATAAGTTTATGATCACATAGGCAAACAGTTTGTTGGCTCAACAGCTTGAAGAACTGGTGACCTGAAAACGTGACTAGGTCTGGAGGGATGACATGTGTGTCGTGGCGCTTGGTGTGGAGGTTTATATTCAGTATTGGATGGACAGTGAAAGGGTTAACATACCCATTGCCAACGGTGAGCCTGGGGTACGTGGTGGCAGTGAGGAAGGTCTCCGCGCGAGGGTCCCACATCAGGCTGGTGGTGTCTGGCGCCGCACAGGACCCCACTTTCTTGTACCCGCGTAGCTCCCACACCTCAATGTGACCTGACGCTATGTTACCGAAGCCGCCCAGCAGCATGCGTGTGGTGCGAGTTAAGGTACCACCGACAAAATTAATACCACACCTTAAAAGGCGAGCGCTTTGGCGGCTGTCTATATTGTAAAAATGACGTTCAAAAAGTACCTATCTCGAATAAATGATTTTGACTTTACATGAATAATATTTTCAACCGACTTCAAAAAGGAGGAGGTTCTCAATTCGTCTGTATGTTTTTTTTTTTTTTTTGTATGTTTGTTACGCGATATCTCCGCCAGTTGTGGACCGATTTTAATGATTGTTTTTTTGTTTGGTAGGTCATACTTCAGAGGTGGTCCCGTTTAAATTTTATCGAAATCGGTTGTGTAGTTTTGGAAATATCAACAAAAATCTAAAAATTGTTTACATCGATGATATTATCGTTTACTCCGAAACATCGCTGTCTTATTGGAGCAGTGCGTTTAGTTGGCTAACAAGTACTTCTAAACAAAACTTTCCACTAAAAATAATAAAATAAAATTACTTTTAACAAAAAGTTAAACCGCCTTCAAAAAATAATAAAATAATTTTGTCTAAAACAGTTTGGGAAGTCGGTGGCGAAAATAAAAGACTCACTCAAATGGAAGTCACCGACTTCCCAAACTGTTTTAGACAAAATTATTTTATTATTTTTTGAAGGCGGTTTAACTTTTTGTTAAAAGTAATTTTCCCTTTACTCTTCTAATTTAAATGTGAACTTTATAACATTGACCTTAGGAGTTACATGATGCGAACCCACACATTAAGAAAACTACAAGTATGGGAGATTTAGTTTTTAGGGCAAGTATATTTTGTTTAACCTATTTATGAACAAAAGTAAAACTTCATTATAATGAGCTAATAAATGAAATAATAAATAATATATTCAAAAGTAAAATGAAAATAATGAGATACTATGTTATTGTTTTTAGGACATATCTGTTGCAGCACAAAAATTCCCTTGACAAGAAATGCACGCTTATAAAAGACGGTCTTTCGCCATTCAAAGTCCAAAGACGTCGCTTATGGTATTAGTATATGAAAAGGATATGGTTCCCTTCAGGCGGGAAGTAAATGGAGTTCCACGCTCCGGTTCCGAACTCGAACAGTGGCTCGCACTTGACGTTGAAGAGCGTAGCCTTAGCGGGCGCGTGGCCGTACACCGCCACCCACTCGTTCGAGTTGCCCGGGTTCCAAGAGATCGCGTGAACAGGCCCCTCCTTACCTACAACATATTAAAAAGTATGTAGGATAAAAAGCCATATTCTTTCAGTGTTGCATTTTTTTATAACTCCTAAGAAACCGTAGATCTTAATACTTTAAAAAAATTTATATCTAAACATGTTTCTGAGAAAATGGGTCTTGACATACGGAAAGGCAGACAATGGTGTGATCTTAAAAGAGATAATTTTTAATGTTGAGGTACCCAACCCTAAAGAAACTTTATACAACAACCAAAACTTACTGAAAGTCACATTTTCAGAGCTTCCTTTGACATCACCGTAAGAGAGTGATTGCTTCCCATAGTAGGAACCACCAGTTTTGTCCACCTACAAGAATATTCATAAAAAATATGTTAGGCAAAGGATGAACTTGGATTTTTTTTCTTCCTATGGAACCTTTTTTATTATGTTTTACTTTAATTTATCAATAACATGCAATATACATAATAAAAGTAAATTACCACTCATTCACTAATTACTCATGAAATTTCAACACACAGCTAATTTAAGTTTTACATTGGGCTATAATATTATCTTGGATCATATTGTAACTAACATCAGTTTGTGTCATCGCAAACACGTTGGTGCCTCGTCGGTTCCAATAGAATGTGGCCTTGTCTGCCTGGAATGAGGAGCGGCTCACTACCGCTTGGTTCTGATCGAAATCAGGATATTTGTATACACGCCAGAACGACGGTTGCCCCGTTTTTCCTAGAAATAATAATCGTATAACAGCTATATTTTACACAATAAAGCTTAGATGTATTTTTTTTAAATTCCAAGAGTAGATTGTAAAATCTGGCTGTATTTACACATGCTTGATCTGTGTATCATGTACATGTGAACATTGTACTAATAAGTACAATGATCAAAGTTTATATTGTTAAACTTGAACTTTCCTAATAAAATGTTAAGAAGATTTTTATACAAATGAGCCTCGACTCACTTATAACAATAGAAAAAATAGTCTTACCTAAAGTAAATACAGCAAAATAGTATGTAGGTGCTGGACTTGGTGAGAGGCTGAATGACTTCAGATTGTCTGCCTGCAATTGCTGCACAAATCTCTCTAAATTACCATCTTCATAGATTAACACCCTATTGTTCATTTGCAAAGCAAACACCTTCTCATCAGATGACCACTTTGGTTCCCTATAAAAAGATTTATATTCACAATTATTTAATAACCTATTAAATAATCTGAGTATACATTCACTGACTGATCATAATATCAGAGAAACTAAAAAGTGTTAAGTGGGAAACTAGAGAATCCAGAGTAAGGCAACCATGAAGTAATGAAGGGAAATTAACATGTAATTGGTTGAAACTTCAATGTTCATAAAAATCTGAATATCTACTAAAATGTTATGTTGGCAATCTTTGGTTAAAACATATACAAATTAATCAATTGAAATTTTAATAATATAATGATACAGTGCAAAATATATTTTGTTTCATCATTTTTGATAATGATCTACTTCTACATGATATAATATATACTAGAAATAAATATCTACCAATCAAACCTATTTTCAAACAATAATTACAGATACATTATTTAATTGTGTCTTGTGTGGCCGGACAGTTCAGATATTCTTAAAAAATCAGTCTTATTTGGAAGCAAATATGAAGTAATGATAGAGAATGGATGCAATATCTGTTGTTATTGACAACATTATCCTGTGAAGTGCTATATTAATGTAACTCACCATCCAGTTTGATTTTTTTGAGTAAAACTAGTCACAAATTCTCCATCCGCTGATGTGTACACATGAAGATTAGGCTTTCCCTGAAATATGAATTAAGCAGTTTAAATTATTCTTTTCAATCTGTTATTATTTTAACCATACATTGAAAAATCTACCTGTGGGTGCTCCTTAGTCATAAAAAACATTTCCCAAATCATAAAGTAGTTGTCCAAGGGTGAAAAGAACATGTCTTTAATGTTTCCATTTATGCTTGCGGTTACAGACCAATCAGAACATCTAACTATCTCAGCTCTGGAAATAGAAAATTGCAAAATACCTTATAATAATAATACCACAAAATACACCCTACACATTTCATCCCTGGACCATTGATTGTTCTAATGTATTATTATCCAATTCGACCTATGTCAGGATACTAACTTTTTATCAGTTCTATAGGCCAAGTAGGTGCCTTTTGGGCTAAAAATAATGCTCCGTATATTCGTAGTCGTTTCATCCCTCAAAGATTTCTCTTCAAAGGGTTCTTTGAAATCTATTAAAAATATATTTTTGCTGGTCAGACCTGAAAATATATATTATTTTAAACATTAAACATAACCTCAGAAACTTGGCTAATATACAAAATTTAACCACACCGATAAATTTTATACTTGGAAACATATTTACCAGCGATATACGGTGTACCACTCATGTTTTCTGCAAAATATTAATCAATTTACCGTCTAAAAACTCAACATTTCAAAGAAAATATGTTATAAGGTATCCGAGTTTCACGACTTGCCGCACGACATTTATTTTTAATTTTTTGGCAGTCCAGTCCACTCCATAAAAGTCAATGTCAAATTCCAAAATATGTCAAACAAACTATAGATTAGCGGAGATAAGTAAAATTTATTACACTATGGTTTGACACTTCGCTTCCACAGATATAAAAAAAAATGGATTCATGATTGTCTATGATAATCAGCTGACCGCTATGTGCCTGCATGTTATTCATTCGATAAGGTTAAAGCGTCAGGGTTGGGCGCGAAATTCAATTTTTTTTTTGGTTTTTAGCAAATTTTCCGGCTAAATCATATTCTAGCTACATGGCAGTAGAAATTGCGACATCAACAATAACTTATTCACAATTGAGTATTAAAACTTTTGCTTAAAAATTGCTATCGTTGAAAAACTCAGTCGCGATGCGAGTATGTATGTATGTATCTTTAAACTTTTTTAAAAGGAGAGAGGAAACTTTTTTATACCCGGTATCGACTGACCTCACATTGTAAACTCTTTCCACAAAAGACGAGGCCAGCCTATACTGGATATGTATAGCTTGATATGTAGCTGTGTGTACAAAACAAAGCAAATGGCATAAAGGCCTTTGAAGCCGTGCCAAAAATATTAAAAAAAAAACTGAAAGCAAAACTGCAAAAGTAGGTAAAGCAAAATGGTGGATCATAATAATTTTCAATTTCAGAATGGCGCGTGAAATTTTGCATTCTACATGCTGTTTGAGATTTGCACATTGATTTTTTTAAAGGTTGCATAATTTCTCAATGTTTAGTAACAAGACTCAACTTCAGAAGCGCACTCCTGAAAATGGGACAGATCGAGAGAGCTTTTTATCACTTCTAGTGGATGAATATTTGCATTGTACTTCGTATGGTAAATATTTATTTTATAGGAAATAACTAGAAAATTTCAATGGTTACCATCTATTTCTCTACGCATTTAAGATTATTGCATTTTTTTTCCTTGCTGCATACAATCAGAATACTCCGCCCATAATGTGACTGCGAATGCGAAAGAAAAAAATTCCAAAATTGAATTTGTGTTCTTAGCAATGAAAATTCCGGTCAGAGAGTAGCCTTAGAGGCAGATTCCTGTAACTACTATCTTTCTATCATAATGAATGACTTATAATTTACTTGTAATAATGTACCTACCTCATTATATTTGCAGATGCCAAATGTCAAGTTCTAGCTAATTTGGCTAATTTTGCATATGATCCCATAAACTACCAGTATATTAGAGATGTTGGCGTTTTAGACGTCTTCCTTCATGTTATAAAGAATGAAAACAATCAGCAGCTCTTACATTTTGCTGTTGCTGGCATCTGCAATTTATGCTTTGGTAAGACTTAATACATTTACTTCAGCGGAGATAAACCGAATGATTTTAAATTTCTGCATACAATTTGTGTGAGTTTTTAAATGAACCAAATGGACTTGTCTATCTCTTTAAGAGTGTTTTAGTGCAGTAGTGTATCTAACACTATAAAGTGGCTGCACTGAGCTACACTAACAGCTATATATGCACTTTACCTTAAAGAATAAGAATTAGTTAGCGAGTTAAGTGAATGAGTAAGTGAATGAATTTGGCTAAGTACAGTACAGAGAACTTCAAAAGTTTTGTGATTTTATTTAATTAAGGGCTCTATGCTATTCAGAAGAACATACATTTTTTATTATATATTTTTTGTATATAAGACATTCTATTTCACATAGACCAATATATTATTGATTATTATTAGAGTGGAGCAAACTGGTTTTGGGTTTTTCTATGTAGTTAGGTCTCAGTTTAGAGTTGGAATTTATACCTGGTTAATATTGCCCCCTATTGCGTAAAAAGGTATATTATGTACCTTTTGCTGCCTCATCAGTCTAGTGGTCCTTAGCGTTAATGCTACACAGGCTCGCCAAATATTACATGTGATCTTAACATACCTGTGAACTGGGGGTTATATTAAGTTCACCTGAGTTGATAGTATGTTATGGTAGAATTAGATTACAAGAAATAAAAAGGCAGCATTATAAACCCATAATAATTGTAACCCTTCAGGTTATTATAAAACCACACTAAAATAATGATTTTATTATTTTCAGATCCATTAAATGCTGAATATATAATAACACAATCTGGACTGAAGTCATTTACTGCATTGCTGAAGTTGAACCACAGTGACATATTAGCTGATACTATCACAATTTTATTGTGTCTCCAGAACCACCAAGCTAGTGCTGAAATCAACACTGCAGAAGCTATTCAGAGCATTCAAAATATTAAAAAGTCTAATGACAAGAGACTAGTAAACTTGGCTACTATCTATTTACAAGATGTTTGCAGTGACAACAGTACAAATGAAAATCATTAAATAAAAGACAGCCAAATAAAAATAAACAAAATGCTGTCAAATAGATTCCCTTACATTGTTGTCAACAATAAAAATTATCAGAAGATATGTAAAATTCATACAACTACATTTAGTAATACAGCTTTTAAAGCAGGAGATAAGATCCGTATACAAAAGACATTGACTCAAAAGGATTTGGATGCATTCTCGAATCTCACAAGTGATCATAACTACTTACACCAGAATAATGGCAATAAGAGGCCAATAGTGCATGGAGCACTTCTGAATGGCTTGGTGGCAGGCCTGATTGGCACACACTTGCCCGGGCCTGGTACTGTTCTTGTATCACAAACTATGAAATTCCCTAACAAGTGCTTTGTTGGTGAGAAACTGACAATAAGTGTAGAACTTGTGGATGTGAGGAAGATTCTCAAAGTGAAGTTTTATTGCATTGTGGAGGAAGAAAAGAAGGTTGTGTTTGAGGGGGAGGCTAAACTAGTGTTGGCCAAAGACTGTTAGAGATTTAAGTTAATTTTACTAGTAACTTATTTCATAGATTTAAGTTCTAATTACAACAAAACATCTACAATGCTGTTTGGCATTTTTTATTCATGTAATTATGAAATCTTTAATATTTATAACTACATAAAGAAAAAGTCTATTTGGAAAGTCTAAAGTTTATGATAGTCTGTCTTATGTGCCAATAAATTCATGAAATCAATGAAATCTATTAATATAAACTGTAAAGTACAATTATTTAGTTTTAATTAGATAACTTATTACCTTCAAGGAAGTTTAATATTTATAACACCTCAACACCAAGCATGCTGCAGTTCTATCTCCAAATCTGTCCATTTAATGTCCATTAATATACAACACATAGTCTATAGTTAATTAAGACTGATAGTGACTAGTTTATAACTTCTTATCTACATAAACTAATCAAGAAATAAATACATTTGCTAAAATTTTTAGAGAAATACTGTATTTATAATGAGATACTTGTTAGTATCCTATTATTTCATAATAATGTTAACACTTATTTACCAATCGCATAATAATCAGCAATGTGATAATTTCTTGCCAATTTCATGAATCGATCTATGAAGAACTTTCAGCAATATTTCAGTAATAATATAATTACTGAAAATCATAATATTCACTAATGATTATATGTGCTTACTAAGCTGATTGACTTTTGTGGGCAAAGAAATTCCCTGTTTACCTAATGTTTAATAGCCTAATAGCTATTCAGGGCTTTGTTAATTTTACAATAGTCAATTTACTTCATATTATCATTTATATAAGAGGGATGGTTCAAGTTGTTTAGTAGACATCATTGATGTAGAGTTATAATTTGTACATTAACGACTAAAACCTTTTGTGTTAGTTCATGTTACATCTCGTATTATGCAATTCTCAGTGTTATTAACTTATTTCTTAGCAATGTAACTAAGATTACTGACATTTATACAATCAATATTCTTAGAGGTAGCATTTAGTTAGATTCTGAAATGCATTGCTGATTGCTGTCTCGTGCTAGTTGCGTAATATTACTTGTTATACAATTTGCTGACATCAAATGCTCACACCTACATTATGATCAAATGGATGAAAGTACCTATGTACAGGCAGGGAGCGACATTTGCCTTTTGACATAGATTGTGTGACATTATTATATTGCCTGCTATTAATTAGCTGCCTCTATCTCTTATCTACTGTACCTATGGAATGTTGCATAAAAACTTACCTTTTTGAACAACATCTAGATTTATTATTAAAAGTTACTGCTAAATGGATTAATAACTAGGTACACCCAGTTATTAGTCGGTATTTCATAGGCATCTACTTTTAAGGAAGGAGTGTGGGTTTCATGGTTTTAGATAGTTCCCCGAAATGGATTATCTGAATAATTTAAAATGAAATATATGCAAAGGTTGCTTTGATTGATTCAATTTGTGAACAATCCCAAACTTTTTTGTAAAGCTACGGTGAGTTAGACGTTAGAGATCTAAGAGATACACTGAATAATCATAATTTATGTTTATTTTCTGTTATTTATTAGATAAAATATTTGTTGATTTTTGTCATTGTTTTTTCTTCTTTATCACATATCACATGAAATGTGATCATGATATCGACCTCTACAATTGTATTTTTTTATGGACATTATTAGCAATTATATTGCATGTAAAAAATTATAAACCTTTTTATTTTGTGTAATTTCTGCCTGTTACGTTAGTTTTTTTATTAAACTTTTGCCTGTTTTTGTGTTTATTTTTTGCTCCTTTTTGTCTACGAAGTATATAGATGTCTTTTTAAAATATAATATCACGTATCTTATTGGATTTCGTAGTCATAGGAGGTCTATGTAGCGTTAGAAGTGTCAAATTTTATTAGTATTTAGATTCAACTTGCTTCAGTATTTCGTAAAAAAACTTTTATTGGAAAGGCTGTGAATTAATCTTTTATAATTAGCCATTATGTGCATAGTGATACTAATATTGTTACACCATTACTTAGATATATTTGTATCTTTATCCCGGTTCAATGTTTTTCATGTCTTGTCTGATAGTAATTATTAAAGTAGAAACTGCATCATTTTTTATGGGTTTTTTAATTCAACAACCGATAATTGATGGTCCTTTTAATAAAATTAATGTAATATAGGTAGTGAGATCGTTCTTTACATAGTGTATAACAAAGTCGCTCCCGCAGTGTTTACGCTTGGAGTTTTAAACTACGCAACGGATTTTAATGCAGTTCTAAGCAAAAGATACGAGTGATTGAAAAAGAAGGTTTATAAGTAGTAGAAATGCATATTATAGTAGAGAAAAGCCGACAAAACCACGCGGGGGAACCCGTGGGCGGAAAGCTAGTACTACTGTACTTATAGGTAGAAATAGAGTTCAAAGAGTTTGTTACGCAATGTTTGGATCCGAATTATAGGCATGTCTTACCATTCTCATTAGGTTATACAAAACTGTCAAATTTCTCCAAATGATTTTAAACCTTAAAATGTTGGTGATTAAGTTCAAAATCAACTGAGAAAAACCGGCCAAGTGCGAGTCGGACTCGCGCACGCAGGGTTCCGTACCATTACGATTTATGACGTATTAAAAAAAAACTACTTAATAGATCTCTTTCAAACCAACTTTCTTTGAAAGTTTACATGGTAATGTGCATCATATATTTTTTTTAGTTTTATCATTCTCTTATTTTAGAAGTTACAGTGGGGGACACACATTTTACCACTTTGGAAGTGTCCCTCGCGCAAACTAGCCGGTTTAGAAAAAAAATATATTAGAAACCTCAATATCATTTTTGAAGATCTATCCATAGATACATCACACGTATGGGTTTGATGAAAAATATTTTTTTTGAGTTTCAGTTCACAGTATGTGGAACCCCCAAATTTTTTTGTTTTTTTTTTTCTATTTTTGTGTAAAAATCTTAATGCGGTTCACAGAATACATCTACTTACCAAGTTTCAACAGCATAGCTTGTATAGTTTCAGAGAAAAAATTCTGTGACATACGGACGGACAGACAGACATGACGAATCTATAAGGATTCCGTTTTTTGCCATTTGGCTACGGAACCCTAAAAATTGAAATTTTGTGGTAACTTGATGTGCTGGCCACAGTACAATCTTAATAAAAACAAACTGTACGTGTGTATATCACTGTACTTCTAGCAGATGGATAGGTCGCACTGCGATTAGAGTCGAGGTAGGCCACTAGTCTAATAAAAATCTAATGAATACAATTAGTATAAATTTATCCGGTAGTTAATTCGAGTCGAAACCATGTGCAAGAAATAAATTCCAGTATTTAAGAAGTTAGGTGTGTATGTAGATATTTACCTACCTAGGTTTGGAACTAACGCTGCAGGCTGACCTGGATTACGTAATTATTATCTAAATGATAACAGAACAGAACTTTGATGAGGAATTTAACATGATACATTGCTTATTACTTCTAAGAGCAATTACAGTTTGTTCGAAATAAGTAAGCCGATCGGAAGTTAGCCGTTCCGAACTACCGCGGTGATAAAATCGTTTAATAATATAATATCGATATTAGTAAACCAAATAATTAGAAATGCGAAACATATACGACTCTAATTATCTTTACACCGACTCTTTCTATTAAAATTTACCACTTGTAGACAACTTCCGATCGGCTTACTTATTTCGAATAAACTGTACCACTTCTAAACCACTTGCAGACAACTTCCGATCGGCTTACTTATTTCGAACAAACTGTTCCTAGGTAACACGAAAGTAAAACGCGAGCCGCGTCAAGTTCAAGCGGCCACGGTGACTGACTATCCGCAGAAGATGCGCTAGCTGTTGGAATGCTCTAGCAGAGACAGACAGGATCAGAGGGCAGGCAGAATGCAGCGGTAAATCTCCATAACGCCTAGGAATTGAATCTAGGACCTTATCCTGCACTGGTTTCCCAGGACGATCAAAGCATTATTTGGTTTGTCCATTATGGAATTCTCAGTCATTCGGATTTGAAGGATCAGCTCGAATGGCGCAGTGGTTTAGCCATTGGCATTACGGATTGTAAGCTCGAACCCGGCAATGATGTGCATGACTTGCAGATAGTCATTCCGGGTGTGGGTGTTAGTGCACCTACCTAAAAGTAAGTAGTAAAGTAAAAGAAGAAGGATCACGATCCATTCAGGCGCAAGTGTAACATAGGTAATATGTGTGGTAATAATTTCAGTATTTCTTTTGTTATTTTTATGTACCTATGTTTAGTTCTTTTTTAGATTTCCGTGGCTTGCTGAGTTGAAATGCCTTTGGAAGGAAATATATTGTTTTTTTTTTTATATGTTACTATATATTTGTATTTTTAATGACATGAATGTACTTACCTATCTACCATGACAGTGAACCACTGTAGGTACATAAAATCATAAATATTACCTAGTTACTTGCGCTGGGTTACAGATGACCTTATTTTTCGAAAAGCACCCACGATACAGGAGAAATTCCTAGAATGGGACCAATTTACCAATTTATCAACATTATCTAGCCTTTCGGGAAATTCAGGCGTGATAATACCCAAGTTATAATTAACTTATCATAAAACAATTCTATCACGTTTCTTACACAGAAAGATTACAGCTATGTTCACGTAAAAATACTGACTAACAATTTAGACACGTTTTGCTGTGCGGCAAAGAAGCTGAGTAGGCAATTTTAACATGGATATGTGCTGGGGATAAATGGTTTATATGGCCGGAAAATCAGGGTCAGATCGCATTTATTAGTGCACAGTAGAATAGATTACAAGGATGAATGTGATAGTGTAAAAAGCGAAACAGCGCAGTGGTATTGCAGTCACTGGAAGCCTGCAGAATTATCTAAGTAAGTTTTTTATCTAAGTAATTTTGCCCTCCATTCTTGAACAAATGTTTTGACTTCCACTGATATGGCCAGATATCAGTGGAAGTCTTGGCATAAACTTGGCCTATCCTAAAGGGCCAGTTTTATTCGAATAATAGGTAATTCAACGGCTGAAACTGTCTAAAAACCCCACCGAGTGGCGAAATCTATAGCCGTTGAATTGAAATGATTTTTAACTAATTTTTATATTTAGTGTATTGTCTGTTTGTCTATACTCTATATTGTATAAATTAATGGTTTGCACCAATATAAGCTAAGCTTATCTTAACTTATCTTTTCGGGTGTCTTTTCATATTGGATCTATATTGTCCACTAATCTCTTTTAGGATTCCTAGTCAACCGTTCAAAATGCGTGGGTTACCGTGCTGGTTGCTTCTCGCCGTCTGCATATTTCTGACGGTTGCCACTGAAGGCAAGCGGAAAATTAAACGCGAAGACTATGTCAGTGTACCATCGGAGGAGGAGCCCAATTACGATGAAGACTATGAAGAGGTAAGACTAGCATATAAGTCTAAATCCTTCGCTTATAATTGCAATGCGATACCTAATACCACCACAGAGAATAGAATCAAGCAAGGAAGAATCGCTATGACAATTTCACTTTCAACCGATTAATTAATTAACTATTATTGCTTCATTTCATTCTTATATCTTTTCGGCAGTCCCTATAGTCAGAACTAAAGTTGCCGCATAGCCATAGGGCCCTAATTTCAGCTTCAGACTTTTAGACTGACATGATGGCCGCGATATAAAGACGGTTCTAGGAGTTTGGTATTGGAATTAGTAAGAGTAGTGGGAATATTAGGTAGGTGTGTTAGTAGATATGTGGAGTATTATGGAAGATGCATTATAGCGGTTTCTCAAAATACCTAGTGCTCAAGCAGTATCTACTGCTACTTGTTTATAATTTCGGCAAAAGTGAAATAACTTATTAGGTACTCAAAATATTGAAATACAAGTCCTGAACAAAACACAGGACACATTTTCTCGGCTTTTTGATTTTCTTCATTAATAAAGTAGGTACGGTATTTAATGTTATGATAATGTTATAATTATGTACCTATATTTCATGTAACAAGTTGGCAAACAAGCATACGGTTTCCATAATGGTAACCGGAAACGTAGCCAGTAGCCGTAGCACTGCTACGATGTCGTCGCGTCGGCAAAGTTGCTGCCTATGTTATCAAATAGGGAGCAACTGAAATACTAAGTAGATCTTTCTACAAGAGGACATACTACCAGTCGACGATCAGACCCAATCTCAATATTTTTTAATGTTGTCACAGACTTACATTCTTCCCTATATCATGTAGTCGCTTCAAACGCAAACTTCTTATTCAAATTCTCAAAAATCCAGACCCGGAAGAATATCTGGGGGAATTAAATGACTACTTACTATTGGTGAATCACTATATGATTCACGGACACACGGTTACATAACGTGCCATATTTGTCCAGATAAGCTGACCGTACATACATACCATCACGCTTGTATTTCCCGAAGGGATAGGCGGATGCGTACTTAGGTACTGTACACCCACACTTTGCCGCGGTCCGATTTTTTGGTCGCATGTAAACGGGGGCGAGCCTATTGCCATTCGTCGGGCACACATCCAAACTTGGAGCTGCTACTGAGAATTTCATAGAAAATCCTGCTCGTCCTGTGAATTAAAGTCAAGACTTCTAACGCAACAGTCGCGCTTAGGACCACTAGACTAATGAGGCAGTTAAACAGTGCTAGGTCAACGTATACTGGAACTGTATGGTCTGTTTGTAACCTTCTCTCCGTGAATCATATTATGATTCATCAAGTACCGATTTTAGCGCCCTTGTGGGCCATTCAAAGATTGTTTGAATCCGCGAAAACTGTATTTATATTCTACCAGCTGACCCAAGAGATGTTTTAGGTATAGTATTCAATTCAAACTAAAATAAGTAATAATCAAAAAATGCGCAAAGTTAAAATAGGCATTAAGTTATCTTATATTTCAAATTTTCTTTCCCTTCCTTTCTAACCTTCTACAAAGTATGAGAAAACCTAAATAAATAAGATCAATGAAATTGCTAAATTCGTTCTCAAGTTATAGTGTGTCCTAGAAAAATCGGGATATTTTATATAAATATGAGGATTACTTGGATAAACTTACATGTCAATTTTAGCTAGAGCCGTGCCAGTGCGGGGTGTTCTTGTCACAGCAAGTGGGCATCAAGGACAATAACCGTCGCAGTCGTCCGCGAGGGCTCCCGCAAGGAGAACCCGTCGTCACCTACGACACTGACTCGCCCAGCCTGCCCTGCGGGTCGGGTGGCTTCAAGAACTGCGTCAGCAGGTGTCTCGATGTGGTCAGTATCATATACTTAATCCAAGTCATCATCAACCCATTACATTGTCCCACTGCTGGGCACGGGTCTCCTCTCAGTACGAGAGGGATTGGGCTATAGTCCGCCACGCTACCCTACTGCGGGTTGGCAGACTTCACACGCCGTCAAGAAAATCTCTCAGGCATGCAGGTTTCCTCACGATGTTTTCCTTCACCGTTTAAGCGCGTGATAATTAATTGTTAATACGCACCTAAGATTAAGAAAATCTCCTATACATGTTTTCTGAGAAATTATAATATCTAGGTTCATTAGCTCGTTACTGTTCGACTCTTAGAATAGATCAGGCCGTTATCAACTTTGAAGGGGCCCTGCGAACGCTGGACCACAGTCCTTCAAGGTTGTGGCCAATTCCATGACCGTAAAATAAGCCAAGGATAGTCAAGTGCGGTCTATAGTCGGTAGATGTCCGACATACCCAGGTGGCCGACGATCCATTAGAAATTTTTGACCACCAAAAAAAGGCTTATACCTACCCGGTTGGCCGTTACAATTTATATAGATAATATTTTGCACAAACAAACATCATACTTAGTACGCATCACGGCCCTTCATTGTAATTAGCTGCCTAAGTAGAGGTCAGCGTAATCGTAACAATACGAATCAAATGGTTACATGAAGGTTGGTAAACAATCATACATTTACATGTTACGTCAATGTGCACATTATTTATTATTAGTTTATAAAAAAAGTTTTTCTATAATTTCCCCTGACGGTGTTTTCTATAATTTCACATGAACAAAACTCAAACCCGGAAATATTGCATGTACTGTAGTAGTGTATGTTTCGTGTAGGAATCTAACTCGCAACTTGAAGAACAAAAGCCAATCGCTCATCTCAATTCCAACAAGTTGACACAATTGAACGTTGAAACAATTTTAAACGTATGAACGGTGAAAATTGTTTCAACGTTCATTTTTATTTGTTCACGGAGATAGGCTACGTTTTACTTTAAATGTAGGTAATCTCGACAGATCGAAAACCACTTACCACGTTTTATTTCAAAAGCTGTTTAATTTTAAAAAAATAAACATACCTCTTAGATCTTGAAATATCTGCCACGCGCCGGTCCTGTCATTTGCGGGGCGGTGGAACGAGACGTGCACAGAGAAAAGGCGTTCCTCTTCATCAAGAACTGCGGCGGAGAATGGACGCCCACCAGCTTCTCTGCTGGCAAAGAGTTCTGCTGCACCGACGGAGAACACCATAAGTGTTAATCACGCTTCTCGTGGTACTGATGAGAATGAAAATCTTTGTAGGTAGGATACATCAAGTCTGCCTATCTAGAAATACTGTTAATACCGAGGGGCTAAAATAGCCTTTTTGATGAATCATACTACGATTGATATTACAATATTGCTAAGGAATTCTATGGGTTCTAAATATGAATTAATTAAGACGTTTTTTTGAATGTAGCCATTTAGTAATTCCTCTAGTTAAACCATATTTATAAGTAGGTACTTAGTAGAATGCCATACTAATTCTGTGAAGTTATCATAGGTAGATACATCATAAATAGCCATTTCAGCTCCCCTGGATCATAAGTTTAATAAAGCCTGATTTATAGCAACGATTGCTGTGAATTGTGAACTCTGGGAAGCCTTGTGTACCCATTTTTGCATTAGCTCGTATGTTGGAAGGTAATATTTAAGGTATTATAGGTTATTATCGTGTACAAGTCGTAACTAAAGTGCGGAGGGTTTATGTTCAGTAATTGTTAGGTAACCTCAATTTATTTTTGGTACTTGAACTTTACCCGGCCTCGCAAATTCGCGGTATAAATTGTGAACCACAATATTGTCGATATGCTGTGACGGCAGACTCAATCATGATTTCAATTTGTCAAAACGAACACAAGTATATTGTCGAGGAACAAAGTCGAATGTGTTAAATATACGATCGTGAACCTGTTGAATCAATCAAGCATGATGAAGATGGCGTAATATAAATAGATTATTAAGTATAAGTAGTTACTAGTAAAGTTTTGCAGATGGTTGAATATCAATATCAATACATACTTAAATATCATATATAAGTAAATAAATAAAAAATAGTTCGACATAAAACCTACAATTATTTTGATAGCGGTAAGAAAAGCGCGCTCATCACATTAGTTAATGTTTACATAATACCTTGTAATTTATTTATTTAAAACGTTTAACTTTTTATATAATTATGTCACTAATGCAGTCAGTGCAGATATTTGAATGTTATTACTATTCACACTTAATTCATTTGTAATAATTGAATTCAATATAAGTAGATAATTGAATAGTAATGCATTGTTAGCGTAATTTATACCTATTATTGTGTAATAACTACAATGTTCAATGTGGAAGTATCACATAAATTATTTAAGTAATTTAAGTTTGTTTATATTTTATTTTATAATTATTTTAATAATAATATATTTGTCATGAGCAATGGATGATTTTCCTATTTTATATTGACCTAAATAAATAGATTTATTTCACAAATTCAGTCAATCCATAATTTATTTTTAAGTAAGGACTGTATGTACGTTTACGTGCGTTTGGCATGTGTTAGCATAATATTATCTATTTTTGCGCGCGCACGCGGCTCTGCGCGTCTTGGCGGTGTGGTCCTGCGCTAGCGCCGTTTGCGCGCCAAGGAGTGCCTTATCCGGTGACCCGGTTCTGGATTATGGTGTCAATGAAGTTCCCTTATCAAGGACTAGTACACTCACATCAAGTAAAGTACATAGCTTGACGTACGGTGCGGGCGCAAGCGGTCGCGCGGGGCGGGGTGCGCGGGGTGCGCGGGGGGCGCGGCGCCTGACCCGGATCGCGTAGGGTGAACAACCCCGACACGTGCCACTTTCTAAAAGAAACGCGCGTCGCCCGCGCATCCTTGCGTGGACAGCTGGAACACTAGCTGCTTCTCTATTACATGACTAAAACATTTTGGCACCTAACAACCGACTAAAAATAGAACACGCGTGTCAATCGTAGGTAAATTATTCCTATCAAACAAAATGCTGTGACAAAAAAAATTGGTACGAAGACAGACTACCATTTGTACACTATTAGGCCTACCTGTGTCTAAGATTTTAATTTATTTAGGTAAATAGGAGGGTACTTCTATCACTATGTATTAATTTTTTATGTAAGAGTAATAGGCAGGTAACGTCGTCACGAGCATTATGGAAAATATTGCCTAGGTCTAGGCAAATTAAACCAAAAAAAAACACAATGTTGTCACTACAATTTTTAAATATTGTCATTATCACATACAAATAAAACATAATTGTCGATGAATGTCTGCAATGCGAATCTTATACTTTCCTTGATAGATAAACATAAGGTCACGTGTAGATACGGCTCCCTGATCCTGATCTATGCGCTTACGCACCTAACTGATAAGGACTCGTGCTTACATTGTGATGAGCTAATTAGTGATTTTGCTCTTACTAAGTATACTGTGGTTTGCATAATTAGGACGTATGAATATGAATACGTATGACGTATGAATGATTAAGTTTAAGGCGAAGATAATAAGATTTAAAAATTTTACAAATTCAGCAGACTGTAATTTTTTTTTTGTTTTTACCTAATATTTAATTATTTAGTTAAGTAAACCTTTACTTAACTAAATAATTAAATATTAGGTAAGAGATATAACAGCCCCAGTAGTAGTTAGTATTTCCACACAACATAAAGATACATTGTATACTGTACAAAGTTATAATAGGTACCTATTTCACAAATCGTAAAATCCGTCAGAATGGTGCAGTTATTAGAATTTACAGCTATGTAATCGCCGTCCGCTAGTCTGCCACTTGTCTTGTTGCGTGTTCATCACATTCATTGCGATTAGCAACCCTAGCGAGGTAGAACGCGAGTGTTCCCCGAATCGTCATGTGACCCCGGGCGCGGCGCGGGCGCAGCGGCACGTACCGTCGCGTTATTGTAATGCGTTGCGCAACATTCCCTCTCCCCCGTACCCTCCACTCCCCCCACCAATGCACTCCAGCACTGCCCTCCGTCGCTCAGGGTATTAATTCCAATGAACTCTAACTGTGACTTATTGGTTGAAATTGTAAGTGTAGGCTTTGAAGGCTTGTGAGCTACTGAGCTTTATTGCGTTCCCTTGGAAACTGCCTATTTTGAAGGAATGTTTCTACACTTATTATTAATGTAAATGGAATGTTTTTACACATTATTCATTTCCAATACCGCTCCTTTCCTTCACCGCTTGTAGGAAATGCACCTATTTCCTACAAGCCGTGAAGTTTATTCGAAATTGGCCAGCACTCATGGCATGACCACCCTTTTTTGTATAAATATCACGTAATACGATCCATGAGGGAGGGCCTTATGGATCGTCTAACTCCTATGGAGGCGGCTGGAGTCGGTTGGACTCATACCGACCTACCTACTAAAATGTACCTGTACCTTGTAAATTATTTTAATTGACATTGAATTCTAGCGTTAATTAAGTTATTCTTAGATATTACTGAAATTGAATTTTAAATAGTACTTATTCATCATAATATTTCATGTTTTATCTCTTGATTGACACTAATCAGACATTTGCACACCAGTCATAACACGAGAAAGAGTATGGTATTGGTATTACTACTCCACGACTAAGCGCGTATTTTGAGGGTGGGTTGAGAAAGAGTATGATGAATTGTAAGTTGCATGGCATGCTTCGACTTCAGGAAGTACTACAAACTTATAAATGTACGTAAGAGATTATCTTAAAAGTTAAAATTGAAATATTTTCCGCAACCAAAAAGGTTCCATCACCTGGATTTAATAGCTTTCGGAAAGTGGAAATTTTCTGAGTATCTTCAATTGGAATCCTATGGGTTCTAAGTATGATTAAATTTCAAGAATTGCTTGATGTGGCTGTTTTAGTCCCCTAAATCAGAGACAAATACTCTAGAACAGGGGAAAACACCATCACAATACTTATGATTATGATTACTGCAAGAGCAAGACTACACGTCGGTACCATTGCTATAACGTCGCATATTTAAATCTCTTCGTACAATCTTTTCGTAATTAAAAAAACGGAGTTCTTAATGTAGCCATTTTAGCCCCCTGTTCCTCAGCCATGTTGCATTCATCAATAGTGGCCATAGCAAGGGTGACTGCACTTGAATTATTAGATATGAATTTCGTTTGGCAATGGAGCGGGTAGACCGTAGCTCAGAAGCAAACTGCTCGGCCACTCCGCCTATGATGTTATTCCTCTCAAAATATTTTTCAGACTGTCTGAAAATACAGACCTAAGTCCGACGTTTGAAGTACCTACTACTATTTGCCAACGCAACTATGTAAAACGCCCTCAATCACATAAAGTTACCATGATTAGTACCTATCACTCCCGAGCTGTTTGCGAGTGGGACTAAACATCTACGCTTAGCCTTGCAGAAATTACAGGCATAATGATACAGGTAACAGGTAAAGTATTATCTACTTACTTAGCTCTGAAGCTGATTTGCTTTATGCTATGTTTTAGTTTGGCAAACAGCCCCACGGACCACTTGAATGGAAAAATTAGGAAAAATATCATATACCCACCATAGAAACCTAACCATTTTTTGATGCTAGGATAAATTTATTGTGATTCTACTAGGTGACTAAATGACTGGTGGCATATTGAATTAAAACTGAAATTATTCGTAAAAGAAAGACATGAATCTGCCAATTGTTTAATGTGAGCAGGCTGTGTTATATTTATCTTGGCTAAGTATTTGTGACATGAAATAGTCGACAAGTTGATTGGACTGTTCTAGATGGTTCCATCTCGACGAAACACTAATAATACGAATACAATACAGCGTTTTGAATCAATTTCCACTTTTAGATACAATCAATGTATGGTACCTAATAGAGAAACAGGAGGTTTAAAATTTTAGGTGTGTGCACGAATGTTTACGATTCCTTCTTATGGCTGCTTGGTACCTGCGCAATAATGACGTTCACAGTTCAACGGAAAACTATAAAATGCATACATGGACGTTTTCCAGCGGTGCGGCTGATGAGGAGCGGGGGGCGTGGGGGCGCGGGGGACCCGCCCCGGCGACACACTTTCTGAAGGGCTCTAAAACTCCGGCTTTTGTGGCCACCTTTATGACCATCTATTCGTAGACCTTTTGATTTATTTAGCTGTAAAGGCTTTTGAAGACAAAATACTTGGCTTTTAAAATCTGAATTAGAAACCGTGGTTACCAATAGAATATAGAAATATATGCGTAACCTAAAAAATATACCTCAATTAGTTATATTTTTTAGGTTAAATTAATTCAGCTCAACAAAACTGTCTGTAATAGATTTGAAGACCTCATTGTCGCAGTACCACGTTATAAAACTGTGAACATTGCCAAACCAGGGATTTTCCGTTTGGCCGCAGTCCATCCTAATCGCTTGCGGTAACATTGCAAGAGCACAGCAGCATGCCAGCAAGGATACATTACACGCGGGTAAAGTGACACGCATTATAAACTGTATGGGAAACCGACCCTGTACAGTTACCGACCACAGAGACCACAGGGATAATCTAGTGGACGTAAAGAAAAAGCTTAACCTTCAAGTCGGTGATTTTTTTTAACATAATGCTCTATTAGGTACTAAAAGCCTAGTACTTTGCTAATGATGATTTGGGATTAGCATACTATGCACTGGTACCTACTTGCATAACGTTTGGAGCATGCTTACATAAATAAATTTTATATGACTTACGTTATTTGTCAAAACTTTCGAACGGCTTCAAAAATCGATTAGATTATTAATTAGAGATCTTTTTACCAATGTTGTTTAGGGTTTCATTTCCGATACCAGAAACGAAATCCTAGATTGATAAAACGATCTCTTAGACGAGTATTTAATTTGTGTGATACCCCAATTCTTAATCTTTATCAGAACGCAAAAATTGTCGTAACGCGATTGAAGGAATGTATAATTTTTGAAGCTTGATGGTGCTAACTCGGTATTAAATATTAATGATTGAGCTGAGAACTAGAATTGATTCGATAGGAATCGTTACATTTCTTCAAGAGCGATGGTTATAGAGGATTTAAATCGGGGAACATAACGTGCTGTCGATAGGAGCGAGTGTTTCTGAAGGTAGATGAGAAGTGAGAATTAGAAGTTGCAAAAAATCAAGGACTGTACCATATCTAGTTATAGATATTGATTTCGTTTCACAGAGAACAGCGTTAGGCTAAGTTGATTAAGGTTACAAAAAGCAACAAGTAGGACACCTAAAAAACAACTTCGAAACATAAACGTCTATGTATAATGATGGCAACAATAAAAAAGTTTGAAGGAAGAAATGTATTCCAGTTGAGAATTAACATTATTATGGTAAAAGCAGCTGAATCCTATTTATACATAACTCAGAACATCAAAATGTATGCAGTTACGTGTTAACACCGTTTCTTTGACGAACTACCGTAAACCGTAGCGATAGTTACATACTGCCAATCACAATGCGTTGAACATAAAGGAGGGAGAGGAAATAGGATAACGGTGTGCGCAGGCGCAGTGCGTCGGCATAGCCAGCGCGCAAGAACTTCTCAATATCGCGAACGGTTCCCCTGTCTGCGACCAACAATGTATCATTAAAACCTCACCGTTAGCAGAGGCCTGCCCACCCCTGCGCGCGCGGCTTTGGCTCGGCGAGCCCGGGTCTGCGTCTGCGCCGAAGATGTGCCTGCGCGCGCTGGTTGCCCGTAATGGCACTCGATGTCGCCCCGCCCGACGACGCTCCACCGTTCACAACTTTTTGCTATTGCAAATGGAAACTACGGAGACAGTGGGGTGAATCGAGGCCGATACACCGACGTCTACGATCTCAGAAATGATGTCGATTGTCAAGCGCGATTGAAAACATCGTCAACATGATGAACTACCAAATTTGAATATTAACTGCTGAGTCTCCGAAAGGTCACGGAGTGTGAGCTTTACGTAACGTCTACATAAATACTAACAGTAATATCTTATCTCTCTGTTAATTACTACATTCATAGTTTCATAAACTTTAACACAAATGTACCTAAGCAATAACGCAATGAAGAGTATTCACAGACTACACTTCTTTGAAAGTTAAGATAATGTTTGCAAAAGCTTAGATAACTTGTTCCAGGTATGATTTACTGTTTTATAAAATCGAGCAACACAACTCAACGTTTTTTCTTTTAGTAAAAAAACAAGTAGCTCCATTTACTTACAGAGCTGAGGCACGTGTAAAACTTCCGGTTAGTTTCCTGAATATTTCAATTCGGTGACTGACAATGAAAGTAGCTCAGAAATATACGAAACCAATCACCATTACAGTGCAGGCATGATTAAACTCGTACGTGCTACTCGGTAAACAGCAAATAAATATTAGA
The DNA here is from genome assembly GCA_958496365.1 of Subacronicta megacephala. NCBI lineage: Eukaryota > Metazoa > Arthropoda > Insecta > Lepidoptera > Noctuidae > Subacronicta > Subacronicta megacephala. The sequence continues at coordinate 6,549,868 of OY292516.1, read as the reverse complement.
CATAATTTAGGTAGGTCTTACTTTATGAATGGAAAGTCGTCAAGCTGATTTTAGACAGTTCATTTGAAAAAAAAAAGATAAAGCTCCATGTGGTAATTATGGAAGTAATTAAAATGTATAATAATCATATACTTACAATGTTTCAAAGTGGAGTAGGTTCGCGATTTGATTCAGTTTCTCCTCGTGGTCAGCTTGGTCCGTCCACGTGTATTCAGTTCATCATTTTTGTAACTTGTAAGCTGTAAGCTTGGAAAGGGAGAAATTAATTCTTCGGCACATGGCAGGGTTAATAATAAAGAACCGAATCACTTTGTTTTTCTCATGAATTGCTATCTTCGTTGAAAAAACAGCAGATTTCCAGGGGTGGCTAAAATGCCCGCCAACATCGAGCAATTCCTATTTTCCTGTCATTAAAAATGTTGAATTCGTAGAAGGTTGAAACTTGGCTTGAACTTTTTTACTTATATGCGATGTGTAAAACCTTTGTTATGTGAATCATTATGATTCATCGAGATCGGTCTTATTAGCCCTGTAAAACTAGTGAGCTTTGAAAGGAAGGGCATCCCTAAACATAGACCAGAGACAGCCCTCACTAACATAAAATATTATTACAGCTTATCCCCAAAAGTTCAGGCAGAGGTGTAGGTACTGATGTACACCTACAGTTCACCGTTATATTTCACGTCCCATGGTCCCATTGCATTATAGTGGGCGAGCTTGTTGCCATTAACCGGGCACAAACCCAAACTGCGAGCTGCTACTAAATAATAATTTTATAGATAAACCAAATTAGGCTTTGTTCCACCTGGAACTTACAACCACCATTAGCCCAATCAGGATATTCTGTAAACTATAATATTTTTAGGCACTATTAGAGAAGATGATGATGAAGATACCTAATCAGTCTAATACAAGATGTCGATTAAGTCGTCTGAACCAGTTAAAGGGGCGCTCATACACCTGCCACCTTTCCATATGAAACCCTTAAATAATGCAAAAAAAGACTTACTTATTGGTATAGGTAGATGTATTTATTATTCACGAATAGGATGGGCTTTGTACGAAAAATTCGACGCGTGAGATTATCAAGACACTGTATAGTGATAGCCAAGGGCGTAGTGAGGTATTATAAGGTTGTTGTACTATGAATAGCTGAATCTAGAGTTTTCATTTTTAACGTAACCTGTCCCATTGCTCACGCAGCATTTACCTTAAATATATTCTTAGTTTGTCTACGCCTACAAACTTAACCCTTAACAAAATCCTAGCTACGCCCTTGGTGATAGCTCTCGGAACTCGTGTTTTCATTTACATAAATAATACACGGGACTAGGTATATTGTATCATGGCGAAGATCGAGAAACTACCATTCATTTCTCGGTGGCTTTAGAATAATTGTGTTACAGAACTGAGTTACTCACACGATTTATAAAGTAAACACTATGCGTTTTTAATTGTTAAGCACGAAGGTAAGGCTTTGTCTACAAACCATTAAAAGAGGGAATGGAATGAGTTCCAACAATATTAACAAATCGGAGACGTTGACTAACTACAACGTCAGACTTAATTTATGTCATTATCAAATGACAAGACATAAAACCTGGCCTTGAACTAGTGTAAGGTAAGGTTCAGAATACTAGAGTATCTAATAAGTAGGTATAAAGTGTACATTGACAGGTTTTGGTGCGGTGACCGGCGGCGTGGACACAGCTACGGAAACACGGAATGCACCGTCGCTTGCGCAACTGAGCCTGCCCACAAACGTGTTGTTGCTGAGGGAAGACATAAAAAGAAATATTTTATTAGTGAACCACACCGGCATCACTAAGTCTTGGGACTTGGTGCATAACAGCGGCGTGGGTGCAAATGAAATCCATCATTTAAATGCCGCCGTATCGTTAACGGCAAAAAGGAAATAAGCGCACAACTTTATTAATCCTTAACATTAAACATGGCGATATCTTTGTCTTTTAGAAAGGGTTATCTGTGAATAGTAATCTTATTCATCCATTGTAGGATAGTTTCCCAGCTTCGTAACGGAATTCATGTTTAGAAAATATCTCGTTGCTTGTTTGACCGGGATTTTAAATTCAGAGGAGAATGTAGGCAAGTGTTTGGTGTTTAATTTTGATGTTTGATTTGTTCAGACTCTTACGAGCCGGAGCCGTGTAACGTAATTGAACACTATAACGTACACGTTTCACGAAACGTCATTATGAAGGAAATCACTTAATAGTAGATAAGTAATCATTGTTCGTTCGCAGCTACGCTGAGCAGTCATTTTGGTAAAGCTGAACATGTTTATGGACTGAACAGCTCAAGTTTCAAAGAGTCTAGAATATTCTAGCAGACATATCTACCTTCAGAGCTTGATACATACAATGATAATGCTGGTTTCCAAAAACTAGAACTGTGACTGAGGCGTGTGATCCCAACACGTCACGGTCGCCATCACGATATGCCGCCATTCCACTCCAGCGCATACTGTGGGTCAAACCAAGTATATAATCAAAGAGTCAAACCGTCTACAGTACTTTTTGGCTCTAACGTATAGTGGTTCAGCCTAAAAGTGTTACAGTTAAGAATCTTACAGAGTTTTCAATAAAACCTTACTATCATAGGGGCTAAAAGGCCCATCTTTTTTTTTATAAAAAGCATACTAGCAATGTGGGTCACACATTACTCGTTATCCCCTCGTGCTAAGCTAAATGCTTGTGTTACGAGTGGGTTCACGTCGGTAGTGCGATCGGTGGGGTTCGAACCGGCAACCACATGATCGCAAGTCCGATGCCCTAGCCATTAGGCTACCGCCGCTTCTACATCTTTGGTGAATCCCTATATGATTCACAGACACGGCTATACAACTTGTTTTTATTGTCAGTGTAAGTTGACTTCTCGTTGTCCGAAAAACGTATGCAATACAAAGGTCTGGTTATACAAGCACGTTTTGAAGCGTGCGTGAATCATAGTCTGATTCATTAAAAGAGGCAATTTATATTTTATTTTCATATCTTACGGTGGTATCGTGAAAATACTTCTTTTGCCCGATCCCTTTGGCCTCTTGAGGCTTAGTTGGAAGGGCTGGAATATTGTAGTCACAACCCCTGGAAAGTCCTGTTCAGTTTAATACGGGTTTACAATGAGTTCTATAAATTAGGCAAACTTATACAAAATTCCTGTTGTTCACGATTCATAAGCATTTAAAACACGCTTGTATTTTCTTAATGAAAGTAGTAACGCGTCTTAATTAACCGATGTAAAGCTTTGATAAAGATCAAATTAATATATTGTAGTCAAGGGGCCTTAATTTTTTTTATTTAACTTTCTAGCTAACTATTTAGTAGGTCGTGGCACTAAAAAGGTTGAGAAACGATGCTTTAGTAGGTCTGACTCTATTTACCACGGCATTAAGTATTGTTCACACGTTAGAAAAAGGCTGGTACTCGAATTAAAGCAATTTTTTTTAGTAAAAATGGCATTAAAACAAATCTATAGCGTGACGGAGGCGTGCCCCGCACGTTTCAGGGCCACGGCTCTCCGTCGCCACTCACCACACTCCTGCGCACGCGCAGCTATGCTCGTGTCACGCTGTGTACCCGTTTAGAACCTTCCAGATAAAGCAATTCTTCAAATAAATCAAAAATTAATATAGCACCTACCTGACCTTATTCAGCTTTATACAAAGTATTCGTAATATTATAGATAAGAAAGTTGCTCTGTCTGTAAGTCTCTTACGTTTTCAAGCTTAAGAGGATAGTATCCGCTTCGCGCCCCATACAAACGCAGTTTGGCCCTTGCTTGAATTTTAAACAATGAAAGTCATTGAAATTTTGCAGTAACAATCTTATCATTAATATACGTGTTTCTGTAATATAAAATTTCATTTCAATATACGGTTAAAAAGTTACACGAGCTCAAAGATTGGCAATTTTCGTTGAAAAACGGCCCAACTTTATGCTAGTATTTCTCGACAATGTATCAATTCAGAAACATTCTGATTCGAAGGAAACCCAGATAATATAGTGAATATTTTTTTACAAGATTTTTTTTTTACATATTAGCAATATTATAGGAGTAATCTCCAAAATTCGGAACATACGAAATACGAGTGAAAATGTTGTTGTTTCTCCTCTCGGGCACGCGTTCGCATCGCGAGGGATAGAGACAGCGACAACTGTGCAACATTGTTGCGTTCGCGAGGGACACTCCTCTTAAACGACCTGGACAGATTCGATAAAATTTGGCAAGAAGATAGATTGCATCGTAAGGACGGAAATAAGCTACTTTTTGTCTCGAAAAGCCCCTTGGGATGCGAGTGAAACCCTGCGCAACTGCTAATATTTATAATCCAGCACTTCTAGGATTCGTTCCTTAAAATTTCAAATATCGTGCACCTTTCCTAACCGTTTTTCTTAATCATGTAATTACTTAGTTCTTTTTGCCTGCCCCATCATAAACACATAGTCGTCACGCCTTTGAATCACGGAGGGTTAGGAAGGAGCTTGGTACTCCATGATCCTTGAAACATTTTATGGGTGAAAAAGGATCCACGAGTGGTATTTATTTATACGTGGTATCTACTGGTTAAAAGCTGTGTTGGTTCAACGATTACGAGTCCAATCACTGCCACGCCAATTTTTTTTTTAGCTTAATAGCAATGTGGTTCTACCTAGTATTCTTTTTAACCCTTCGTACTAAGTTAAATGCTTGTATTACGAGTTATTTATTTATAGTCTTACCAACTAAATTTGCACACAAGCATTACTTAATTATCTAAATACAAAGCTGACGTAGAGTTTATTTATGTTCTTTTGCAGTAATGGATAGCTCTGCTATTATAAGCATTATCGTTTAAGACAATGTAAGCTACAACGTGTCTGTCTGTATGAAATTTGTAATGGGGTGGCGAAATACTGAAAGGATAGCAAGTCCAGTTTACAGGAAATAGTGAATGTATATAAAATCCTCTTCACTTAATTAGTTATGTATTTCTTGATTAGATAAAATGTCCACCTTTGGACAATCGGCGCGACTGAGCTACTTACTCAAATAAAAAAAATCATCTTTCTCTCGGTCGACAAGAATCATACACACAAACACAAACTCACGCTTTTTCATAGGGGACGACAGAAACTACTGAACACTATTTGCTACAATTCTCGCATACCTCTTTTGCTTCGGCCACATTCATACACGTACGCTGGTTGCGGGTAGGCACTACGCAATTGACCTTTTTGAAGGACCTCACCAATAACAACAATGTAAACAATATGAAAATGTTCAGGTAATAGTGCCCTTCGTTACATAATAGACGTTTTTGTGTTAATTTCGTAATGAAAAGAGCGTCTTCGTGAACTTTTATAAATTTTGACAAATGGCAAGGACAACTTGCCTATCAATAATAAAAAAAACTCACTACCTTTCAAAATAAATATTAAATTTTATATAATAAAATACTATTCTGTTAGGTATTCTATCCTATTAGGTGTAGTGTTATGACATTGTCACAATACCCGTTCTCTCCCAAGGTCGTGAAATAAGCGACTTCATCGAGGTTACGGATTCCTAGGCGGGTAAGCGTTGCGATTATCGTGAGGCATTAATCATCACTAGCCGCACTTGACTGCAGTATCTTACAAACAATCCCTTTATTGAATATTAAATAGTAAACCCTTTAATATTCACGGAATATGTAGGTACTACTTTTAAAGTATGCTTGGCGTTCCAGCGAGACAGCTTAGGGTCGCTGAAAGATATGAGAAATAAATTCAGTCTTCTATGAATGAAGTTCAAAAAATATAAAGAGAATAACATATATGTACATAGTGTCGTAGGAGTAAGAATGGTTACGCACGATAAAAGCTGTGTGCCGTAACTCGAGTTGGAATTCGGTAAGTTTGCCGACGTATTAGCGGAGACGTCCAAATTTCGTATGACGTTCTACATAAATTAGTAGGTGCACGAATTTTGAAGTCGAGTGTTAAACGAGGAACACTAAACTCCACTGTTCCGCGGTGTTAAATCCTGTTTTACGAAATCTCGAAGCCGCAAAGTTTGTATACATCAACCAACGGAAAATCGGTACGAAACAACGGAAAATAACAACAAGAAAAACTATAATCATATTTAAGGCTCAGATCAAATAAAAAGTTAAGATGGAACTTTGCGAACAAAGAAGTGAGGCCGGCTAAAACTACGCCTTGCCGTGTACAAACACAATTACACGCACACACGTACATACCGAAACTACGCCTTATCTTGTCAGTCGAGCTATCGAGCTATCGAAAGCTCGACTAACAAGATAAGGATACATGTGTGCGTGTAATTGTGTTTGTACACGGCAAGGCGTAGTTTTAGCCGGCCTCACTTCTTTGTTCGCAAAGTTCCATCTTAAATTTTTATTTGATGTGAGATTTAAGGGGGGAAGGCCATAGATTTACGAGTCGAACAGTCTGAACGTGGTTCATGTCGGTTCGACTCTACAGAAATACGTAGCACCACCGTTTTTTTTTGTAGCTAAATGATCATCGTCATTTGTCTTTATGTGTACAATAGCCGCGGTAACATTCGCATATAACACAGTAATGGTTGTGCGAGCAGTTGGAAAACACCCGCGGTTCGCAGGATACGTGAAGGTCGAGTGACGCCCACGCCGACTCGCCGATGACTAGGCGATCGCTACCTGTATTCACTTACCGTCTTTATTATACTAATTACGCTAGCATCAAGACAAGACCCCTCATAATTTCCTGAACGTAATTGTCCCCTGGCTAATGCAAAGTCATAGCGCAGTTCCGGCGTTCGTGTTCGTTCGTTCCTTACCACGACTTCTGTGCAAGTAATGTCTGCATACTATATAAAAAATCGTGAACTGTTTTTATAATGGCAACTTATAATAATATAAACCAAAAAATAATAATTTCAATGAGTACAGTATACCTATATCAAATTATAAGAATCCTGATTAAATGTGGTCATAACTTTTTGACTTGATTTTCTTTATCTCAACTTTGGTGGGTCATTTAAAGTATAAGGGAGATAAGGACTGCTTATGCAATACTAAATTGATTATGTAAATTTATGATAAGTAATTGACGGTATTTATAACAATGAAACTGTTGAATTCCTAATATCTTAAGTATTAACGGCAACATTTTTCGTGGATAAGATAGATAAGTAAAAATTTTGTAATAAAAATAGAAAACGATGATTAAGATTGACTGCTTCCATTGTATCTGGCGACCGCCGCGATAATAACCATGATTGTTTAACTTAAAAAACAAAAACTACCTCTAACCTCATTTTTTTCATAAAATCTATCGATAGTTGATCAATACTATTGCGAGAATTATATTGATGACCAGTAGAGGAAAACAGGTTCATATTTAAATCTTGCTTATTATTTTTAAATATAATGTGAAAGTCCTGTTCGATATGAAATATTACACGGTGTTAATAACGAAACAACTTTTTGTGTCAAAATGACACAAATTAGATATGTTGGTTGGTGGTTAAATTCAATAAATTAGTCAGAAAGGATTAATTAGAAAAAGATACGCACATAAATGTTGATGTAAGTACATTAAAGTGAGTCTGTAAGTAGTCGTCGACCACCCGGTCATTAATACAAATTGTGTCTGTTCTCGGAGCACCTAATTGTCGCGCATTAACAAGATGGTGTCCTCAATAGCTAGCGATTGCAGCGCGGCGCGCCACCCCTAAGGATGCCCATTTCCTTGTAGCTGATTACGGCTCACGGACTAAAAAAGTACAATCATAGTGCTCTCCGGCGCGGAACGCACTGTCCTCATTTGAATACAAACGCAATGCGCGTGCGCACACACCCTTAACTGTACATAGAACCAACCCAACGTACCAAAGACGACTCTAAAGTAAACAGCCATCAGTTCCAAATCGCTCAGCGGCGATACCATCGTGCCCTCTTTTCAAAGTCGAAAGAAGAGGGACTCTCGCGTGCGAGAACGGGAGGGCGCTATGCTCGACGAGGACGGAGGACGTTAAGGGCATTCACCCCGTACCCCGTGGGTTGCGACTAGCGGCTCTACAAATGATGTACAAGCACATAGATGCCTTTCTCTATTTAGGTGCGCACGAGTTTCGAAATAGTGGCCGTGGAACTTTTTGTTGGGAGGTGGATCCTGTTTGGGTTGCGTCAGCGCATGGCGATAAGTTCGGCGGTTGCTGCGGCTAGAATGTCCGCGGCACAGGTGTGGGCCCGCACCGCGCCGCCACCGCGCGCCGTCACCGTCACCCACCTCGAGACACGACCTTTCAAAATGACCATCTCCACGATGACACATTTACTTTGGAGGGGTTTGACTAAGTTTGTAATGCCATCACTAAAATTAATAGGAAAAGCACATTTTGGTTTCACTAAAAATCTCGATTTTGATTTGGGTATCGCACCTGCTGTGTACAATTTATAAACTTGTTTCATTGTTTAAATAAAATACCTACATAAGATACGCAGCCGAGTTGTTATGAGGTTAAAAGCGGCATCTAATCTTGGATATCAACGTTATTTCCATATTATTATTGCAAGAGTGATTGGATTCATAGATCCGATTTTATTGAGGTTAATGAAGCTCTTAAATGTTTGGTGGCCCTTAGGAACGGGATCGCTGGGACCAGCCACTTAAAATATGCATGATATACCTACGTAAAATACGAAGTTATTTATAAGCTCGACGATAACATTTGGTATTTGCCTACTTTCCGTAGATTTGATAAATTATACCATATAAATATAATACCGATAAAATCCGTAAAAAGTACTTCAAATTATACCTAGTTTCTATATTATGTTTTTATATGTATTTCTCACAGTCCAAATAAACATTTCTTCCCTTCGTTAGTTTATTTCGAATTCAACAATACCTATGTCAATCGCTAAATCTATTTTTGTGACGTAGATATCTATTGCCCAGCAGTGAATGTAAACCATTTACTGCATTAGGAAGGTAGATTGGCTAAATATACTGTTATCTGATTTATTTGATAAAATTCTGATTGATTGCCTGATTACCCCATTAGTCCAGTGGACCTAAGCGGGACTGCTACACTAGATTCCCAGGTCGAGCAAGGTGTTTTGGGTTATTCTTTAAAATTCTCAGTAGAAGCTCGGGATTTGGTTTGTGCCCGGCAATAGGCTTGCGAATACTGGTGAACATTGGGTGTACTTCTTGTAGTACTTCTGCCTAATCCTTCGAAAAATACAGGCGTGATACACGCTTAAAATGAAGGAAAACTTCGTGAGGAAAACTAAATAGGTACCCCGAGAGATTTTCTCGACGGCGGCGGCGTGTGAAGTCTGCCAATCCGCAGTAGACTAGCGTGATGGATAACCTAACTCACTCTGAGAGGAGACCAATGGCCAGCAGTGGAATAGTCAATGGCATGATGATGATGATGATGTAATTTCATGCATTACAAAAATATTAAAATGTCTAGTTTGGTATACGCTATACAGATTTCATATTTTTTATATAATTAAAGTTGTATTTACAGACACAGTATTTTTTAATTAATCTGTTTATCAGTGGTAGTTTTCAGATACTAAACCATATTTCTTTCTTAAATGTCTTCTATTTCATTTTTAAATGTGTGACACACACATTTATTACACTAATAGTACCTACCTCTTAGTTCTTTCTTACTACATAGTAAATTCGTGCAGCTTAGGACATTCAAACTTTGCGTAGGTGTTTTATGTTAGCAAGAATGGCGGGGTGCCTGTGTACCTATATGTATCTTGCTATGGATTTTCATGTAGGTAGTTTTCCATGGCTATTATCGATCGGCGCAGATAACTAGCTGGTATCCTGGCCGGGGGTGGGCAACATCCACCCACCCCCCCGCGGGCGATGTGTCGATAGAGCCCGCATCATGCACCGACGGGTAATTGCCAGGCTAGGGCACTACACTGCGCTGTATATGATTGTCTGGACTTAAATCAATAAGGGTTCACGCACTGAAACTACACGGATGTAATAACGCCATTTATCACAGACTTTCGGTTTATAGTGCTACGAAAATTTGTAGCAATTCTCTCGTAGCTAGTAGAGTGACTACAAATCAATATTACAAAAACAATTCAGTACCTACTTAGAAGTAAGATACAATTTTAAAGAATAACTTCATTTTATTTTATCTAGGCAACAAACTTAACGTGCTACTAAAATCTCGGTTGTCCAGATACTGTAATAAAAACAAATGAACATAATAAGCTATTCCGCCGTGGAATGACCAGCGTACCTCCGAAGTTCAAAATAAGAAAAATAAAAGTCAAACAAAAAGTGAGCCGGTCATCCCCCTCTGGACGGCAGCAAAAAGTACAAAAGTGGGCCACCTCCTGCCGTTCCCAGGAATGCCTTACGTCCCCTTCCCACTGAGGGACGAATGCGACTTCATCTCGTGGGAGAGTTTTCACGATCATCCATGCCTTTTAAACTTTTGTCTTTGCTACTTTGTTTTAAAAAAAATGTCTGATGTATTGCCAATATTGTGCAATAGCCTTTTTTAGTGGGCATTTTGGGTTAATTGTAGTTATTAATTAGTTGCTAAATAGTTTTAATGTCCAGCAGGTACTTGTTATTGCCATCCATCCTATCCATTTTACTGGGACTTTGAATTTGTGACTATCATTTTTTCCATTTTCTCTGTATTGCGGTATATCTATTATATTAAAAGTGATTTGATCGATTCTTAGAATCACAAAATAATATTCTCCGAAAAATATTGTTGTATTAATTAGTTTTAATTTAGGAGGCATCATATCTACTCATCATTATTATATCTAACTAGACGACTATTTGCACATTTTTAGGATAGTGCATATTTTTGACGGATTCGGTTGTGATTACAAATAATTTTCCTTGTCCTAAAAATAAACAATTTTATAACACCAGTTATAAAACGCTATTTGTTTCAGAAATTAGATATTAGCACTCACACTTTACATCAAGTCAATGACACGCATGATAGACTGCAAAGAAAAGAATGAATTCTTTGGAAAATTGATAAAATACCGGATTCGTGCCGCTCTAGCCAAAAAATTAAATCTCACAAAAATGTAGGTTATTTATATTTCCTGCATAAAATTCATGATTTAACAATTAAAATAATGTTATACATTGATTAATGTGTGCAATTATTTTTATGTCGGGCATTGGAGCGAATAAAAGTTATGAATGAACGCACTCCCCATGTCGTGGAATTGTCACGTGACATGTCGTGACTGAACTTGCGGGAAACTACGACATAAAAAGCTTTGCTGGAAGTGACACGACGTACACTGTTTTAAAACGTATGGAACTTAATAAATATTCGTTGATTCAACACAAAACAAACTTATTATACATAAAATAAAATACCATTATGCCTGTATTTCCCGAAGGGTTAGGCAAAGGAGTTCTAAACTACACCTACAGTTCAGCGGTATGTTTAGGTCGCATGTATAAGGGCGACCCTATTGCCGTTAACCTGATACAAATGCAAACTTCGAGCTGCTACTGACACTTACTTAGAAAATCCCAATAATACGTAGCTCGACCTGGGATTCGTACCCGCAGGACCTCTAGCGTAGCAATCGCACTTACGTTCACCAGACTAAAGGGGCAGTTAAAACTGAAAAAGATTTTAATCTGTGAGTATTTCGTTACAAAAGAACCGTTCACAGTTACTTGTATTAACTATCTTCTAATGCAGTGAAAAGATAAATTAAAAGATACAAACGTTTTCTTTATAGGAATAGATTGCCAAAAATGTTTAAATGAATGATGATTGAATTTCACCTTGTGTTCGTATCAATATTTTCTACGGCAATAATTTCTAGTGAGCTTTATGCTTGTGGCAAAGTGTGGAAACCACGAGCACTTGTCGTTTGACACGGAGCCCCGCGATAGTGTCGAGGGGCGCCATGCACAGGTTATTAAACCGGCCCCGGCGGGGGAGTGTTTGCTTTATTTTAATATTAATAGCGATAAACAATCAGGCTCGTATCGTTGACGTGTAATAGAGGGAGGCTTGTTAGCTTCTGGTAAACTGAAAGGTTTGCGGGCAATTCGCGTCATTTCGCGTGCTGATTGGGTACGGTTTTCTCTGTGTGCAACATTTTAGCAAGCAGAAAAGTTTTTCAATTCGTCTGTATATGTTACTACATTAATATATGTAAGAAGGGAATATCTATTTTTCTTGGTGACGCCGTATCTTGAGAACTACATTTCATTCATTATTGTTTAAAGTTTTCTAATACTTTGTAGAAGGTTCTTACGGAAGGAAAAGTTAAGAAAATTGCGCAGAAAATATTAGATAACTTAACGACAATTTTAACATCGCGCGTTTTGCTTATTATTATTTATTCCAGTTCGAATTGAATGTTCATAGCTAAGATAGGATAACATTTGTCGGGTCAGCTAGTTTAAATCATTTTAATTGGAGCGAATAGAGTATTCAGGGTAACAGTACTGTCACTGTTCCTGGGTGTTTATCAGCATCATGCTCGGATGAAGTATTTTGGTAATATTAGAACAACTGATAAAGTCACAATAAAGAATTTAAGTAAGTTTTTCATTTAGAAAAGTCGATTGTTAACAATAATAAATCAGCTAAGCATGGCAAAAATACTTTGCTCGACCTGGGAATCGAACCCAAGTCCTCGAGAGTTGCTGTCCCGCTTAGGACCACTAGACTAGTTCTTGTAATATTTACAATAATAACTAGAAAATATAATATATAATTTTTAGATGGGCGATTTATTTATTTATGTTTTCTACCTGTATTTTTTCAATTTTTATGACAAACGATAAAATATTCTATGAAACATCTTCCTACTCCACAAAATGTACTACGTATCGTATATTTGGTGTAACAATACAGACTACTCAGATTAATAGCCTCTCTATTTTCCGCATCGCTGATTGCCTTTTTAAAGTTGTTACGATTGAAATAATAAAACCATTGATAGAAACAAACCACCCTCATGATTCACCCTCGCGTAACATATCGTTGGTTTTTTTTATTATTTAACGTAGACTTTACTGAAATTAATATAAGGTTTGAAATTGGTTGTGGTATGATTACTTACATGTACGTGTTAGGATTGTAATGCAGTAAATTCAGTTCAATTTGACACGATGGAGTGGGTGCTGCGTCCTGGCATGCGGGTAGGGTGGACTGAGTTTGTGTTTTATTTGTACATCTACCCGATGATTTCGTTTAGGGGTGCTTTTTTTAGTCTGTCTGTTAGTTTGTGTAAGTACTATTGCCTTGTACTAAGTTAGTATCTAGCAGAATAACATTTTGTATCGGGCCTTTGTAAATAAACGAGGTGAGTTAGCATACATATTGTAACGTTTGTCTCCCATGGTGGTTGGCAGAGACTATCTATATATTGCACTTGCACATATTATATATTTTTTTCTTCACCATCTTCTTCTACTTAATGCTTCCTCTTAACCGAGTTTCACTCAGAAAAATCTACAACTAGCTGTAAAAGTATACACTTAGGTACTCATAAAATATTGCTTTATAAACCTGTTAAATATCAAATTTCCTCCCTCATATGCATAATGAAGCACTTGTCGTTCCAAACCATGCGGTTACAACGTTTAACATGTATAAATATGCGGTAGCAACAAATCGAAGGGTGCCTCCATGGGAGAATGATTCGAAACACGCTCTAATAGGTACCCTCACTGGACTTATTTTAAGGGAAGCGAGGGTGCTTTGCAACAAGATTTAATTACGGAAATGGACGTAATTTGAGCAATTGAAGTCATTACATCGGCATCAGGCGAGACGAAACCACGTGTGATCATGATAACTACGTACTAGGTGCCAGTGGTCAAAAACACTTTTAATATCCTTATTAAATTTTACACAAACATTAGATTTTAAAATATGCAATAAGGAAATTTTAGAATTTAGAAAAAGGATTAGAGGAAGCATTTTCCCAGACAGATAATTTTGCAGTCCTCATCTTGAGGATAATTTTGCAGTCCTCCTCCTCATGCTGCGAGCATATAAAAATTATTCATACAAACAACACGCGACAGTCATGGACTAAGAATTGTGTTTATGATATTCATTAAAACATAACATAACATACCAACACGCTTGTATTCCCCGAAGGATTACGCAGAAGTGTACTAATGTACACCTAGACTTTGCCGGTATGTTTAGGTACAATGTTATAGGGGTCAAGCCTATTGCCATTAACCGGGCAGTCACATTTTCCTAGTTATTTGGCTTTAGATTGTGTATTTGATTATAAAATTTGTGAATATTTAAATGTAATCCGCTTTCCGTATGTATGACAACCTTAATAGTTCGGTTGAAACTATGTTTTACATTTCGCTATCTTTATTTTGTAATCCTGTTTTTTCATCTTCATTTTCAGTCACGTTTCTCATTTCTATGAATTAACATCGCATTTATATGAATTTACAGCTTTTATTTCATATTATAATATCTAGGCTAATATCTCCAACTTATTTAAGTACGTGTCACTAGATTACTTGAACGTTTAAGATTTTCGAAGCACGGGAACTTACTTTAGAAGGAAATTTTCACAATTTATACAACCTTCATTCATTCAGGAGAGCAGAATATTATCGCTATTTAGCTATGGTAAGAGATGCTATGGTCTAGTTGAAAGAGGCCCGTTTGTATTTAAATTGATTACTGATCCAGTTATCAAAACAAACGTGTTGGAAATTTAGAAATTAGATATTTTTTTTAAGTTTACTGCCAAATACCGTAATTGATACTAATATATTAATTTAATTAATATATTAGTGACTTGCATTCCTTCATTCCTTTATTGTTGTATTATTATCTAGACGGCTAACCCACACTATGACTGCAACTTAAGCCTAACCCTTCTCTGAGATGAGATCAGCAGTGGGATATAAATATTTTAGCAACGTTACTTTGGGACGAGGGGAATAAATATTTGTCGAAAATATCGCTAGTTTTGTGTTATGGCAAAGATAGTTTGATAAAATTGTATGATATAAAAAAAACGGAAACCTACTTTCAATTTATGTATTTTTATGTAGCCTGATCCTTGGCCCAGGAAGATAATCAAAAGCCCCTATAATCTGCACAATACAAGCGACGTTTATCCGCATTACTGCTATTAGTTGTAAAAGTTAATATTTTAAATACCTACTTAGAGTAGAGACAAGTATTTCAAGAACATTTAAAAATAGGTAAGGAGTGAGAAAAGCTCACTACAACAATTAACTCACTTAAGCCCACTAAAACTAAAACTTTCATATGTCCATATTTTAGATTTTTGCTGTTCTACATAGTAAAATTGTAAAACATAATTATGTTTTCTATATTCACCGCTCTTGAATTCCACTATTGAAATACGAAGTATTCAATTTTTTTTTTATTTAGCTTGGGTCCAGTATAGGGATGAATATTTTTTAATCCAACGGCCAGCCTTAAAACTTAAAAAAAGTTGTGTCCAGTTCTGTAAGTCTTACCTACCTGCGAGCGAGCCCTCTCGAACTTAGAAGGCATTTCAAAACAAAGAAATGGAGTCCTTGCCCTCACCGAGTAGCCCTCAGAGTCTCACAAAGGGCTGTGATTGCGAGGGAGAGCGGGGGGGACGTGGGTGAATGACCGCGCGCCGGGGTGGCCGCCCCCTGCGTATGCGCACGGTTGGCCGACGGTCTGTAACGTCCCTCATTTCTACAGTATTTTAATAAAATCTAGAGTTCCGGTCACATAAATAAATCTCAGTTTAAAATAGGCTTTGCCTCAAACGAATTATTTTCTTATTCATTACAATCTAGAAACGGATATAAAATGTTTAAATGAGTAATAAGGAGTATTGTGTGTCTTAGGTCAGCTTTTTTTATTTGAAGAATTTTGAATTCATAATGATGGATAAACATGCTGCCAATGTGTGTAATGAATGTATGATATGGATTCGATGAATAACTAATATCTTAACGCTGTACAAACGAACGAATGAAAGAAACAAACCCTTCACATAATTTTGTCCTAAGTAGTCAAATAAGCTGCTTCATGATCAACCCATTACATTGTCCCACTACTGGGCACGGGTCTCCTCTCAGTACGAAAGGGATTAGGCTATAGTCCGCAACGCCAAGAAAATCTCTCAGGCATGCAGGTTTCCTCACGATGTTTTCCTTCACCATTTAAGCGCGTGGTAAATAAGTATTACCTAATACGCACATAACTTCGATAAGTCAGAGGTGCGTGCCTTTGACTTGACAGTCCAGCGGTCATATCACTGGGCTATCACTACACACTACACTACTCTTATTAAGTAGATTTGTTAGCATAACATACCAAAATGGGCATTCACCGAAGAGTTAGGCAATAAGGTGTACCTACTTATGTACTTACACCCACAGTTTGCCGCTGAGCTTCTTCTGAGAGAATTCTGAGCTGCTTCTGAGATATCAAGCACCGCCGCCGTTTAAAGGAGGCAGTCAAGTTTGTGAACATACCCTTGACAGGGCCTTGTCAAGGATATTTTCATTATGCATTAAATACATAAATACACAGACAACAAGAGTGAGGAGTGATTCACGAGGTTATTGAAATTTAAAAGCACACTAAGTTAAATTAATTTAAGTAGTAAAGTTAGTAATAAGTAAAATAAAGTTAATTCCGGACATTATCGAGTTATATCGGATGGAATTGAATTCGCATGGGAACCAATTAAATAATCTATTTGCAAGCCTAAAAATGCAAGACGGATACGGTCAGATCTTTACGAAGATGTCCATCACCGCAGCCTACCCGGGATCATGGACGCTGTAAAGGCTAGTAAAGTATAATAATATTGAGTTATTTTAGTGAAGGAAAAATACGACCGCGGGCAGGATTTGAACCTGCGTCTTCTGGTTAAGTACACCAGTCGCTATGACCGCTAAGCCACCGCGTCTCCCACCCGCCATGTCGAAATTTGCCTTCACATTTTTAACTTACGTCTTTGAGGCGACGTTCGTATTTTTCCTTCACTAAAATAGGTAACTTAATAATCTTTGCATGGAAAATGCCTAAAAAATACAAAAAGATATATAATAATATTGGCTTGGTACTCAATCTAATAAAATTGAGAGAGATTAAGGCCATAGTATACAACACTGGACTAGGCCAGGGTCGTGGGCAAGTTAAGATACTTCTTCTTCTTCGTCGTTTCCTGATTGTTGAGGACGCGACCACATATCCACGGCCACGACCACGTAACATAAGAAACTGAGGATTTTCATAAACACTGCATTGAAAAGCACTATCATGACGATGTTTGATATAGAAAATAAGAAACAGCGAAGGACAAGTTAATTTTACCAAATGAAGAAAATCTTAAATATAGGTACTAAGGTCAGAGTTTTCAATAGTCGGGTAAGTGTTAAATCAGCCGAATAAATTTAACGCCAAAAAGTAATAATATGTAGGAATGTTCCTACATAATTTAGATACATGTAAGTAAAATAAGTTACTTAGTATATTGAAATGAAAACCTAAGTAAATCAGTCATCTCTCACGATTGTGATAAACGACTGTTTTCCATTTTCCGCGAACAGCGAGAAAGTAATTACCGACCGACCGACCGACGTAGTGACTCTATTTCCATTATGTATTGATGTCGTGTGTAGCTTGCAACTGCAGATAACGAATCTGTATATAATGCAATTTTCGCAATAATATAAAAAATAAAATAAAATACTTATTGAGATCTTTACTTTTTTCCAAATCGTGCAAACCACTTCCTCCGTCGTCGGTTGAGATACCACGCAAGACCAACATACTGGAAGAGTAGATTTACTTCCTTAAAATTTTAATAACATTGTTATTTGTTTATAAGATAGATCATATTTTAATCAAACCGTTACGATTTTGTTTTATTTTTTTATGATGAGAGTATCTGAAATCATCGCAGGCGCAGCAGTGATTGCGCGTTAGTAGTCGGTAGATTCGACCCCCACCTGTTGCGAGCCCCCCTCGCCGGAAGCAGGGAATTTGCATCACAATCAAACGTACCCTCGCTTTGCTCGTCCCCTGACGTCGCATTGCTGCGTGGCTGACCCAATCTACCTAATCTTTCTACCGTAAACACTCATTTCCGGTATGCAATACTTACAGGAAAATTACTAAATATTTATTCTAATTTTCCTAGCGCCTGCTCTAAAAATCTTCAGGACCTTTTCCCTTCAGTTCAGAATATCTGTAGGTATTAAAAAAAAACTATATATTATGTTCCGGAAATATATATATATTGAAACTCTGTTTGGTACATAACGTCAAGTAAGTAGATCGTTTATTTCTATTCGGAATTATTAATAGCCATAGAGTTGCTCAGTAAGTTTTTTGTTACTTTTAAATACTTTTGTGGTTTCATAAGTATTTTTACATAAAAAATACAGTATACCATCACGCCTGTATTCCCCAAAGGGTTAGTCAGAGATGTACTAATGTACATTCACACTTCGCCGGTATTTTTAGATCCCATGCAATAGGGGCGACTCTATTGCCATTAACGGCACGGGGACGGGCAGAAATCCAGACTCCGAGCTGCTACTGAGAATTTCATAGAAAAACCCAATAACAATTTGCTCGACCTGGTAATCGAACCCAGGACCTCAAGCGTAGCAGTCGCGCTTAGGACCACTAGTCCAATCAGTCTAGTCATAAGTTTTTTTTGTTTAATGCTGAGTAGGTACGCTATGAATGCTGAAATACCTACATAAAAGGCAATCCGAAGACTGAATTAATATTTAATAATCACGTGCATATACAATTTGATGTTTTTATTAGTTTCATAGCAAGAAGTTAGATTACCTTTTGACTCAGGTATATCTTGTAAAACGCTCCATGAGGTTAGTAGATTGGACGGTCGCTTATCGTGGCGCGCGCGGACTGGCGGAGACCCTGCCATGACCTTCTGATTATTGTAGGACACGCTCGCCCCTCGCGTCCTGCGTGATCTTTGTTCTGTGATTTCTATGCTATAATGCCAAAACGTGGTCCAAACGTTGGCGCCAACTTTAATGAATCGCTCACTGTTCGTAGAGACCACGTGAGAGATGCTATACGCTACGTCACAGGGAGTAACTGATTTAACTGTTGATCATTTTAATGGTTAATACCTGAACAATTAATAGTAGTTTTTTTCTTTAAGCTTCTTTTTATTTTGAGAAACCTTCTTTGTAAGGCTATTATTTTGCACTATATTCAATTCGAACTGGAATAAATAATAAGAAAACGTGCGAAGTTAAAATTCTCGTTAAGTCTTCTGATATTTTCCCGTTTTCTGCACAATTTTCTTAATTTTTCTACAAAGTATTAAAAAACTTTAAGATGCACATTAGATACATATCTATACCTACAGGCACTACTTGGTAGATAATCTATAGATGCTTTCCGGAAATGGAAAAGCAATGTGAAATCATTTTTATGTCAATTCTTTTATCTAGGTACATAAATAGCTTGATCCTCTTCTAAATAATTGGAGAACAGCGAAATGAGGATAATTATATTTAATTGGGAAGACGTTTCTATTGACATTATAGAAAGGTTCTAGGTATTTATTGTATTTTACTATCAAGAGTAGGTACTTAGGTGCCTACATTAATGTATTATTATCATTTAATAATTAATATATGTTTGGTACATAATGATTATAAATGCACCATAGCCACCATAGTCTATGTAAAAAATCTAACTAAATCACTCTAATGAATAATTAGTAAGTAATTCATCTAGTGACTAGATGATAAAGTCCCTCCTTATACTGCATTAACATGGGTAGTAGGTATTTAACTATCTGACTGCTTAGTAGAAAGCAGACTATGTTTAATTTTATTGCAAACATGTAAGCTGGAACAGTACGTAGCAATAAAAAATCACGAAGATCGCGTCTACGTCATCATTTAATGTCACGGACATGGCGGTGTCATCAACAGCACCTATTATAAAATTTTCCTGCGCGCTCGTGTGTGAGGGAGGCGGCACGGTGGGGCGGGGGTGGTGCGCGGGGCTGCGGGGTACGGGGCGCGCAGCTCAAGGCGCAGAGGGCGCGGCGGTGCGCACCCGCCGGGGCCTCTCGATCACCGCCCGCGCAGCCGCCGATTCGCCTGCACTGACGCCGTCGTCGCGAGGGCAACTCTCCGGGGGACTTTTCGTCGTAAGCTTGACGTCACCAGTCCTCACGATCTAGTCTATAACATATGCTAAGTCAGGTATACACTAAACATGTCAACTAGACCGCACCATCGCCATTAATCCAATCATCTGCCATCTTTCACTCCCTTCAAATCATCTCGTAGTCCGAATACCGTGAAGCCCTTTCACTAATTAAACATTCCTACTTTTACGATATGCGTGTCGCTATAATACCTGCTGAGAAGTAGGAAAAACTAACGGTGCAAAGAATGATGAGTGCGCCTTTCGAGATGCACACGTGTGGGACGCGTTTGCGCAAGGCGACTCCCAATCAGCGGCCGCAGGCGGCTATCGCGGCCACGAGCGGACACCAGAGAAAGGTGGACTTCACGCAGATCATGCGATACAAAAGGGTACGGAATTTTGGATATTTTATCTTGTCCAAAAGCTTCTTAGATATATATGACATGTTGAAATAATTTGCACCCTCTAACCCAGGATTGGAAAAAAAAGATCAACGCGGATAGCACCTGTGAGAGTTGTGAGACAGATATCTTATATTAAGTAGGTAGGTATACGAGTATATAAGCAGTTATCTTAAACACCATTGTTATATGAAATGGGATATATCACCAGTGGCTCACTCACGCACGAACTGTGGTGCCCGCCAACTGTATACACGTGGAGAAGGCTTGCGCAACGCTTGCCTACCTCCAAGCAACGCTACTTTCCTTACGGTCACTACCCTTCGGAGGGACATTCAAAACTACTTATTCAATGCCCAATGGATTTCCAGAGTGTTTGATATTAGAATTTAAATTAAACAAAAGATGTTGTTGCTGTTGATTGGGTATACATAAGTTTAGTTTCTACGAACTCTTTTAGAATGGTACAAAGTAGATTATTTACATATTTTTTTAGCAATTATTATATTTACGTACTATACAATCAAATAGAAGATGTAATACGAAATCGTTAAATAATAATATTTTTAAATATTTGGGGTGATAATAAATACGCCCATAATAAAGTGAAGGTCACGATTATCATACAATGGCAACGAACCGATCCGTATGTCGTCGGTGCGACGACGACGTCGTCGTACGGTGACAGAATCGTTGTTATGCAACTTATTTAAATACTAAGCTTCTCGCATGCTTTGGTTTTTTTATAGATAAAAGGAGAAAGACGTGTTTTTAGTAAATATGTCTTTAATTTAGCTTCCACAGAGAATCTATAGTAGGTATACAATCTATAAGTGGAAGGTATAGATTCGCTGTTGAAGCTTAATTGAGGATATATAATCAAATGAAATGAAATGATATTTATTTCTTTAAATAGATATTTTAAAGACACTTTTACAAGTCGATTTTTTACATTTTTTTTAACTAGATGGCGCCGATGTTTCCTATCTGACGACCTCTGAGAAGAAATTATATATTTCATATATAAATACTAAACTACTATCGGAAGGATACCTCATAATTAATATAAATAAAGCCACATTATTCCAGATTAAGATAAGCTATTTATTATCCTGCAGGATAACTGGGATCCAATGCGGGGAAGCCACGGGCGACTCTCGAGTATGGTTTACACTTACCAATAAAAAAATAATGTAAATAAGTAGGTGAGGATAGAACTGATCAACAGATCAATGATCGATATTACAACAAACACCATTTTAAAACACCTGTCCGTGCTCTCATTGAGCGTAAGAGCTGTTCGTGTATTAGAAACACGCAATAGAACAAAAAGCTATCTATCGATCATAGACTGAGAATGCGACAGAAATCATTCGAAACAGATATATAAGTAGGTAGTTAATTTTAATATAATTTCGAGCTTCGCTACAGTTGGATATTGATGGTCTAGAAGTAAAAGTTACACGACTACCAAAAATGCTTAATGAATCTAAATTATTTAAAAACCTATATTTAGTACGTAAGTACACACAATTTAATAGATCACGGATAAAAATTATAGTATAAGAAAAAAATCGTGCAAATTGATTACTTTCAATTACTTCCTAATGGATAAATATTCTAGTAAGTAATTAATGTACGCAGAACATTGATAAAGATAAAGTTCTCGTGTCAGGTGATGTTTGCAATAGAGAGATGAAGGCTTACCACACGTGGTAAGATTACCTGAAAGGTGAATCTCTTCCGGGCATTCAGACGGAAATTTTGTCCCAAAATCCAAATTATAAAAATCACCGATACGCGTGTCGCGTATAGTTCGTTGACCCCATGTGGAACCACCCTGATTTCACATCGATTGTCTCTTTCTAATGTAGGTATGATTAGTATCGCTACACTGTTCACTCTGTTCATTCTCACGTGCGCGCACGCTGCACTATGTCGCACGCGGCGCCTATCAAAGTTCTATTCGTCTCTAGCATAGGATTTTTATTATCTATGTATATATTATGAATACCCAGGTGGAGCAAAAACTTTGTACCCCTTTTTATGGAAATAACGTGCACGGAGTTGAATGAAATTTGACATTATAATAATTATAATTAAAAATTTTATGGAGATGGAGTACAAAATCCTAATATTTTTACATTATATTTACTAGAAATACATTTAAGTGTTAAACAAATTACACGCACTAACATGCGTTTGACACGCCCACATAAATCTGTGATAATAGAGGCTTCATAGAATATTTGGCAATAGAACCAAAGAAACGTTCACAACTTAAAATTTTCATGAATAATAGTCTTATTTCGACCGTGGGGCGACCACTATTTAATAAAATAAAATATTGTAGATTGCATATAAAGGCTGGCAAGTATCTATGAGTTATCAGTAGCTATAGTAAAACGAAAACTTAAAGTTCACAAAACATACATTTTATTATCTATACAATGTATAGTGAGCTTATTTACATCAAGTAACGAATACCTATGTTAAACAGTTTTCAATAAAAACCAAATTTAATTAATAATAATTTAGCTGCTAGAACTAATAAGGCTTAAAAGCTCGACAACGATAGTTGTTAGAAGCTTAAATTTAACTGGTCAACTGGATCGGCTGCAGATATGATTAGTGTAGATGATGTTGCTCGATGGATTTGACGAACTACTAATACTAATGGCATTTTTTTTATCATTTAACGTGTTAGTTTCAATTTTTGTTTTTTCTGCCGTAGCTGCCGATTCATTCTATCTGCTAGGATAAGCAAGCCATTTTTGATGGATTCACTTAGGCATGGCAATACTAAATTGCAAGGCTATGTGGCTTTTTAGCCCCTGATTAATATTACCACTGAATTCTCCAATAAAAGTTCCGTTCCCGTTTCCCAATCAATTACAAAACCACTAGCACAGATTGCTAAAGACTTATTACGTCCATAGTCAATGTCACCTGAAATATCGCTTTAGTAACATCGTGCATTGCGCTAGCTAGGTAAGCTGTAGCATCGGTGCTACGTTCGCTACCTTATTTATCTAGGTATCTGCTTTGTCCGCAATAATTAAAATTCTGTCACGATAATTAAAAGTATGAGTAAGTAAATTACTTTTTCAAACGTATGCTTGTCTGTCTCATGCTTTTTAATTTGTTTGGCCGCCTGGGGCTCTGTGAACGCATACCGCTACCCAGTCCCGGTTCAATTCGCTAACGTTAGCTTTTAACGTTCTGAGATAATTTATTAGAGTGGGAACAATCATAATAAAATAATAACATAGTTACAGAGATGACTATCATTTTGACATTGTTATCAATGAATATTAACTTTGCAATTGCGTACCTCCCTACACTGTCATGAGAGATAATCTCGCTATCGATAGGCAGCGGCGTCCCTCTGTTGGCTAATAATAACAATCTGCGAGCGCTGATTTATGTTATATCTCTCCAAACCCTAAGACAAACGGAGTAAATTCTAAAGACAGTTGGATCGTTGAATGACTCTACAATAAGAAGAAGAGCACTATGAAAAAATTCAAAAACCCAAAAAGGTTTGCTAGTACCAACTTTCCAAATTCTGTTTCATAATTTTATTATAACTTTAAACAGGTTTAAAGTAATCGATATCTAAATTAGTTTAATTCCATTAAAAAACCATTTTAACATGATACCCACTAGTATATTTTGATTTCTTTTTTTCCTGGAATGATGAAATAGGATCCTAATGACTGATTATGTAATTGTTAAGCAACATAGCAGTCATACCGAACCTACCCTTAATTTGCCTGTAATTATGAAAGCTACTGATTGTCTACTAGATCTGACGTTCGCCGACTAATGTTCTTACAGACGTACTACACAAATGTATAGCTACATGGCATTTTGTCATATCAATAAAACGACGACGATTATTATGTACCAGTATTTAGGAATCGTGTGTCCAAAACTAGCAAAATGATTATTATAAGTACTTAGCTAGTATAGCTATATTTGTTTCTTCTTCTGCCGAACAAGTTTGTACAAATGATGCGCAAATTTTGCGCTACATGGGTAGAGTAGTCTCATAACAAATGAGGTAGGTAGGCGTCGTCGTCGCCTCTCAAGGTCTCACGTTGCGATGGTGGTGGCTCCGATTATCTCTATTTACATGAATGTATGTACCGACATGCTAACTACGGCTATACTTACGTTCTGTGCATCATTCATATCGTATGACCATGATTTAGCCCTTTGATCAGAACACTGAACCGTAAAATGACAATAAAATCCTAACTTAATAAATTTGCCCACAATAACGTTGATATGCTCAGATAATATTCACTAGAGAAATTAAGGTAACAAACCTCTCAGGTACCTCTAAGGTAAAAATTTCTCTCGTCAATATAGCAGCATAGCATATCTCTGTAAGCTTTAAAGACGCAAAGAAAATTCATATGTACGCGAAAGTCATATAAAATCTTAGAGAAATGATTGTTGCTGTCTAGTTTTACAACATCATGAAATATTGTGAAAAGTAATGGTCCCTCTCACAAATAACATGGACAAACTTAGTTTCCAAACGTAATTAATGATTCCTGTTCGAGTAATTGGAGATAAGTTACATTACTATCTATTATCTAATGGTAGTGTTATATTGAGGGCGGAAGGAATTCAGAATAGCTGGCGATTCCAGAAAACCTCATCGTACATGTATGGATGAGCAAACTTCATATTGTACGGGATAAATGAGCTTATTTTATTGAAAAAAAATTACAAATGTTCACTTAAAAATTAAATCCTCGTTGTAAAATGTAATATAAAATAATAGTATACCAGGTACCATTAGGTTCTATTCCTTGATTATACGAATAATTTAACAAGTAACGAGAAACTAGTTAATGGATAGGATATCTAACGTAAAATCTAGGTACCCAATATGAAAAAAATATTTATAATTATGAGATAACATGGAAAACTGCGTTGGCCATCTCAATAGCGCTAGGCGTGACCGCGTAGAGATCGTAGTGAACAAGGGTAACTTAGCTTAATATTCAATATTCAGGTGTTGCCTCGGTGATATTTTAACATTGATTGCTGTGGCAAGTGGGAGCAATCCTCCGAAGCGCTGACCTTGCCGCGTGGGAGCCGCGCTAGAAATCGGCCCCGTGCGCTTACGCAATCTCAACCACTCGGGCGCGCGCGCCTCCGCGTCCACACCACTGCGCAGCGCGATACGCTCATTGCGCGCCCAGCCTCAACGCGCCCGATTACCTCTACGATATTTATCCTCAAAAGGCAGTACCTACCTATAGGTATGTATATATTACCTGAAATGAATTCTATCTACTGAGATGCAAGTATGAATTTTCATGAAGTTAAATGTTGTCGTTATGTCTTCTATTCGGAGTATTCGGACAATCAAATTACAGCAGGTTATATCTAAGGACTTGAGGGGTTCATAAAAAGATAATTACATAGGTACGTGGGTAAGCACTAGCAGCAATAGAAAAATATTGATGCGTTACTAAGTTGTTGTCGTTTGAAAGATAATTATGATGACTAAACAAACATACCTACACACAGGAGAATGATGCGGTACTTATATTATGATTGCCTCATAGGTCATGTGGTCGCAAGTGCATACGTTAGATCCGAGTTCTTAGGTTCGATTTCAAACTGTTACATTGGGTTTATTATTAGGATTCCAGCTCGGAGTTTAGATATTTTCCCGGTTGGAGGCAACTCGACCCCGACTACAGTACTTATAGCGCTGCCTTACCACTCGGAAATACAGGCGGTGCGGTATTTTATTCATATTTTATAGATATATAAAAAAGTAAATTTATAGCATAGTCATTCATCCTCGATTCGACATTTGGTCACCTTGTAAGCCTGGACTCATTGATAACAATCCAAAAATAGGCATGTACAAATAAATAAATAACCCCTTTACCGTAAATCCCGTAGAAACGTGGCAGCGGCGACGGTGTGTACCGGATATCATTTAGGGTTAATTGATTCACCGCCAAAAGTTGAGCTTTCGTGAGATGGAATTAGTGATGAGCCGCGTAATAACGGGACCTCACTCGCTAACCGCTGCTGTTAAGCTTCTGCAACGCCTCCCTATTCTGTATAACTCGAATAGATCATTCAACTTATCTCAAACTTCGCCTTACTCACACTTATTACAAGAAAAAAAAGAAACGCGTAAGATTGAAAGAAAATTTACTAAGCTCAGAATAAAGAGATTGGAATAGCGCCGTCACATTGCGCATCGACAGGTGTCCCTGATTGCGCGAATGACGACCGATAAACTGTGAGAAGACATGACTTATCAAGATAATGTCGGAATTCACGCTGCTCATAATTGATAAAATTGGGCAATAAATACTAAAAGTACCTACTTGCCTTACATATAAAATGTCCTGAGCTCCTGACCGTATTAACACAGGGTATTATTTAGTGTTAGCGTCACTAAAATGTTACTCTAAATTACTCATCAATACAGGAAATCGTTTATGTATAATTATGCTCTTAACAATAATTATGATTTATTGCTTCGCGATCGTAATTAACAACAATACTTACTGGTACAATAACGACGGTGAAATTAATTTACTATTAATGGATACTAATATTTTAATTTGCAACTGTTAGGACGCATTCCTTTATTAAACGTTGGATAATTTGTAAATAAGTTGCGGTTATGAGAAATAAGGTCACGATGGCTGTTGTAGTCTCAACTACCGAGCCCTTCTTGGAAATGGGAGTTGGCCGGCAGGGATCAGCCGCTCCCCTTGTTCTATGCCGTTGACACATAGGTACAGCAAGAATTCTTGCAGATATATCCTGTTACTCCCTTTGTTCAGTTACGTTACTAAAGAAATCTTTAAGCTCATAAACAAGACGTTTTCATGAAGGTTAAGATTATTTGATGTAAGCTAGTAGATAATATCCACCACAGTCAATAGTGTGTCGGTGACCAGATTTTAGGTGTTTATTTATTATGTATTTTTAGTTTTATCCTCAATACATACATACAATACTCTTTTTTATTACACACCACAATATAAAGAGAATTATAGGTCTTTTGGTCACTATTTTTCTGAGATAATTATAATATAAACATGTCTGTTTGTTTCTTTCCTGAATAAATAAAAAAGAGTAGAGAAGGAAAAGAAAGACACGCTAACGAACAAGTATTCTTCTACCGTATCATATTTATTTAACATGCCACAGGAAGTACATGTTAATAATTATGTTAGGTACTACAGGAAAATAAACACTGAATATTATGCATTGTTAAGATTAATTATTATTTACTTCAGAATTTTGGCTATCTTTCTTACTATACATAGACATTTGGAATTCGGAAGAGCTTTACCAATGTAGATTGATTTAATTTAAAACTATTCAATTAAACCTGTCCCTTACTGATGGGGATGTTAACAAGAAGTTTCTCAGTTGTGCACTGAAAGCTGGGAATACGGAAATGTGAAAATTATAACATGCATGTATAGGACATCGACGACATCGCCTCGGGGCAGATTCGTCTGGTCGCTGCAGTGTTGCTTGAGATATCTAACAGTACACGGCGAAAATTGAGCGTCCGAATCGAGTCATTGAACCGAAACCCGACCGTTAGACGCACCGATTCTAGCAGGACGGGCCCTTCTACCTACACCTACTAACAAATGCATACGACCACATTTAAAATCCGAAAATTCAAAGAACTGAACGGTGTTATTACACTATAATGACTGAAAATAGATGAAACATAGGAATTAATCATACAACAAATAAGACACACTAGGTATTAAATACCTACTTACTAGAGTTTAACTAAAAGCTCAAGTCTACCAATTAATTTTACAACCTGAAACTAAGGATGACTACTTATATAACTGTAATGTATATGTTGAAAGATTCCTTAAAATACTGTTATGGGCGGAGAGGACTAGTAAATCAAACTCGGCATCGGTTGATCGGTTGCCGATAAGATTTAGGTTCTTACCAATAGGACCTGAAATAAATAATCCAGCTTTGTAGTTTTAAAAGCTTTAAGACTAAACATAACAGCTTGAAGTTGTGTAAGACCAAAAATATTGATGACTGATAATAGTTTCGAATACACTATTATTGGAACATACCTAACTACCTACGTCAATTTGACAACCATAAAAACCATTAACAAATGTTCCTAAAGATAACTTCCAAGGTAAGGTTCTCAGTTTTTCGTCTACAGATTGGTCCATTACTTTTTAATGAATGTTAGGATAATTGAAGTTAGCTACCCAGGGGACAGATAGATAGTTTCAAGTCGAATTCTCTGCGTTACATACCTACACAATAGCTCATGAAAGACGATACCCCATCCCATAGGTAATGAGAATGTCCACGATGTGCACACACGTCTCTGTTAGAAAGCCGAAGGATTTCTTTTTGTTCGTAGCTTTTACCACTCTCGTAGTTTTAACTGTTAACTTCGACCGTTTGCCGTGGGCCGTTACAGCAAAATCTGCTTATTCATTGGATACTCGAAGACCCAAACTTAAGAAAAGAGACTATTATATTGAAATAGAACTTACGTATAACTAAAAAACCGTTACTGGTTGTGGCGAAACAGTTGCACTTCTATGAAAAGAAATTGACGGCTGCGGAACTCAATACCACCAAAGTTGGTAAATATTTTGAATGTTCCGCAGTACTCGTAGGTTAGGTCATATTTAAGTCCGTTATGCAGAATTTGAGTAATATACTTAGATATATAAGTATTTATTTTGCCAGAAAAGTCCTTTAAGGTTCATACAGTGCAGAATAGTTTTACGTGTTCTGCCAATCCGGCATAATA
Organism: Subacronicta megacephala; assembly: GCA_958496365.1. Taxonomy (NCBI): domain Eukaryota; kingdom Metazoa; phylum Arthropoda; class Insecta; order Lepidoptera; family Noctuidae; genus Subacronicta; species Subacronicta megacephala. Next base: position 6,520,450 of record OY292516.1, on the reverse strand, counting down.
TAATGTAATTTCAATACAATAATTATTATTGAACTCCTCAGACAATCAAGCGGATCTAACCTTAAGCATTTGCAAGAATAATGTACTTAGTTGCTGCCAATTTATAAATTACGCAAATCTTGATCATTTAATTGTAGCAGCACAATGTAAGCTTTTTATCGTTAGACAAATATTAACCAAAAATTGATTACAACCCCGACAATACTCGACTGTCAAAATATGCCACCTTTATTCCAGGGCAAGTTTGTTATTAGAGGGAAAATGTGTTGGCAAGCTTTTATGCATCAGCCGCGCCGCCTGAAAACTGGGTCAGCTGACTGTAAGGACTTCAGCTAACACGGGCACGATGACCTAGGTCAGGTCACTGCTGAATTATAGCTCTCACTCTATCCAATCGATACGACCAAGTTTACAGCGGCAGGTGCGCTAATTCAGCAATATAATTTTATGCGTGTATCTTAATTTTACTGTTACACTAACGGGATTTTTACATTAAAATAATATAAGCAATTGAAGGACTCTCACGTCAATAAAAAAAAAGAATGATGATAAAGTAACGAGTTGAAGATACCTTCAACTTATTAGGTACTTTATCATAATACAGTTTTACCTATCTGCCCGAGTGTTAAACACAACTTTATGTAAGTTATGTGTAACATTTATTATATGAAAATTGGAATACCAACTTTTCCTTTTTAGATGCACACATTTAGCATTTTCCATAATTGAAAATACTTGACTATTGTCTCTGTCTTATGTAAAGGCAAATTAGTGTGGTAACGTATTACTTGTGATAACTGATGTACGCTTCAAAAGAGGTAATGTAGACTGATTTAATCAGATAATACCTAATAAAATAGTGGAACGTTTATAATACTATACGTAACAAACAGTACCAAATAGTTTTATTATAATATTTAGGTATATACTTATTTTGAAACCACACCATGCCATGCCATGCAATGCGGGCCGTGATAGTTATAGCTGCATACAGTGAAGGCAGATTCGGTAGGTACTTTGCTAAGAATCGTCGAATTAGCATGTTTAAAAACTGCGTAAATCACAACGGCATGGCATTCTGAAAGCAACCAATAAGTATCTAATGAAGTCACTAACGCGCCTGATGACTACGGACTCCGGACTCGGGTGACCAATAACTTTTAACTGATGCTAATATTTAATCTGTGCTCATATATCAAGCTCAGTTTTCTTCCATAAGGAGTATTAAATTTTGAAAGTCATTATTATATAATACTAGCTTTCCGCCCACGGCTTCGCCCGTGTTTTCGACTTTTTTTTGCTATAAACCTCACGGAGCCCGAGACCTTTCCAACGAATGCAAAACCGTGGAAATCGGTTCGTGCGTTCTGGAGTTATAGCGTCAGGAAGGAAAACCCAACTTATTTTTATATAGTAGATTGGTACCCACTCCAAAACAAATGAAACTTGGAGAACCACCGTGTAAAGAAAAAACATTGTTATTGTTTTCTGGAAATTTTGTGGATATTTATGCACCCTGAGCTGCTGCGGAGGACTTTATAAATACACACAGCCCACGTCATTCAGTTTTCCATATACTTCTTATACAAACTGAAGTAGTTTGTGACTTTTATTGTAGTAAGTATGGAGTTGTGGTTTTCACTATCAAATAAAATCATGGATTATGGCAATGTACAGCCGCAAATTTCTCATAACTGTTTTCCTGACACTTCTCCAAATAACATTTAATTATCATCTTTCAACATCGACCAGTAAACATATAATGAAAAAAATTACTCGCTTATTAATAAGGGTGGGCAGGAGAACCATTTGCGTTCGTATTTTTACTCTAAAGCTTTTGGGCTGGCGCCAAAAGTCATAGAATTATAATATTTTGCCTAAGGTACGTGTAAGCGATGTGATTTCTTTAAGTTCTATTTAAGATTTACAGATATTTGGAATACAAAAAGTAAATTGTTACTCGGACTAGCCATCTGATTAAGATCAACACGATTCTTGGAAATAGGATATGACAGATTTTGACATTGCAGTCAAATCTGCCCACACATAGGGGGTGTCAGCGGAATACAATAAGTACCGATAGTGGTTAATGTTATAAGTAAACTTGGAATTCAAAACCAGAAAACAGAAGGAATAACATTACCTATTTGAAATGGAACGTTTATTGTATTTGATTTTAAACAGTTAGGTACGATATTATTTACTTTAGAAAATAACTAGGAAACCTTTGCTTAAAAAAATTCAGTGTTGGAATGTTTTCCTTTCGCTCCTGTAATCCTTACCTTGTATTACATTGCACTCAGGAATCAGTGTTCGTGTTTTCCACGATTCACTTTTGAAACTTTCTAACCCTGTGCCGGAGTGTAGAGGTAGGGAGGGGCGCGCGCGGGTGCCAGAGAGAGGGTACCGACCTCATTGCCCATTGCCACTCCTCCCGCCGAGGCGGCAGGCCATTTTTATTAAAAATACTTCCGAGTATCATCGCGCGCGGTTTTTTTTCTATGTCCTGAAATTCTTCCTATTATTGTTCAAAAACTACAAAAAAATATTTAAGTGGTAGATTGATCAATAGATTTGGCGTAAATATATTCGGGACAAAGGCATTGTAAATAAATTTAAAAAATATTGGTGTTTGTTCAAGTGAATTTGAAACTTAAAAAATACAAGTGCGCCCTGCGATCTATTTTCCGTGCGGACTCGGGTTGGTTCGGTTGCGAAAAGTGGCGGCATTCGGCCATCATCGGCGGCGATCGCCGCGTAGAGGGCGTCCATCCAACCCCGCCCGTGAGGGACAGAGACAGAAAACACTGCTGACATGGCGACAACACGAATGGATTGATGTTTTTCACGTGGAAAACTCATCCCTTGACAATATTCTATGCCCAGGTAGGTTTATAAAGAAGATTCAGTATTACAAGGTGTAATTTTTATTTGTAAAATTAGTAGAATAAATCACCTTTAAATCTCCTAAACGCAATCAAAATAAATCAAATCAGTGGAAGGATTTTAAGCTACCTAGTTTAAATTATGTAGAAATGTTCTGAAAAAAGGTTCATCAATAATTCAATTTATTAGGTTTATTACTTATTTTACGAATATTTGGTCTACCGGTGAACCGGGCTTTAGACCCTGTTATCGTCCTCACGTTCGTAATTATAATTAAAATCCGGGATTGTAAAATCTAAAAACATCGAACTAGGTTATGGTAATGACATAATAGAGTAGCATTCTGACGGGGGGTGATGTTTCTGGCGAGAGGAATCAATAAATTTCAATAAATCAATATTTTACCGTGCACCCTGCGCTGAATATATCCGCTGCCGCCATTTCGATGATGACGGCGTATTTTTTGTGAGAGATATTCGAGTCGCGGAGCGAGTCGGTATTCGCCGCGCGGGGTTGCGGGCTGCGACCGTCAGTCGTCGGGTGAGCGGGGTGCGACGTTAACGCGGACTCGGACTATGGCGGAAGGGCTGATCCTCATTCCCATAAAAGGGTCGAGTTGATTGTGGTGCAGATACGTGTGGTACGTTCCCTTATGTTAGTGAAGTGATATAATTATTCTAAAACGGTGCTTATCTCGACGAATCAGTTGAATTAATGTGAATATCGGAGGTAATAATGCCATTGTGATGACGTAATGTAACGCGCTCGACTGGGTGCGTAGTAATAATTCGAGCGCCCGTTTATACCGCGATAACGTTTGTGGTCAGCACCTGTGGATGTGGAGCAAATGTTCGTATTTTTGTAGCTTAAAAATAAATTCGAGACATTTCCAATTGGATTCTGATTAGAGTGCACGCCAATCACAATAATTATTTTTTTATGAAATTTGAATGACTGGTGTAGCACAAACCATTTTGTAACCGATATACTTAATAAACATTTGGTGTTTGGCTGCTGCGCACGGTGGTAGCTTACAATTCAGTTTCCTACTGCAGTGCGCTCACCGACACGATGCACAGACTCCCCACGCCGCTACACTATAGACGCCCTCGATTTTTTTAACCTTGATTGAATTGTGTAGCTATTGGTTTAATTTACAACCTCGTATGTATAATAATAATGGATGTAGTATCTCCATGTAATAAATAAAATATAACTGGCATAGTAAGGTTATTTCAAATATAATAATTTATGTTGACAGATTTCATCGAAGGATAGGTATCTAACGCTCAGTCGGTATTTAAAACAAAAAACAATTCTTAAATAATTAATTAATTAAAAATACGACAAACCTCATGCAAATTCACTCTATTAATTTCTGTATTAAAAATCTAGTTAGCACCCAGTTACTTATTAAGTTAATACAACTGAATGCGCGGATCGGGATTTTACATTCATAGGCAATTAATATTTACTGACCATAGTATAACAACATAAATGATTACATTACTGAATTCAATCATTAGGTGATAGGTGCTTACCTATTACAATATTTTATAAGTATATGCAAACAATTAACAAGCAATATGTATCTAAGCTTTTTCGATTATTATTCTGATAAATCAATTTTTATGGTCCAACACGATGTTTCCCACTCTCTTAAACTAAGTAGCTATTATAGATGAAAGTAAAGTGCAAAAATTATAGCAAGGTATATGAATTATGGCATAGCAACTAAGATTATAGATAGATATTAAGTTTTAATCACAGATGTCATAATCGTTGCAAAGTTATTAGTACCTATAAATAGAGGTCCTAAGCTTAGAATAGCCGCATTTTAAAAAGGATGCAGTACCACCAGTATCTACCTATAGAGGCTGGTCACATTCTAATCGTATATATAAAAGGTACTATAGTGATGTTGCGTGAGAACCCAAGTAGGATAGTAGCGTGACAGAAGTAAGCACCAATGCGCACTCTAATCACAAAGCAGGGAACCTAATTACTTCTAATGCACACGACAGCAGAGAAATCATGACGATCCTCAACTTTCTGTTTTAATCATACATTGATAATGACTTTGTTCATCAGGAAAGTTATATTGACGAAGTTGTAATGAAATACTAAAACTCAATGTTATCCCGTTACAGGTCCCCCTGCGCCCGTCACACAAACTGCACTATGATACATACAAATTGAAAATGGCTTTTAAAAAGTAAACATTATCTATTGTTGACGTTTTGTTGTATTGTTCATGGAACAAGAGAGAATACTTATGTATACATGATTGAATAGTTGTTGGTTAAATTAGATTTAAGCCTAGACGGGCAGAATCATATCTTCCAAAGAAGAATATAACTTACAGAAGCGAAAATGGCTACGCAAAGATTTTGTTTGAGGTGGAACAACCACCAATCTAATATGTTGTCTGTGTTTGACCAATTACTTCACGCAGAAACATTCACAGACGTCACTCTGGCCGTTGATGGCCAATTGCTGAAAGCACACAAGATGGTTTTGTCGGCATGTAGCCCTTACTTTCAAGCTCTCTTTGTGAATCACCAAGAAAAACATCCTATTGTTATATTGAAGGATGTTCCATATTCAGACATGAAGAGCTTACTAGACTTCATGTACAGAGGGGAAGTGAGTGTAGACCAGGAGCGACTAACGGCTTTCTTAAAAGTAGCTGAAAGCCTAAGAATAAAGGGTCTCACAGAAGTGAACGAGGAGAAGTGTGATATTCCAGCCTTAACAAATTCGTTAATACAGCAGCAGACCAATGCACACACGCCTCCCCCTCAACTTCATAGAATACACCCATACATGCATCAAAAACGGCCAGCATCCGGGATGCCTAGCGGAGGGGCACCTCCCAATTTATTAATGCCCTTATTGGGAAACGCATTAATGCAACCGAAAAGAAAACGAGGTCGGCCGAGAAAACTCAGTGGTAGTTCAAGCGACGCGTTAAACACAGCGGCTAGCCCTCCTGGAGAGTTTATTCCCGAGGCCGCCTCTCATGCAACACCGAACAGACCCGGCGACCAACTGATAAGGGGCTCACCAGAAATGTTAGAAGTTAAAATGTCAATGGATAGCTTCAACGCTGAAGACGGTGCGACTTCAGGAGGCGAGGAGGCAGGTGAGGCTCTACTCATCGATGAAGGTGATGACGCTCAATCGACTGAAGCTCCAATGACTGGCAAAGACTCCGAGTCAGCAGGTATGTGCCTCCCCTTACAAGTCTATTACATTTCAGCTGTGTCGGTAGAAACTATACACTTGTTATTGAATAATAAAATTAATCTTACATTATAAAAGTTGTTGATTATCCCCAAATGCCTCAAAACCTCTCTCTATCGATCCGTAGAATTTAAAAATAAGTATATATAAAAGTCAATGAGTAAAAACATTAAGATATTGTTGTTTATATTTGCTTACTATTTGTAAATACCTGTATTAATCTTCCTTTCCGAAATCTAACATTGTTTACAACAGTAAAAAATAATTTAAAAGGGAAAAGCTAATGGGATATAAGCTTTGATGTTAGGATACGATAAGTGAAAAGTGAAGTGTATTATTACGAATGCCTTATATTTAATAATATTTAAACTTTATTGAAAAGGGGTAAGTGATTATCTATAAAATTTTTTGACGTTTACGAGTAACAGATGCTTATTTTCTTCTATAAGTCGACAGTTTTAACTATTGCTTGCTTTTCTGCTTTTGGGGAGAGCTATTAGAGGAATGGCCAGGGGCAAATTCGGTGTGGTACTTAATGTTTTGATTGATAATTTCTTCCTTTTTAACTTCTTCAAACAAAAATATTTTATATTCGAATCAGAAAAGGGAACACAAACAAGGCTTATTCCCAATAGCTTTCCTTGGTAATAAAGCAATTGGAAATATTCTGGTGGCTTGCCACTTACAACAAACATATTCATAATACCTAGGTTCGTAGTCTATTCGATATTATATTTATGTAATTAGTTCTAAATATTTTTCGTGTCTCACTGAAATATTTCCAATGACGTCGAATGAAATAAATATCGTTTGTTTCATTACATTGTATGAATTGAGATCTGAAAAAAACATTTCAGATCCCGATAAACCACCAAAAGAAGAAATACAACAAAACTATTCAACAAACGGGCCTGTACTATCTATAGAAAATGGATCTATAAAACAAGAACCCGCCGCTGATCTTAACGACGGTTACAATGAACCAATCGAATATAAATATAATCCTGACAGAAGCCGTGAGAACTCTAATTCCCAAGAAGGTCCTGTTAAAGATACAGAAGACAAAAACAGACTAGGTCGTAACTTAAAGCCAAAGAATAGTAAAAAATTGCTACCCCAAATGTCAAAAATTAGAGCTCGAAACTTGTTCAATCAGCTTTCTGGGCTGTCCAATTTAAATCCTGCGCTAAATACATTCGACAAATTCCCTCCAGACCCAGTCCTTATGCCAGCACTCGCAACACAGCTGTTTGCTGCTGAATTAGAGCAAAATAACCTTAACTTGGCTAATAACGAGGTTTCCGATTTAGCACAGACCAATTGGGAACATCGTATATTTCCCTCGCCTATAAGGAAGGCCAATATGGGCAGCGTGGGTAACTATCATGAAGAGACAAACGAGTCGGTGAGAGATTATTGCATTAAGGAAGGAGAAAATGTATTCAGATGTAAAATTTGCGCGAGAGTCTACACGCATATAAGTAATTTTTGTAGGCACTACGTCACGTCTCACAAGAAAGATGTAAAAGTTTTCCCATGTCCCATTTGCTTCAAAGAGTTCACTCGAAAAGATAACATGATCGCTCATTTAAAGATTATACACAAAAATCAACCAAATGCTAACGAGCAAATGGCGAAGCAGGAGTCTTAATAAATTCAGGAGTTTAAGAACACTCAGTAGGTACACTTTGTCGCATATGTAATAAGATCTGATTAGCCAGAGTAGGATTTATTCATGTTATACGTTATTAACTTAAATTGGATTTTCAATAGTTTATAAAGCGTAGATTGCGTATTGAGTAAGCGTTCGAGCTCTAAGTTTCATGCATATATCAATAAGTTTGTTGATATTACACGACGACAGTCGTTTGTTGTTAATACTTATCTATTTATTTTTATTGTTCCATTTGTTTCTCAGAGTGCTGACTTCAAGAGATTTATAAAATTTTCTATGATTTACTTGTTATTTTGCACTTACTTGTTACTTAATTTTATTAGTTACAACATTTTCAGGGTACAAAGTAACTACTCATCGTGATCATAAATTCAAAAGTAGTGTAATTTTTTTGTGCTGAATATTAAATGCAATTCTCATTGAACTGAATTAGTTAGTTTAAGTTTAGTTAATATATTTATGAGTTTATAGCAATGGCATAGTCTTTTTCTAAGTCGAGTGTTGCTCATATTGACACGCTGGTATCTGTTTCATATGATATATAAATATCAAGAAAGGCTTAAGACACTCTTTGCAAAGAGGCTTGAAAACGATTGCCATTGCGTTAGTAGTAGCGGAAAATGCATTTTCATTTAACTTGCCTTAATAGTGATCTTAGTTGTAGACGACGATTTGACTTCTTCGAAGTAAAACTCAACACAGGCTATGATTTTATTTTCTAGAGTTTGTTAAGATTAATTTAAAATAGTTTATCGATGTTGAAATATTTGGTTGTAAATGTTATTATACTATTCAAATACTTTTTTATCACTTAAATTATGCAATAGTAAAATACGATAAAATCAATAGAATAGTTTGTTGCAATTGTCAATATTAAGGGAGAACATTATAGTATGCTTAGAGCCCTACATACTCGTATTTCGATATAAACGTTTAGTTATTGAGTACTCAACAGAGCCCCAAAACATTTAGCTATTTTAATAACAGTTATTCATTCCTAAAATTATAAGGAAGGTTTACATTAATTTGTTAAATTTCTTACGCATATTAAATATTTATTTGTCAAAGACAATACAACAAATAAATTAGTTTATATAATAAACTTACCTAATATAGAATATGATACCGCGTACTACATCAATTGTTCAATAAAGTAGCCCTGAAAATAATGGTAGACAAATGTACACTGTGCTTTACCTATATGTGAACTCAATGATCAGAGGCAATAGGTGTAGTCACGGTATACTAATCGTTTCACAAACACATCTACCTTATACATATTTGAGTTACTATCTAAATCAACTATATGACAAATGTAATATATTTTAAAGTTGACATTTAAATTGTATATATTTGAAAAGATACAACAAAGCGTTGTTGTTAAAGTGATCTTAGCAAGGTGCTTTGAATGAAGTTTATATATGTAACTGGAATCATGAGATGATTTGTAAATTCTATTTTAGTAGAAAACAAAATGCCTTAAATATAAAGTAAGGAATGGTACTTATAAAATTATTTAGTTAAATTTAGAGGCAAAAGTAGTCTTCCATGTAATGATAGCGACACGTTTCCATATTTCAATTATAACGAAAAAATCTAAATTGTTTTAAGTAAATGTTGTATAAAATGATTGAACTCCTTCAATAGGTACACAATTAAATTATCGACCCAGAAACCAAATTCTCCAATATAAAAACGTAGGTCCAGGGAACGCTTGCCTATTAGTGTGCCTTTACTTGTATATTAATAAGTTAAATATTTATCGACTACTAGACGACTAAGAAATTTCAAAAATGTTATGTATTATTATTTATTTTCATTATTCAGAGTTTACAATGTCTACTTTAAGAAGCTTCCTTAGGAGTTTAGAAACCTGTTAGGCCCAAGTAGTTTAATTAAACATGTAATTAAAATTAAGAAAACTTATATCATCTCATGTTTTCCATTTTGTTTGGAAATCGGAACAACTTGCGAATGTTATTTACAAAATGGATATATAAAAATTCGTGTAATTTTCGAGGCGTCGCGTCGGGGTCTTGATAATCAATATTAAGACTGTTAAAATTCATAAAAACGAATTTATTGTACCTACCTTTCATAAATCTTTATACGAAATTTACCTTGAACATTGATAGGTACTTAAAGATGAAATTTAGACTTAAATACGGTGAGGCTATTATTGAACGATGAAATAAATCACTTACATTATGATAGTCAATTTAGCCAGTGCCTAAGCTTGACCCGTTCACTTGTTTTATTTATGTACCTAAATACTACTTAAATCTTTTATATATTGTATAAAAAATACTTAACTACTTTCTATTTACGTTTTTCGCTAAAAAGGTTTAAATCTATAATCAGGTGACATTTATGTTTTATTGAACTTTTATGTTTTTTTTTTATTTTATCACATCACTAATAAATAATTTTATTATTTGTTAATGTTATATCATAATTGGTGCTAAATTATACTTAAGAAAATGTCACATGTGATGTGGCAGAATGGATTGTCCCTAAAATTACATATTATATATTGTTTGTTGATATTGTTGTTTTAAAAGCATCTATGTAAGTACATATTGTAGTCGGTCGTTACATTTACGCCTATATATACATACCTATATATACTGGTTCTTTCAAAATCGAAAAAATCCAATGTTTTTCGATATTATCTATTTCTCATTAAAACAAAATAATAAGGATATTTTTTTAGTTAAGCACGAAACCTTAAACAATCTGTTATACATTTATGGATATAAAAATAATTAAAGTTTATTTCAACATAAAAGATATTAAACGATTATCAAGGTTCAAATCTATAATAATTTCATCATATTATTTTATTTATTAAATCTATTCCTGACACGATAGTTAGTAATTGTTGAGGGATTGGTGAAACGGTTTAAAAATAATTATATAAAAGCGTAATCTGATTGAAGAAGAAGAAGAGAAGAAGTGTAAAATGTTTTGTGATTGGGATCTTCATTACAGTTAATATATATTACTATTCTATTCAAATAATTATAAATCGCTTCTGCCAATTCCTCTAATAAAAACCTAGCGTAACCCTAACGGAATGTTAAGTTGTTAATTTTTCTCTAACATTTAGAAACCCGGCAGATAAATAAATAATTAAATTATATACATATAAAAGTTCACACGACAATTAATACTTATAGAATTTAGCCAAATGTTAAGCAAATCAATATTTTTTGTTATTTGCACTTAGACAATAGCAAATGCAAAGAGTAATGTTTAGATAAATTTAGATTGAAAGTTACACAATATAGAATATTTGTTAATAAAACAAAATACAATGGTATACAATAAGGTGTTAATTACTATTTTTAGAAACTTTAAAGAAAATAATAAAAGTTACAGCAAAAACAACCAATATTTTACTGATTCTTATTATTTTGTTTTGATTTGCTTTTGTTATTTTAAGTTTTCACCTCTTTATTTTATGTATTGTGACATTGACGAGGTCTACAATCTTGTGTGATCTTGATTGTCTGTTTATCTTTAAGTTTAATTATTGTTAATATGTACTTGTACCTATATTGTATCGCGCCTACGATTACCGCATAACTGTTTGGCGTTAGACATCGTTAAAATAACTTTTAAGATTGACATTCAATGTCTTGTCTTGCCGTTTGATTTTATATTTAGGTACTAAACTTGGTGACACGATTTAATTATGTTAATATAGCCTGTCACCCGTGATTTATGCAGCAACGATGACGAACACTAACGATTTCAAACAATATTTTATTATTTTTTTATATTTAAATATGTAGTAGCAAAGTAACAACACGGGTTATTAGTAAAGAGTAGATTAAAAGTTAAGTTATTTATAATACTTTAGACATAGTGTTGTTAGCAATGAAGTGAATATTGAAACACTGTATAAACATGTTACATTAGTCACGAAGAGAGGACTGATCAGGTACGTTATACTATGATGCTACTCTCATGTTTCGTAGATGGTGTGGTTAGAGCTAGATTACGTTTAATGCTTTCTATGTTGCTCAAATTGATGCTCTGCAATGATCAAAGTATTGATTTGTTGGTCCAGTACAAATTTTTGCTTTTTATTTTTATTTATACCATACTCTTAGATATTTCTGATGCAATATTATCAAGATATTGATTAATGAGGCTAATTACATGTTCCTGATATTTTTATTCAAACATGATTATATCTTTCGGCTTATTTATATGTGTGTTCCACATACAATATATTGGCAACTATTGTTTTCTAAATGAGTTTCTTGTATGTAACAAACGCAATACACAACTGCTATAAGTTTGATGTTACTTTTCAACTATAAACCCACCTTATGTGATCTTAAGAGCTTAAGTTTACTGAAGTGTTATTTTTATAATTATGTACCCACTACTGAACTTGCCGAAATAGTTCCAAATGCAAACACTTGAGTCCTATTATGTCATAGTGAAATCTATTCTTTTTTGTTATTATTTTTTAATTTATTAATTTATGGTTATTTTAAAATAGTTATTTTAAGCAGTTTGACTTTGCTACAAGTTCATAATTATTATACATCAGTTTTTGATTGAATACGACCTACTGTTATTCTATTTAAATTTCTTTGCTTAATGAGTTTTAATTTATAGGACTGATGATATATATTTTGGTGAATATATATGTATACACTTAGTACATATATTCCAAAATTGATATTATTTCACATTTCTACTAGTTTTAGATGTTTTATTTTGAATACATCTCATGAACAAGTTTCGTCATTTTAATTATAATATTGTGAATCACATCGTATGTATTATTATGGTGCTATAAGATTTGGTATAATAATATCAATCAATGATCGAAATTTCATTTACCGGCAGCTATTTTAAATAAGGTCGTAACTTGTTCATGGAATGATTCCATTAAATCGTGGTTTTCATTTTAATCATGGTGTTATAAATTTCGTCATTCAATTTGAACAAATAAAGTTAATATATTTTCTTTCTTTGTTTTTATTTTGTTTATTGCCCCTTTGCTTATTTCCTAGTAGTAGGTGTTTTGAGTTTATAACCACTGTACAGTAAGTTGAGCAACCAACGTATATCTATAAAGGGACAATGCCAAAGGCTTCCAATTAAAAAAATATTCATACAATTTAGCACAACTATAAGTTTCGCCAATTATTATATCACATGTTCACCATTTTAATGGGTGTGACTAAATCGGCACCCTGTATACATATCTTTCATTGGTAATATCCTTTTATATGAAATTGTTAAATAAAACAATAATATTGCAGATTTTCTCATTTATTAAAATAAAACCTACTTACCTATTCATAAATTTATATTTCATGTTACAGGACGTGGTAGCCCCGATTCAGAAAATAAGGACATGAAATATTCTAGATCATCACCTTCAAATGAAGGATCGAGGAAAATTCGCATCAACCCGGCAACACAGGCGTCTACTTCCAACGAGTATCAGAATGACTCCCTAAATAATAACACGCTACAGACCACTGGCAACCAAATGCAAAGGCCAGCTGTAAGAAGACGGATAAGGAGAAGAGCCAACTCAGCATCGAATGACCCTGCCGAACAGTTGACCGAGATGTCTGTTAGAGGCCTTAACTTATTCCGATATGCATCCGTAAACGAAGGGGTTTATCAGTGCACGGAGTGTGCAAAAGAGAATATACAAAAAACCTTTAAAAATAAATATTCATTTCAGAGGCACGCTTTCCTGTACCATGAGGGTCATCAAAGAAAAGTATTTCCGTGCCCTGTTTGTTGCAAAGAGTTTTCTAGGCCGGATAAAATGAAAAACCACATGAAAACGACGCACGACTGTTACGTGCCAAAAGATTGCGTATATCCATCGAACGCATTCTTCATGATTCCGGGCATGGAGGGCCAGCTTCCACCCGGTATAAAGTTGGAGGCGATGGGTTCCGGGTCGCCGCACGGCTCGACGCCTTCGCACTCCTCGCCCGACCCTGCGCAAGCTTGATTGATGGTTTGTCGCCAGATTGTTATTGATTCCAAGTAAACACGTAAACTTTTCCTTTGGCTAGTTTGTAGGTCCTCAAATATCGAGGTTTCGATTAAAGTATTCATTCTATTTTTGGAGTTAGATTTTCATGTACATTTTTACATTGTACGTATTAAATATTTCCAATGATACTGTTATGCATTTAATAACAAATGTTTGTTACATAAAATAAAGCTCATTATGTTATCTTGTTTAAAAGTATGGTTGTGCAAATATTAGACAATAATAATATACAGTATAATGATTGAGGCCAGTTACTGCGTGTTGAATTTAACTTGTTTTTTGAAATTATAGCATTTTGTGGGTGCTACAAAAGTCTGAAATGTGCCTTCCATTTACGCAGTTTATTAAAGTATACTTATCTACTAAATGAGTTGTCGCCGTAAAGTGCCTAAAAATACTTATAGTTATTCGAGATACCGCAAGACACCAACCAAAGACTGTATTGCAAATAAAACTAATTTTTATATCGTCTATGTTTGGAAATTGCAACGTTACTTGTATGTGATCGGAACTCGCGGACCGGGCACTGGTACAAACGTCTGGGTCGTATAATACAGGCCACTGACGTATTATAGTAATATTGCGACACTATCAATATCAATCGCAAGCATTAATATTTATAGATATATTTAATATTATAAATCTTTTCTCTTCTAAAGACTTTTATAAAATAGATTATAAATAAAATATTTGAATACCTATTAGTGAGCCTTTACCTAATTGAGTCTATTTTATCAAGAGAAGTATAAGTAGTGGGAAAATATCAATATGTTAACATTAAACTTTATAGTGCCATAGCGCAATTTTTATTCATTTATATTTTTAATATTACTTACTAAAATTTCCAACTCTTATTATTTCACTTTTAGATTATATTTAGTGGATAGACGAGACGTTCTAGGTAACCTAGGGCCTGAAACAAAATCAACAGTTCTTCCATTGATAAGGGAAATAATATTTGTTAGGTTATGTTAATTAACGCCTTATGTTCGTGTATATCGTTAAGTTCTACGGAAAGATTATATCTTATCTACAATACGTTACTTTAAGTTCACATTTTGAAGAGTAGGTACTTCTGAGATCGATTAATGGTTTTCAATGATTGGTTACTAAAATAGAGTATTCGTTTTAATTGTAAGCGTTAATCGGTCATCAATTGAGTTCTGTATTTTAAATTTTAGCGCACAAGTTTGTGGGTAGTTTCATCTACGTTAAGTTTACTTGAATAAGAAGATTTTGTTAGTTCACGTTATTGTATATAGTTTAACCGTGTATTACATAAACATTTAGGATATATAGTCGCCGACAAGGTATTATCAATTTGCAGTGTGATTTTATTTAGGTAGGTACGTCAGCGCCAGTCAATCGCACAAACTAACTCAACGTAGCAAAACGTTGATTTTTTTTGACATGGATTAGTTTTTTTTGTATTTTCTTTTTTTAAATTTTCACCACTCGCTTTCTGTTATCTTATAAATTTTATTTGTTACTATTGAGTCCATTAACTTTCTTTAAGTTGGAGGAGAATTCTTTAGTTCATCTTTTTGTATTTAATTATTTGGAGTGGTGAAGTGTTATGCCTATCTTTTATCTTTTTGTAGTATTTTATTTTGTGATATTAGTGCTAACTAAGTTGGCGATCATATTCATTGTTGAGTTATTGTAATTCTTACTTTCTCACTTCTAAATACATGCTGCAAGGCAGCGTAATTTGTAATTAAAAGCATCGCAAGATATATTATACCTTATGAAAACTTAGTGTTACGGAAAGTATTGAACGAGTTATTTGGTAAATTGAAATATCGGCGATTACATATTTTGTTATTCTTACTTGTAACTACAAAATTAAGAGAATTTTATCTATAAAAAGAAAATAACCATTAGTTGGTAAATTATGTTAAATATCTATCGATTGTATTAACTTTGTTCGGCTCCGTTACGGTATAAGTATAGGGTAAGCTAAATCTGCAACTACCTATATTCTACCTATAGTAACTAACACCGACGATTTTATGGCAATAATAAATGCTACTATTAAACTATGTTTAAATCGTCTAGAAGTTTTAAAATGTTTATTATTATCTAATATTGGAAGAAGTTTACTTTTTAGGTTCGTATCAAGTGCAATGATTATAATATGCAAGTGTTGATTTTTTTCTATATTCTATTGATTCTTACTCGATGCCAGTTACTCACGATTTAGGTATTTGATTTTATTCAGACTGATGATGGGTACCTAAATAATAGATTTATTCGTTCTAAATACAGCTTAGCATGGTGTTGGTATCGAGTATTCATAGTTTACTGTTTTCACTTATAAAATAGGTACTGTATGTACCATTATTTTTTCACCCAACCTTATTAAAATGTATACTTATTCTATAACATTCTAGTTTCTATTATTTGAGAGATTCCTATATTTTACTGGAAAGTACCAATACATATAGAGACATTAATATCATTATATCGTTTTATGCTGTTGCACAGAATTAAAGTGTTGTACTTTGTAGAGACCGTCGGATATACATCTTTTGTTTGTAAGATGGGCCATACTAAAATATGTTTTTTTAACTACTCTACAATATTGTAATGATATATTGATATAAGAACGTTAGATATTGATAGTATATATTAACAATAGCTATTAACAAAATTACTACCACAGTCTAACTGATAATTTTAATAGATTACTATAGTAGGTATGTAATTATCGTTGCAACATCAAAGCTTTAACAATAAATTGATGAGAACGAGACAAAAGTTTATTTTTTATTGTAACAAAAATTTAGTAATACATATTTTAAAAGGATCTTACCAACACGTATTGAGTAATTATTGTGAAAACATTGACCTACACTACGAATAAAACGATAAAAATAATTTGTGTCTTTAATTATTAATCCTAAGATTTTTGTGCAGTCAGTTGCGAAGAGACTAAATCTATTAATTTGTTATCAGAACTTCCAGAATACCATTACACGTTTGATGACGACGGCGGAAGCGTTCCTATTATAACACTAGAAGTAATGTCAGATTCTTCAAATCCTGATCCGATTATAGCTACCTATCCCAATGAAGAGAATACCAGCAGCAATTTTAATGACGCACTTAGTAAGGATGCCGGAGTTCATTTTCTAACAGTGAATATGCCCGAGGAACTTGGTCCTACACTCGATGGGAATAAAGAAGAAGGTAAAGACGCATCTAAAAAATATGATTCGATGGAATATTTGTTGCGAAACGACGGCAGTGTCATCTGTAAGATGTGCGGTGAAGTGCTGCAGAGCCGTACGCACTGGTACCGGCACAAATACAAGCGCCATGCCGCGCATCCGCTCAATCCCCCGGCGTTGTTCCAATGCGAACAATGCCTTATATATTTTAAGAGTAGAAAAGGTAAGATTTTTTAAACGTTTTACGTAAGTACTTGGCATTATTTTACAAAAAGTCATCGACGCTTGATGAGTTCAATATAAATTAAGTGAGCGTGAGCAAAATGGATACTTTGCTATCGCTTTGCTTCTCAATGCTAAACTAAGACATATGGAAGATGTATGGAATGTACATATATTATCTTTAATAAAATAATCAGGCTCAGTAGTCAGGCCCTGAGTTCGATTCCCTGGTCGAGCAGTGTTATTAAGTTTTTCTATCGTGTGCCCGGTTAATGGGTGTATACATACAGGCCAACTGTGGGTGTACACCACTGTAAGTTCACCTCTGTCTTACCCTAAAAAAGACAAATTTGTCAACTCTAGATTATTTCTAAAGTTCTCTCACCTTGAGATTATTTATTTATTTAAAGGATACATCGCACACGTCGCAAGCAAACACAGTGAATTATTATCAGACTCCAGTCCAGTATTAAGTAACTCGCGAGTAGAAGCAACAGATAATCCGCCCAACACGCTAGTTGAACAGGATATGAAGGAAGAACCAGATCCCGAATTGATGATACCAAAGTCAAGCGTACCAAATTACCAAACAGCTATTGCAAAACATGTAACTAAGGCAACAGAAACAAAGAAGGCATATCGAAGCAAAGGTACTTATCTATAGCTTACTCTATAACTAGTTGATACAACCTACCCTACTATTAATATTATCTGTTCAGACTGGAAGCTGATCCCAACATAATTTGAAATAGGATTATGACCATACAGCCTAATGTTTTTGCATAAAATTTCTGAATATTATTACTTTTTTGACATATGAATAATATTTATGTATTAAAAGTAAGAGAGAGTAGTAATATTTTCAGTAAAGACCTAAGTATACTTCTTAATTTTGTTTTAGAACCAATAGTGAACCAAGCAGACTGGGAAGAGAGAAGATTACGTGAGGATAAATTAGTGGCTGATATCATTGACCGAGTACGTCGTGAGTGCGAGGCTCAACCGCGTCCACCAGTGACTCGCCGAGGATATTCGCGCCGCGCTAGTACCGTCATGCACAGATTGCGACAAACAGATGCGATGACGTAAGCACGACATAGGTACATGAAGTTCCTCTAGGATAGCTGTATTATTAAAAACAGAGTATCTGTTAAGATCATGTTTGGATACACGTAATTGTACGTACAAACCACAATTTTGGGTCCTTTGGATTTTCCTATAGCTTAAAACTCTTCGCGCGATCACATCAATGTTGTGCGATGCCAGTCTATGGCGATGCTAGTTTTCCAAAAGCTGTGACAGGCCTATTGCCACTTCGATGTTAATTCTTTGATGGATAATTTGCTTTTGATTTTATATTTTATACTTCAAAATACTCAGAGCTTAAATCTCTCCATAGTTCACTGTATGGCTTTCAACTTATAAACCAGTTTTAGCATGAGCGTCCATGTTAGGCTCCGTCATAACATAGGTAGGACATACGCATTGAAGACGCTGCAGAAAACGAGTTCTCGAGTGGAGACTGCATCATTCTAGGCAAGCACAGTGCAGCACTTTCGCCGGCCAGGTGGAGTGGTGACTTGCGGAACTTACTATTAATTATATTGTTCTTTCGTGAAATCGCAGTAATAAAACTGGACCACGACTGCAGAATGCAAATTGGTTCGTGATCCGAATAAAAATGTTGCTAAGTATGTATTATGTATTGTGTGTATATTATATGATAATGCGAAATTCACCCTCGCAATGTCATTTTCAGCCTTACGGGAATAGTAAGATACTATTCTTCCTAATGGAACAGTTTAATTAAAAGAAAAATCGTGCTCATTTTGTGCCAAGTATTTACGAAATTTATGTGCCAACCATTGTTTATTCTTATAAACAGTAAACCTAAGCTATAAGTACTCAATTTTAAA
This sequence comes from Subacronicta megacephala, assembly GCA_958496365.1. NCBI lineage: Eukaryota > Metazoa > Arthropoda > Insecta > Lepidoptera > Noctuidae > Subacronicta > Subacronicta megacephala. The sequence goes on along the minus strand of OY292516.1, from coordinate 6,501,286 downwards.
CATGTCTTACCATTTTCGTGAAAATTTTATGCATGTAATAGGTATTAAATGTATTTTAAGGTGATAGTAATTCCAGACTATTCATTAAGTTCCTATTAGGACCTAGGTATAGTCTCAGTTCAAATTCATATCAATCATTTACGGACTTGCAAACGAGAATTCTAATTTTATTGTTGTATATAATTACAACAACGATAAATAATTTATTATCTTTCTCTATTATTGGCCTAACACGTAGGTACCTAATTGACTTCCAATTGTGGCAAAAGGCATTTCATATTGCCCAATAATTTCGAACATTAATGTATTACCTCTCATTAATAATTATTTTTTAAATGATAATTATAATTTAATATAAATACTCTATGTGTATTGTACGCACGGCTACACATCAAGCTATACAAAACCAGTATTGGCTGGCCTGGACTTCTACGGAAGACTTTTACAATGTGAGGTCAGTCTAAACTGGTTTTGTATAGCTTGATGTGTAGCCGTGTGTACCCTTTTGTTAATAGCGAAATTATTTGTTATTAGGCTCTGGCACGTCTATTTGATGCTGATCTCAGATCAAATAAAAAGTTAAGATGGAACTTTGCGAACAAAGAAGTGAGGCCGGCTAAAACTACGCCTAACGGTGTACAACACACAATTACACGCACATATGTGTTAGTTAACTACGCCTTATCTTATCAGTCGAGCTTTCGATAGCTCGATAGCTCGACTGATAAGATAAGGCGTAGTTTCGGTATACGTGTGTACGTGTAATTGTGTGTTGTACACCGTTAGGCGTAGTTTTAGCCGGCCTCACTTCTTTGTTCGCAAAGTTCCATCTTAACTTTTTATTTGATCTGAGATGCTGATAAGATATAAAATGATTGATTTTTCAAAACTATTTCATCTAAAAAATATAAATACGTCAAGATACTTCTTTTATATGTCCTACTGTAACAAATTCTGTCCGATATTCGTCTATGTTGAATTTATTGTAAAAGGGCTAAAATTTAGGAACGAAATGTGAGACTGAAATTAAAAATAAAAATATTAGATTCTCCTGAAATGCAAACTTACGTTGCTAGATTAAATAAAAGGGAATAGCATAATCAATCCACAACACCAATTACTGTACATGTATAAAATATTATTTTGTAGAACCTATTGCGTATTTTAATACTTTTTTTTATGCAATAATCATTTTTGGCACCATCTTGGAGCGATTAATTATTGAAATTTAAAATCCTGCATCAGGATTGAAATTTCTATTGGTTCGTAATTTTGGCATTGTAAGGCACTTACTTAGCTGATATGTTATTATTTTGATAAGTACGTATACCTACTTAACATAATATGTAATCATCAATTTTAAATGTGTCAAACTTGTAAATATTAATATAATTATTACATACAAAAACTGTGATGAATGTGGCTCATAATATTATGTGATTAAGTATCAAACTAAGTTTTTTTAATTCATCCGTCCTTTTCTTAACCACGTGTACAGTGTTCTGCCGCTAAACAGCGCATCCACACATGCCCGGCGGCGGCGCGGCGGCGGCGGCGTTTCACTTGCGGTACAAAATGGAGCACGCCACAAAGTTTGCGGCATGTCAGTCCGGCGGTAAATCCCGTGGCATGTGTGGATGCTCCAAGACGAGGCTACTTTGACAACGGCGGGTCTCACTGACTCAAGCTCTAATTAGGTGCAAAAAAGTAATAAGTATCCACTTTCTTCATAGCTTACTCTCCAACAATTATATATAAAACTGTCAAACTCCGAGCTACCTACTACTGAGAATTTCATAGAACAACCCAATAAAACTTACTCGACCTGGGAATCGAACTCAGACCTCTAGCGTAGCAATCGCACTTAGGACCATTAGACTAATGAGGCAGCTATACTTAATAATCATTGAATAACCAATAAACCATTCGAATATCCTTGGATTTTTTTATCAAGAAGTATTAGTAAGTATTTAATTGTACCTACCTAGGTATTTATACCGTAAAATAAGTTATAATTTTTGGAAAACCTAAATCTCTGCACCCCTTGGAGAATACAGGCGTTATTTTAATAAAGTAGGTACCTATAATTAATTATTTTACTATACATATATGTAGTATATAGTATATACCTAATTCGTAAGTAGTTTTTTTCGAACATGTAGAAACTCAAAGTAAGTCCTTTTCCTTGCGGAGATGAGACGCACTACTAATTTCACACTATTTGCACATCATTTTTTTTTCTTTGAGCTATGTTAAGGTATTTCAAAATTCAAATTTTCCTTCTTCTTGTAAGTTTTGTTTTGTTTTGCAGAAAAATAATAAATATTTTTTCTTTCTTATTTATAAATTAAATGATTACCAACTAGGTACAGTCGCCAGCACATCAGGGTATACAAAACTAACAAATCTCTCCAAATGATTTTAAACCTTAATCTATTAAAAATTAAGTTCAAAATCGACTGAGATAATTTGACATTTTGTGGTAACCTGATGTGGCGACGACCGTACATACAAATATTTATCTAAATATCTACTTACCTTTCTATCCCGTTCTTAATAATGTCACAGTGCAGATAACATCTTGTAAGTTAACTTGTGGTCGTTTTCAATTTACAAGTATCATTTTCGTAAGTAAATTATTTTTATTATTATTTATTTATTATTTGTCACCATGATAGCAAAACAAAATAACAAGAAACGCGGGCTTTTAGTAGAGCCATAGATAAAAAGACGTTATCCAAAGACAAGACAACTAGCGTCTTTATTTTGCTGATTCGGAAATAGCGTCACAAAACCATAGTCTCTAGTTATTTTTTAAAGGGTCAGCCTTGGGCGCGAAAATCAAAATTCAAAATAGTGGATTCGGCGAAAAATGACAATTTACAATCTTCTACGATAGTGAATTTTAAGAAAAAGTTGTAATACTCAATTATTGTTAATAAGTTATTGTCGATATCGCAATTTCTAATGCCATGTACGTACATACTTACAATGTTAAAGATGTAATAGAATGTTATAGACGAATAATTTGCAAAAAACTAAGAAAAATTAGAATTTTGCGCCCGTTTAGGCTCCGTCAAACCGTCTCTCTTTGGCCACCAAATTAAAATAAATAAATAAATTTGATAGATTCGCTGTTTGTAACGGTCCCGGTTGAATCCCGGGATTGAAACGACATAATAATTATTTGTAGTATTAATCACTCTCATCTCTCATGTTACTTGCTTCCTCGAAGTTTAGGTAAATATACTCTACCTATTCCTATCTCTGGTTATAGACGAATTACCACAAAACATTAAGGATTCTGTAAAAAATTACAATTAAACTAAATAAACTAATTTATGGTGTTAGAGCAGGATACTAAGTCTGAGATTAGAGACGTAAAATTTGCGAATTAAAAAAAAAAAAGAATCAATGATGACATTAAAATTTGTTGTTATTTTGCTTTGTATGTTGTCAATAATGTCATTGTCAAAACTCAAACTGATCGGAAGAAACGAAATTATTAATTTAATTATTTTAAGTTACAATTTACATTAGAAATAGAATATATTCTACTACTTCTTTGATACATACTTTAATTTACCTACTTACTTATTCGCGATATACAGTAGAATGCCACAGGTGTTCCAGATTTTACGATGCTATAAATGCTTGGTCTTTCAGGTCAGTATGTAGATGGTCCTTATAAGTTTTAATGTCGCATCTAACCTAATTATGTAAAGGTGTAGTAGTAATATCGCTTAGAAGATAGTTTTGGATTAGGAAAATACCGATCCGTGTATGCAGCAGCCGGTTAGAAATTGCTAACCTAAAAACACAGTACAAAATAAACATCTTTAAAGAAATAAAAGAAAGTCAATCATTAAGCGTTTTTTTTTTTGTTGTAATAATACTTTTTGCATACCTATATATATTTACTATTGTTGTGATGTAGGTACACCAAACAAAAAAGTCAAATAAATGGGACTGTAAGCTTTGTGGTGAAAAGCAATCGATCAAGAGACACTACGGGTTAGGGACAGCAAAAGATTGTAGATTACATGTTCAAAGATTGAATGGTCTGAGGGGTGAGATAGATGAACTGAAGAATAACCAAGATAGTGGAAGTAGTGACAATGAAGATCATTCACTGCCAACCATAAATACTTCTTACCAACCAATAGAGCCTAGTAAATGGTCAAATTATATAGAAAAAACACAACCACTAGAAGAAACTAGCAATGAAAATATGAGTCTTGAAGGTGCAGAAGTTGTTTTAGAAGTTCCCAAAAAGCGAAGAAAACAATTTAATAACAACTTTAAAAGAATCCCTAAGACTGCTAGTGATCATTATGAGAATGTACAACATGATAATCCTACCTTTGAAATTTTTCCTGAGGATGATGTAGAGAACATAAGATCACAGTCTCTTTTATTAAAACCAGATTCACAATCTGTAGACTTTACTCCACAAAAGGAGCATTTCAATAGTAGCATGAGTAAAATAAAAAAGAAATTTATACCACCTGTATTAAATGAAAATTCTAAATGGGCTCAATTCACAGAAGATGAAGAAAGTGAGCCTGCTATAGCACCAACACCGAGTATATCTGCATCACAAACGGATTTATTGTTTTCATTGTGTGATAATAGTGACCTTGATATTGTTTTAGATATTTGAAACTCTTACTAGAATTAAGTAACACCTACAGTAGATAAATTGTATGGCTTTATATGGGCTCAGGAACACAGATAACTCATGTAGGACACTTAGCCAGCTTAAACCTACAAGGTCTGTGTATTTATATTTCATAATTGTAGTGTTGTCTGTACCTAAGTATATCAAAAGATTCTGCACCAGTGGTTTACCATCCCTTACCTATACATACTGTAAAACCAGAATAAAATGCTATAGTTTCCAAATAATTTTATTATTACAACCAATACACATTATCATCACAATGGCAACAGTTTAATATCACTTTCATTAATTTCTACTAGATAAATAGCAAGTGTACTACAGGCATACTTTTACATCATAACATCTACAAAAAACTGCAATGGTTCATCCCACAGGTGACTTCCCGACTTAATATGCAAGCATTTTGTATGCTCATCACCTTCCCAATATGAAGCAGGACTAACAAAATATTTCAGTCACTGCTCAAAGCTAAGAATAACACTCATATTACATGGATAATAATTGCAGAATATTTTATTAAAGCTAAATGTACGCAGACTTATAGATAGGTAGGTTTAAAAAAGTTTATTGTACCGACTGACTCTTCTAAATTGTCACTTATTTTCTAGATTTGTTCATAATTACTTAAAACACACTAGTATAGTTACTTCTATAAAACTTCTTATTTGTGTTGGGCAGTGAAAAGTTTTTCTTCGATTTTTCATAAAGCTTTGATCTACAAGGTTGTAGATATATTTTCATAATCAATAATTCTGAAGACAGAAAATACAGCCACAGTATATTTTATAGTAATGGATAATAGAATACATATAGGAAGCCCTACTACTTTCGATGTACGTATGCATATTTAGAGTACCTTATAATAAATATGATATAGTGATAGTCACTTGGGAATATTAGAAATCAGACTGTTTATAACTTTACATACAAAGATTAGGTTAAGTTCTTCTCTCTGTACGTAGATGAAACTCCAACTCCACTGCTTTGATAGCTTCACTTTGAGAAAAGAATTCTCAGAAAAAATCTTATCGTAGCATTGCGACCTTTAAATAATATGAAAATATCGTTATTGCTCCCGCCCCGTGCTGCCTGCCAAGTCCTCTTTACAAAAAGCAGATTTCGCTTCTGCTTGTGTCGTTTTCCAAGAAATACACTGTACATAGACTAGTACGGCGACATGTGCCTCCGCCTGTGAAGTTCCCTCGCCCGGGCATATCGTCGACCGTAACTCCATCGCCATGCTCTAAAAAAGAAGATTCGTAAATTATACCTTTGTTAATTACGAGTCGCTCAATAATCTACATTCATTGAAGGTAGAATCTTGGTTATGGCTTGAATATAAAACTATTATAAGGTGCGCTGCAACATTAAATCTTTCATAATCTAAAATGTATTCACATGCATTAATTGGTTCATTGATTATTTAAGGACTTCTAGGCATACCTCTCATTATATCCTGCGGTATCACCCCGGTACAAATGATCGTCAAATCGGTTATCAAATCTCCTGTTGACGGTGTCTTCGCTACTGCCTGAAATTTATACATTTCAGCATTATAATTATTTATTATCCTTACAATAATTGTACTTTTGTACATTATGTGATATTGAATTACTTTACCATTCGGATTAGAGTGTGAGAACCGCCGGCACGAAGGACCTCTGCAACTGAGGAGTTGCTGCAATTGGTTATGGAAATAATCTTTTTCAGCTGGTGTTAGATACTTCACTCGATTTTGCGTCTCAAAAGGATCTGAAATCAAATATTAACCATTCGACTTCAGTTGACGCAGTGCGGAATTGAATAAAAAAAATATTAATCTTTTCCGCGAACATACCGATTCTCAAATTGTAATAAGTAACTAGTCCAGTGATAAATTCGCAGTACAATAAGTTGTGCGTAGCGTTGATAGTCCTGACACAATTGTAGGTGTTGTTAGAGGTGCTCATGCAGAAACAGAAAGGGCCCGCCGTCCAGAAGGGCGCCGTCCGCCAATGATCGTTATCGTGCCGGTAGCAGTTCATGCGCTCAGACTCGCATAGCTTCTCTAGTTCCGCCTGAAAGGAGAGCGACGCGATACATTACACACACAATCATAGTATATTTTGGAAGTGTGAAAGAAATCCGTTGGAAATCCTAATAAATAAAATAAAATAAATGCTTAAGTTTCATTATACCGATAAGAAGAATAAACCTGTTGCTGGTTCACACATATAAAAGAGAATACTAATTCAGTAAACACACACCCTCTTTCTAGCTTTTCTTAACTTCTTTTGGAGTAACTGTGCCTTTCTTTTTCTTTGTTCTTCTCTTGCCTTCTGTGCCGCTTCCAAGTAACTGTGTCCTGGTCCTCTCATCTTCCTGTAGTGACATATAAAAAACATTTTAAAATTCTTTAAACTCATTGAATGTAATCACAGATGTATTTGGATTTCAATACCTACCTATTTTCTTCACAGTAACATACGTGTTTATCTTCATTTTCAATGAAGAGTGGGTGCAGTCTTCTCTGGAATACGTCGACAGGTTTATCAAAAATACCCATGTTCTTCGAAGTTGCTTTATTAGGATTTCTCTGTTCGTATTCAGAGGCGTCCAAACGCGCCGGGCCAAGACTCAGAGGTCCAAGTGTTGTATACTGCGCCGTAGTTGTCATCGGCTTATTTGTAGTAGTTGTTTCGGCACTAACTTGTTTACTGGTACTTATCGATCTCTCCGTTGACAGAAAATCATCTATAGCGGAACTTAAATAATTGATATTTTGAGAAAAATAACCTTCATTTGTTGAATTCTCTTCAACGATACGTTTTGTAGACACATCGAAATTCTTCGTAAACTCAGTGCTGACTATTGGTTCAGTTGTCATTGTTATAGTTGGCAGTGTCGTTTTTTCATCTTCAACGCTGTTTTGGTCAAAGTAGTTTCCTTCTATAATAATAGTAGTGACCTGAGGTTTTGGCACTTCGGTTTTATGATCAGTAGCGTTAACATTTGATTCCAATTCATTAGTAATAATAGGTCTTTGTGTGGTAGGAATTTCTGTTTCTTTTGTGTCATTCTTGAGCTGTGTATCAAACACGTCATCTTTGGCTTTAGTATTCGTTGTAGGCATCGCATACTCGTTTGATTGCCTAAATTTTTTCTCTTGTATAGTACTGTTTGGCATCGCATACTCGTTTGATTGCCTAAATTTTTTCTCTTGTATAGTACTGTTTCTGTGTTTTGGTTTCATTCTATGGAGTCTGCCCTTTCTCAAATGTTCTTTTGAACTGTTATGTTCATGAGTCAAGCTCTTGTTTAATAGAATATTGTTGATATAGGCAGGATGAACAGTTTGTGTTTGAGTTTCAATTACTGGTTTGGCAGTCTTCAAATGTCTCTTTATTTCTTTTAAATCTTCTAATTTGGTTCTTAATTGTCTTATTTGATCTTCTAAACTCAATCTATTTGTGTGCCATGCTTTAAGATCATTGTAAATTATTTGGGAACATTTAACTGATCCATCTTTCTCTATTTTACATTCTAAAGAAGATTCATTACTATTCACTATCGCGTCATTTTTCTTATGTTTATTATGGTTCCAATGTTGAGCCCTACGTTTTATTCTTTTATGATCAATATTTTCTTTGGTTCGTTCAAAAGCCTCGAGGAATGCTTCAGTTTCCTTTATAAGTTTGTCTATTTTGTCCTTAGTATTTCTACTCTCTAGTTCGTCAACTGGTTCGTTCTTGAAACCTATATGCCCAATACTTGGGTTTTCTTTAAGAATACTATCAACCGTGTTAGGTTCGTAAACGTCGTTGTCTATAGATCTTCGACTGCGGTTGCTGTTATCTTTGGAAACTCCTGCTAATCGTCTAGCTATATTTCCGTCAGTTTCGAGTCTCGTATAAACAAGTCCACTGGGTGTGAAGCATGCACATTTTTTTGTGCTCATTTTCGATTGAGACGTATTGGTTTCAGCCTGTAATGGCGTATTTTTTAATATTAAAAACAATACCTATTGATTATATATGTAATAACTTTGAATATCCTTCAGTTATAGCATTTACCTCGTATCTACACTTGTGCCTCCGCCATCGTCCGTTTACTAGAACGCATTTCCACTTCCTGCCAGCAGAACAGGGGGCTCGCAGCTCAGATTTAGAGCAGTCTGCTGCTATGCGAGCTGCCTTACCCTCCAATCCTCTTGCATCCGCTACTTAAGAAATAAGAATATTATCACATTTGTCATGAAAAGGATCATTTTTATTGTTCTTTAATTCCGTTACCACGGATAGATTATACACGTATGTACTAGGCTTCATAGGTACCCTCCGCTCTTTTTTTCCAATCTTACTACTGGGATGTTTGTTAGGTATATCTATCATAGTCACGGAAGAGATAAATAAGGTATTATTATTATAATACCGTATTTATCTCTTCCGTGATCATAGTAAATCATGCTCAACTTTGTTTAAATAGAACTAAGCTGCCTGAGACTTCCGTGGGTGGGTCGACTTCTTTTTTTAAGCGTATTTGTTTATCGTCTCCTATTGTACCAATAGTTTAGAAAATTTTATAATACCAAATTGAATATAGGATGATTTTGGCAATTACATAGCAACTTACATTCGAAGAGTTTACTTCCAGGTGTAAGATAATTGGGCTGCTCTTCCCCATCCAGCACCTTTTCCAAACTTGCTTCCAACAGCGGATTATGACTCTCATTTGTTATCAGCGGCTCTGATGACTTTTTGAGCTGTTCACTCGCGTCACTCTCTGCGCTTTCCTTAATAAACAATAATAATAATTAAGAATTTTCGAACAATTCAAAAGTTACATGATTGTATCATAAATAATTCTAGGTAATAGGCAATAGGTCACAGATCTAATAAAAAATATAGATCTGTGCAGTAGGTATTTTTAAAATAACTAAAAATTTAAGGCTCTGACACTTATGTCATGCTTTGTTGTTCTCACATCGTCGTCATCATCATCATCATCAGGCTCGAGGAAGTCATCATCATCGGTGTCCTCGTCAAAGTCTCCGCTCTCCGAAGACAGTGGGGGTGATGTGGTGGCTCTGTTCTCGTTCATCTCGCGGCTGTACTTGTTCTCCCGGGAGCGGTGACCCAGACCTGGGATATCGCGGCGACCAGAACTGGGCAGACAATATTTGTGTTCAGATTAATAGATAAACCTAGCGCCAATTATCTTGAAAATGAAATGAAAGGAACGGCTAGTTTTTAACTGATTTTAAATTCACGTAGAAATAGGTTCCTACCTACCTACCTACTACTATGAAAGATCAAACACATCCACACCTAATTTAGAAGAAATTATATATAGAAAGAAGTTATTTAGAATATATATTTAGAATTGGTGCCAGTAAAGTAATAGTACTTATCTAATGAGTTCCACATTTATTTCTCAGCAAACTTTCATCCATAAAAGTGACAACATATATCCCTAAAAAACTAAGTGTTAATCAGTGACTTATACAATTAAAGAGGTAAAACATTCAATTACCTCTCTACAAGAAACGTATCTGGCCAGTGAGTGGTGGCGTGTCTTCTGCGGCGTGGCTGCAGTAACGGCAGAAGTGATCGTCCGTCCATGTGCGCAGGAGGCTCCACACCGCCCATGTCCAAGAACGTTGGTGCTAAGTCGATGTTGAGAACTATGTCGTCGACACTGGTAACGGGTAATTTGACATGAAAATATAAAAGATGACAGTTATGGTCGGTTAAGACTAAAAACTTGGAAATATTTACCAAGCATTCTATATATAGGTACATCGTACGTAGGTAAGGTAACATCGTAAGCCCTAATTATCCTAAATACCTAGGTATTTAGGATTAGATAACCAGTACCTAGGACTTTTTAATAACTGGGTAAGTGGTAAATTGTGCTCTCCGCAGATAGTACCTACCTACGTACCTACTGCGACCAAAAATCTAAAAAGGTTTTATTATTTTCATTTTTTTTGAATGATTTAGAAACCTTTTTTTAATCATTTTAATAATACAACAAGGATCATATAAAGAATACCTTTTTTATTTCATATATAACTCGTAGTTACTGGCCGTTATACACCAAAAAATTATAAAATGCCAATAAAAATAAAAAATAAAACGGATTTTTTTAAATTTCAAATGGCATCTTAATTTTTTTTAAATAATTAATTTTTAATTTTTAAACACAATTAAGGTACCTACGACATATCTATTAAAACCAAATGATCTGGACGCCGTTATTAGGAAAATAAATAAACTGGGATCCTAAATTATAAAACGGATTACGTAATAGAAGAAATAAATAATTAAGAATTAGCTTACACAGTGCCGGGTTCCACTCCAGGGCCTCTCACAAGGAATGGTACTCTGATATCAAACTCGAAGGGGAAGCTCTTCCCTTTGACTAAACCGAATTGGCCCAAGTGGTAGCCGTGGTCCGAAGTATAGACTAAATAAGTATTATCTAGTTCCCCCAGTGCTTTTAATTCTTGATAAACACGTTCTACAGCCTGGAAAATAAATTTCAGAAAAATTATTTCTGTTTTATCAAAATATTTATTCTTATTATTTAGTAACTTAAGTAATAGTATCATATAGGTATGTACAGTCGCCAGCAGGTCAAGGTATACAAAACTGTCAAATTTCTCCAAATGATTTTAAACCTTAAATTATTGAAAATAAATTTCAAAATCAACTAAGAAAATTTGTCATTTTGTGGTAATTTTATGTGCTGGCCACCGTACTTACATAACTGTAATACATAAGTGTTAAAAATTATATTACGTATTTATGAGACATGAAAGGGTATTGCGTTTGCAGCAAAACATTTTGATTATTTTAATTTAACTCAAAGCGTTACCATAAGCTCGCGACATAGAAATAACCAGCGAGACTCAGATTTCAATGAAAAACCTTGTCAATGTAGGAACCTCATATACAGCACAAAGTTCATTGTTTTCTGCGTCGAGTATTGCTTCTTCTTATCAGTGGAAGACTCAAGAACAAAGAGTTAATTTCGAAGAATTAATTTCGAACTACGTAGCAGCGTGTTACGTACCATGTCAACACTCTGCAGCGTCTGTAGCCTCTTGGTCATCAGTAAGTCTGTGAATTGCCGGTGGATGGGCTTCATCTTGTCCGTCACGCGGAGGATCCACTGCTTGTCCGGATTCGGTGCCATATCGTACGTCGGCGTGCTGTGAATCCAAAATTGTATAATTTTTTTACTATTGTTCTCCTGCAATTTCGTTCGCGTGGATGTTAACAAAATATGTAAGACGTAGCAAGAACTTGGTTATACCTACCTGATTAGCTATGTTTCAGTTAAAGAGATTTCAGCATAAGATTATTGGCTTTCGGGACTAATGATGCGATTCTGAAAATTACCTACTCCCAACCAACAGTGTCAAACCTTTTTATAATATTTTATGAAAAGTATTTAATATAAGCATCATCGCCTCCTTCGTAGAACGGTACAAATGTAGTAAACGAACGAACTTTATACAGCTTATTATAAAGGTCAACCCATTTTATCGTCCCACTGCTGGGCACGGGTCTCTTCTTACAACGAGAGGGAGTAGGCTATAGCCTACTGCAGATTTCCAGACTACATACTCTTACGTATGAGGAAAATTATATTTATATGTGATAATACATACACTCACGCCTTTTTCCCACAGGGAGAAGCAGAAACTATAGACCGCTGCTTGCTACGACGTCTGCATATCTTTTTCGCTTCTTCCACATTCATAATCTTTTCATACACACACGCCGATTTTGAGTTCTAAGCACCTGGCCTTTTCTAATTCTAAAATAATCCACTTGAATATATGATTTGAAAAAGACAGAGGTGGGTGCCCCATTTTAAGTTAAAAATATGATCAATGAAATGATAATAGTTTTGCGAGGCCTACGAGGCCTTTACCTATGTAGCTTTCAAAACGTCAGGCTCAAACTCTACTTATTTGTTACCGATTAGGTATAACTACTAATGAGTATAAACCTACGTACCGCTTAGATTTCTTTTTTGCGGTGATTTACTTACCAGCACCAAGAAATCTTACTCAATTTAGATTTTTATGCCAATTTATAGCCTGCATCAATGATAAATCACATATTATTTCTTAAATAAAATTCAAGGGTTCATTCTACACCATTATCGCATATTAAAGGTTCATTTTACATTTTTTTAATTTGCGTTTGTCGGCGCGGCTTGGGGACAGGTAGGTACCTCGCGATAGCCCGACCACACAATACGCCGATGGCTGAATATTAAAAGGAACAGGGTTACCATACCGGTATCTAAAAAAAGAAGATAACTAGAATCTTTTCTTATTCACTGACACATTTAGTTTGAAAACCCCGCAAGTCTATATGAGACTTATTACGCATTTTTTTTTCTTAACCTCCCGGACTAGGGAGAGATCTCTTTGCCGTGGAGGACATTAAAACCTTATAATTAACAGACAGAAAGTATAGCCACACTCGAAACAAATAGGTATCTGTAGAACACATAAATTTTACCTTAGGTGGGAATCGATCAACCGAACCACACACAACATTTATTTAATTGATCGTTGAAATAAATATCTATTTAACATATAAATTTAAAAAATCTTTGTTTAAAGCTTAAAGTTCCGAAAGTTCTTTACCGATAGCTTTGAAATGACAACATTGCATTCCAAATATCCTTCTTTCTGAGCCACACCCATGCATGGCCAGGTACCTATTTGTGCAGCTAGTAGTAGGTAGTAATTATGTACCACTACGGTACGGTGCTATGTACCTACCTACTAGCATTAAATTGGGTATCATACATGAATTTATATACTGAAATAGAAATATGATAATTCAACAACCCTGTAAGTCTTGTGAGGTCCTGTATTTTCTGGTTGCCGGCGTCACTGTGTCGCGGGCGAACGGTCCACCGAAATGTTTGCAATATGCATTGAGGTGTAAAATACTGTCGTACTAAAACAGTTCGGTCAATCGAAGTTTTTAAGCAAGTGATAATAATGTCTAATCCTTACACGTTTCTTAATTGTTTCTTTGACCCGTCAATGCATACAGTTTCCTCATGAGGACATAACAATAGATTTTGCATTGTGTCTACAATATGCCGCTTGACGAAAGAATAGTTAGTAGGTACGCGCTAGATACGGCAGATACACAAAAAAAGAAATTCATGTTCTCAAAATTCTTGAAAATGGGATGAATAATTGCGAATACATTGTTACTGTTAAGATTTCCGATTCATAATCAAGATGAGATAACCAAACTCATGAAGGAATGATTCGCTGCGCGTATTTTTTTTAAAAGTACACAACAGCTTTTTAATAATATCTCAATGGCAGCGCGAGTTACTCTAATAAAATGTAGGTATTGCAATATCCAACTAATAAATTTCGTGGAAATAATGACTTCATACTTGCATTTATCAAATTACATCTTTAAGAATGGAACACTTTAGAAGTTTATTTGGGGTACCTGTGGTTTTAAATGGATTTTGTGTGCAATAGGCGGAATGTAAGTATCTACTGTGATTTAGGTACTAGAAACTATGTAAATTGTAGTTACCATATTATGTTTATATTAATGCGACGTCGCTAATAGAAGCTGAAACTCACACGTACCCATATTTTTAGTTTACCCTGCAATTTGACCCGTAAGGGTAAAATGGATGCCACTGAACTTAGTAGATCATTGTCCAGCAGGCCAAAAATAAATGAGAGTTATTTATTTTCGCATGCAGATGAGTTCTACAGTTCCTGATTTTTTGGGAATAGGATATTAAGAACACTTTTGATGAATCATAGTATGATTCTTATCACTAAATTGGTAAGTAGTTACTAATTTATTCTTCATTCTTATTATGAATTTATTCAGAGAAACTACTGGATGCCAATTTAGCTTCTTAGAAGTCGACCTTCAAGCTACTTCAAGCTTTAAACTCTCTATCATATTTCTTTAAAATCAATTTAGTAAAGAAGAAACTTAAAGCCGAATTTAATTCACATGAGAAGTAACATTCAATGTCAGGTACCCACGGCTTCACGTGGAGATATACAAATCCAGTTAACGCTGACCTCTTATTGTACGCCAAGCCAATCAATACAAGACCAGCTTAAACTAGAAATCTATAGCCTGTAGCCTACTGCCAGTCTACACACAAAAAGTTTGTTTACAAAACTTTAATCCATTGGTCGTTTTAACGGAAAACAAAAGTCATGGTCAATAATAGTCATAATGTTATTGTAAAATGAACATAATGGCTTATTGATTTATATCAGGGAAGCTATTAAAGTAAAGGAATGTAAGTAGGTACTTAGTAGTAAAACTCATATAGGAAAACAATTTTCTGAATGGCGGCATAAAGTTTATAGCAGTTGGGAACAATGGGCTGTTACATGGCCATGTCGACCATGTTTATTAATAAGCAATATTTACTAATCAACAATAAGTCGTTAGAGAGGGCCGCTTTTTGCAATTAATTTAACTTTGAACGCTGCTTCAGCTTACTGAACGTAACATTGCATCAAATCATTAGGTACATATTAAATGATTTTGTGCTGATATTGAAAAACATTTTCTTTCAAGAAGGTAATATCTACAAGGGTTCGGTACTACCTACTTCACTACACTGTGTGTTGGCCCTCGAAATAAATTGTGATTTGTGTAAAGTATAAATACAAGTTTTATGAATACTTTTATTACAAATTTTAGTTAATCGTGGTGGCAGCCCTAAATATCAGAATATTCTTAAAAATGCAGCCCTAGCGAAATAGCATTTTAACGAAGCGCTTAGTCCTTCAAGCTGAGTTAGCAACATAAACGGTTTTACATTTATATGTTAAGTAATGATCGGATAAAGACAGTCTTGTTTATTTGCATCGGCGACTTTCAACTGAAGCCTTCCCCAACCGGTATAATTTATGCGACGCCCGACATACCCGTCGAATTTCAACTGCACGATAAATAAAATCATGCAAGGAAGTTGTCCGTATAAAAAATAACTTAAAATATGTACATACATACATTCCTGATGTATTTATGTCAAGATGCGGCGACGTTTGTGTTTTTTTTGTGAATGCAATAACTACTGGTACCTATGACTGAGAGCAAAAAAGAGCGTTCATTTAATTTTCTGTTTCTAAAATGAAAATATCTGGTCGTTATCGAAAATACCAGGGATCTTAAGGTAGCTTGTCTTACATGTGTCAATTAGGGTTGCCAACAGTACCTATTTACTACATTATTCCTACTATGGTATTGTAGTAGGTACTTATATTTCAGATCAGCGTATCTACTTAATACTGTAGAACAATAAATAGACTGTAAATAATAAAAACAACCTCATCACTCATTCCATAAAATACCAGTACCTATTTTAAATGTACACACGGCTACACATCAACTCAACATTCAAATCCAGTATAGGCTGGCCTCGTATTGTACAGAAAGCTTTACAATGCGAGGTCAGTCTATACTGGATTTGTATAGCTCGAAAAAGTGTTGGCGTAAAATTATATAATTATGATATAGTCTCGTTTAGCTTACAATAAATTTAATTCAGATTGTTAACTGATAGATTAGATTATTAGATTGTGTCGTATAGAATCTATCTAAGTACTTAATTATTTATCTTCGCGACGGAAGCGACAAGAAAAACTATAGAGATAATTTCGGGACAAAATTTCATCACTTACCGTCTACTTAAACTAAAAAACTATATTATAAGTTTAAGTTTATAAGTTTATAAGTTTATTGTCTCAAAATTACAAAGGTACATGGTAAATTCCCTAGATCCCACACTAGGATTCCCTGTGTCGTGGGATCTAGTCTCTTTCAGTCCGACATATCAAAGACAGTAAATAAAAATGATAAAAAAATTATTACTAATAAGTATATATGTTGAATTTAACATCATGTTTAAAAACCATATACCTACCTACTACACATCATCTTACTAACAGCCTGCTGGCAGGTAGGTACTAATCTCATTTTTTTTTAAATTGTATCAAAACATCTTGAATTTTCCAACTAGGTAATTGGTTGGAAGTGAAAATTCTTCTGCGTCATACTGTTCGAGTCTGTTTAAGAAAGGTCTGACAACTCCGATGGAAACTTTAGACGTTTTATACCTCTTAGCCCCGACCACGTTATAATACTTTACAGTTTATTCTCGAAATTCTGTTCTTTCAGCTGAAAATTTGCACATTCATTTACTTAATTTAGAAGTGCTGTGTCGTAATGTACGATGCTTACACCAAGACTTATATATTATTCTGAAGTTTTTCTATAGAATGGCCCCCAACTACGCAAACTGTTATAGAATCTAGTTGAATACGATCACAATAGCCATTTTTGAATTTTTAAATTATATTTTTTGAAGGGTCCTAGATCCTTCGTTTCCTCTTTTCATATTTTTCGTCGCTTTCTGTATTACAATAATAATTATTCTTAAAAAAATATAATAGAAATATGCTTTGGTGAAATAAAGACGAGATTTGCGTTTTCTGAAATATCAAAAGCTTTTATTCACAACACGGTTAAATTAAAGGTTTTAATACAATTTACCCATTTTAAACAGAGTACCTGACTACCTTACCTGAAATATCAAAAAACAACATTTAAAGCCTTTACTTCTTCTAGTTTCTAACTTTCCTTTTATTAATATAGGAGAATAATATATTATTAAATTATCTTAGTATTGATAGTCAGTGTTACGGACGTGACACTGACATCCGTTAAAGATCCATAGATAATACAATTTTATAGAAAAGGCTCGATACTAATGTAGCGATACTTTTTACATCTCCCACCCTCGGAGAGAACAATATCATAATAATTGTTCGATTAAGAACTAACCATTATTGGAGATAACTTTGTAACATGGTAGAAGTTTGACTCCGCCTTCTTATGTCCAGCATCAACTTCATAGATAGAATTTGAAATTTTTCTTAGAATTTTGTATGGTCCAATCCTTAGTTCATCCATTTTCTTCCTATTAAGCCGGTTTCCGTTTTCTACATATACTCTATCGCCCACTTCGAATTTATATTCTTCTCTTTTTAGATCATATATTTTTTTATTATAGTTGTGCGATTTTATTGAATTTTCAAATGCCAGTTCTCTGTCTCTTTTGAGATCTTCTACTGTGCATCTTGATTTTAATTCCAGTGGCAAAATATCCATTTTCTCTCCTTCCAAAAGATATTTTGGAGTAAACTTAGTGACCGTATGTTCTGTTTCATTATATTTTTCTACACATTGATGTGCAATAGTTGTCCATGCTGTTTTCTTGTCTCCTTCGTTTATTTTGCACCTTATCCTATTGACTAAAGTTTGGTTTAGCCTTTCATTAAGGCCATTTGAAAATGGTGCGTCCACAGCAGTGAATACCATTGTTATGTTTTTCTTTTTCAGGAATTCTTTAAATTCTTTGGAATTTATGCCAGGATATTGGTCTGTTAATACCATATCAATACGATTGTTTTGTGTTGCTTTTTCTATCAACTTGATAAAATCATTGGAGTTTTGATTTTTTGATGTCAAAATATATGCATATCGTGTATAGTGATCAACCAGGAGATGTAAGTATTTTTTTGTAGACCTTGATCCTCCGAAACCTCCAACTGTATCAATTGATATAATTTCAAATGGGCGTGTTGCTGGACCTAAATGGGACATCAAACCAAATTTTGGATTCCTTCTTGATTTGTTTTTTATACAAATGTCACATTCATCACAAAATTTCTTAATATTTGTGATGATATTCTTTGCTGTATAGAAAGGGGTTATTTTATTTATCATCTGGGTTCTCCCAATGTGGCAATAAGTATTGTGGACATTTCTTATTAATGTTTTGCTAAATGCTTCTGATAGTATAATTTTGTTTCTTCTTTTATTCTTTTTGTAATAAATGTTTTTTTCCAGTATAAACTTTGATTTTCCATCTTTTAGATGTAGGTTTGTGTCTTGGTCCTTTTTTATATCTTCCAGGTTTATGAAGTTTACAACTTTTAAAAAATCTTCAGTATTTTCATAAGGTTCTAAGACTGGATTTCTGCTTAAGCAGTCTGCTTCTTGATTTGACTGTCCTGGGTTATATTTTATCTTAAAATTGTATTGGGATAAATAATATGTCAAATCACCCAGTTCTTCATCAGTTCTAGACTTGATGTTCAGATTTTCCAGTGGTTTATGATCTGAATATACTATAAATTCTTTATTCATAAGCCAGTGTTGCCAATACTTAACAGCTTCCTTAATTGCCAGGCATTCTAGATATATTGCCTTTTTTTTCTTTTGACTGTCTGTCAATTTTCTTGAAAAGTAAGCTACAGGTTTATTTACTCCGTTTTCATCTTCCTGTTTTAATACAGCTCCCACTCCTTTAATACTGGCATCAGTGTAGATTTTTATTGGTTGTTCTGGGTCAAATATTTTTAGAATTGGTTTCGAGCATAGTAATTCTTTTATTTTATCAAATGATTTCTGGCATTCTTTGGTCCATATGAATTTTACATCTTTCCGTAGTAAATTGTGTAGTGGTTCTAGGATAATTGCATTATGTGGTACAAATTTATGGTAAAAGTTTACTTTCCCAAGGAACTGGCGTATATTTTTCTTAGTTTCTGGAATAGGGAAGTTTCTAACAGCTGTTAAATAATCTTTAAGAGGTCTAACTGAATTATTTTCTATTATATGTCCCAAATACTTGGCATGATTGTTTGCAAAAGTGCATTTCGAGAATTTCAGTCTAAATCCTTCTGTTTGTATTGCTTCAAGTAGTTTTGATATGTGTATTATGTGTTCCTCGAAACTTTTAGAAAAAACTAGGATATCGTCGATGAAATTCACTGCAAAATCTGAGAGGTTATATTTTCTTATTATGTTCCTCAATATTCTTTGGAAAATTGCCGGAGCTGTCTTTAAACCAAATGGGAGACATGTCCACTGGAAATGGCCTTCTTGCGTAACGAATGCCGTCTTATATCTATCTTGAATTTTCATCGGAATGGACCAAAATGCTGAATTTATATCAAAAGTGGAGTAATATTCACAATTTACAGTCTTTACCATCAAGTCTTCAATCAAGGGGAATGGTTGTGATTGAGGGACAACAATTTTATTCAATTCCCGGAAATCTATACACAGTCTTGATCTTTTCCCATCTTCTTTCTTATACGCCAAGGTAACCGGAGCAGCAAAAGGACTATATGATTCCTCAATTAAGTTTTTCTTCAATAGTTTTGATACTTGGTTTTCAATTTCTTTTCTATCATCAGCTGTGCATCTGTATGGGCGCTTGTAGCAATATTGATCTACTATCAAGTCTATGTGAGCTTCATAACCCCGTACCGTACCAACGTCGTATTTGTCCTTAGCGAAGACTGGTTTGTATTTTTTTATTAATCTTTCAATTTCAGTTTGTTTACATAAATCTAGATGGTTTACTGTAATTTCAAATTCACTGAAGTTAATATGTTCATTGAAATTTACCTCACATCGGTTTATATGGTTCATTTCTTGTTTCCATACCTCAGAGTATAAAGAAACATCTTGTTCATTTTTGTCACCTAGTACATCAGGAATTTCGACATTCATTAAATTTAAGATATTCGTTTCAGAGTCTTTATTTTTGTTGTCCTCTTCATTTTGAACTTTATTCTCTTTTTGTGGATTATTACATTGTATGATATTCAACTCTTCATTTTGGATTAATTTAAATTCTTTTATACAATCCAAACCAATGAGAAAATCATACTGAAAATTTTCATTATCTATCACAAAAATATTCATTTCTCTTTCAATGTTATATATTTTTATTTTTAGTGTTACCATACCTTTTGTTTTCTTTTCACCATTAATAGTTTTCAAGTTTGCTGTTTGTTTATTAAGTGTGTCTTCTTCTTTTTCATGTATTTTCAATAATTTTGCATTAATTAATGACACATTTGAGCCAGAATCATAAATTGCGGTAACTTTTAAAGTGTCATTTAATAACAACTTTACTTTTATTAATGGTGGTACTTCTAGTTTTTTGGATTCTCCTTATTTAGTTCAATTTCTAATTCAGAGTTATTCACACTTTTCACAACAGATTTTTTATTTTTCCCATTGAACCAACAGGTTTCCTCAGGGTGAAAACGTTTCCCTTTTTTCTCAGTAACACAAATTTGGCATGGCTTCTTTTCTTCATTTTTTTTAATTTTTATGTCAGAGTATGTGTAGTTCTTTTTTTCGTATTTGTTCCTCCCAACAAGATGTTCTAATTTGCCTATCTCATTGTAAAGATCTTCGGTTTGTTGTAATGTCTCTCGGTCAATCTTATCACTTAGGTAATTAGGCAGACCTGCGGCTATAAGGTCTATAAGAGTACCAGTATCAATCGTTTTTCTAACCTCTAGTAACAATTTTTCTTTTTTTAATGCATACTCAAGCAATGAACCTGTTTGATATTTAAATCCAAGAGCATATCTGATCGGCGACCAACCCTTGTTTCCAAATGTTTCACAGAAGTTTTTTTCCCATTTAATCCACTCTGATTCTACTGTAAATTTCATTAACATACAACTGTACCAATTCACACTTGAAAATTCTAAAAAATGTTTTAAAATTTCAATTTTTTTTCCATCTTCATCAATATGGAAACGTTCACATTCTTTGTTGAAGTCCTTAATCCATTGGTGAGCATTTGCATTTTTACCAGTGAATTTTTCAATCACAAAATCCTTTGAAATTTTCCCCAAATTTTGAGTTTCAGATTTTCTTTGCTTTTCTTCTAGTAATTTCTCTAATAGCTTCTCTAATGTTTCATTTGAACTTCTAGTTAAAGATTTTTGATCATTCATGTTATCCATAATCTCTTCAAGGTAAAAATCGTTAAACTGTATATTTTGTTCTCCATCTAAATATGTCTTTGATATTTCATCAGTTACAGTTATCCATATTTTCCTTGTCTGATGTCTTTTATTCAATGTTTTCCTTATCTTGGCATAGTTAGATGTATTTGTTATTACCTGATGTAAACTTGCAGATTGATATTCGGCCGGTATGCCAAAAGTTTGACCATCAGGTGTTCCTATTGAGGTTATGCAAATAATGTTTGATTTCCCATCTGCTGCTGTTTTCACACAAAAATCAAATCTTAACTTCTCCATACTTCTTCTGATTATTGCAGAAAATGTTGTTTTATAATAGAAATATGCTTTGGTGAAATAAAGACGAGATTTGCGTTTTCTGAAATATCAAAAGCTTTTATTCACAACACGGTTAAATTAAAGGTTTTAATACAATTTACCCATTTTAAACAGAGTACCTGACTACCTTACCTGAAATATCAAAAAACAACATTTAAAGCCTTTACTTCTTCTAGTTTCTAACTTTCCTTTTATTAATATAGGAGAATAATATATTATTAAATTATCTTAGTATTGATAGTCAGTGTTACGGACGTGACACTGACATCCGTTAAAGATCCATAGATAATACAATTTTATAGAAAAGGCTCGATACTAATGTAGCGATACTTTTTACAAAAATATGTTTTGATTCCTTATCCCAATCCAATCCGTAGCAAGACTGCAATGGGAGACAATAGATAACAAACACCCTCATCACGTTCCCAAAGCAATATCTCACTATCAAATATGACAGAACTTCCAATACGATGGAGTCGAAACGGCGTGCAATCTAATACATATTCAGCGAGCATACTGTGAACGTCGAGGGATAGGACTGCATCTCCTCTTTGGTCGGTTGCGCTCCTCCACCGCTCCGCGTAATAACACCGCACATCTGTGCAGCGACACTTGATAAGATACCTTTACCACAGCTGGTGAATACTGATTGACTTTATAATAGAATGCTCTATTTATTCGTTTGTCGATAGCGTTGCTTCTCATAATAATTCGGTTCGATCGACAATGGTGGTGATTCTGTTTGTAACTGAACTAATTTAGGTCTCGTTTTATAACTAAAACTATGAGAAAAGATGTCGTGTCGACTAACTATCGTTCTCAATAAAAAACAGGCAGATCGATTTGCTTTAGAGGTGAAACTAAGTGATTTGAAAGTTCAAATTTAGTAAATAATGTTTTTACCAAATAAATATAGTTGAATACAATCTATTGTCAGACACTTTTCCAGTATCGTCTGATCAATTTGTATACATAGGTGCCTACTACATATTACTAAGTTACTATCTGAATACAATACAGGGAATTGATTCGGAGCAGCAGGGTATAAAATAACTGAAGTGGGAGGATCAATAAACACAACTTTATTGATATGAGAATAACAATATTCTCACCATGCTACACTGTTAAACGTGAAAGCGTCAAATATTTTACTGGAACATCTACTTATTTATAGGTCCAATGGTAGGTCGAATTTGTAATCTTGTGTGTTATGGAGAATAAACAAAGAAATAATCGCCAGACAAGGTCTTCTAACGACAAAACTCAAGTCAACTTTTAAAGTTGGTAAAATATTTCGCACTAGCGAGGGAGTAATTTAGGTACACGAAAATATAAACCGCATGATTCGCAAAAATAGAGCCACAGAATCTATGTCTATTTTTACTCTAATTCCACCATTGTAGGAATGGCAACCTAAAGTAATCTGTCCCGTAAACAGTATCGTGCCACTGCTTACTAGGCAATTGATCGGTGTGTGGTTGGACGGCTGAACAGCCGAGCGGGACACCTGACCATAGCACATATCGCTCAACGCCACGCTTAAATTGCTCAATTACTCCACTCACAACAATAAACCACAGGATTACTTTATTATTCTAGGAAATTACTTTCCCTGAGTAAACCAAAGGGTGTATTGCCCCCATATGGCAAGAACCAGAATATAACGTCAGCCTGACTCTAAACATTCTTATGAAACATAAATCAGCCTCGTGCCACATCGCCTGAGTGCAAGTAAAATTATTCAGGCCATCGTCCGCCGTAAGTGCACGTGAAATTTCGGAGAGTTCCCGAGAAAAAAGAAGCCCGTTCGTGGTTATGAACACATGAGTAGGTATGTGCCATAGTATAAAGTGGACAGCTTTTTATAGCGTCGCCGTCGTCTAAAGAACTTTTAATGGCGAAAAATTATATTATGTTTATATTTTAACACGAACTGTGCCCGATGATCTTGCTTCAGTCTTTCGAGGATCGTAGCATAATGCCAAATAGCTCTTAACCTTTCTCGATAATTGGGCTATCAAATGAAAAACCAAACCGACCAACCAAACCGCTTGGATAAAATGCACTTCTCATTGGCTAATGTTTAATTTTGGTAAGATTATCTTGTATTAAGCCGTAGCAAGAAATACTTTAGTACTTACTATTTAGCAATAGTAGATAGGTGTGGTATAGTGGCTCTTCAAAGAGAAGCCGATAAGAATCGAGGAGTATGGAGGCTTCGCCGAAAGTTGTTGAAAACACATTTAAAATGCCTTCAAAAATATGTTTTGTAATGTGACCTTTAATAGGTTAATACTGTGCTCATTAATAAGTATGGTCGTATCTTGTCTGTAAAATGTTGCAGGGTCGACCGCAAACATCAGCGTAGCATCCTAAAAGCAATTTGCTTCGAAGGAGCTCCAAAAACTCCGTCGCCTTAAATATTTAAAGAGTAGCAAGATGGCCGGTGGTGTTGCGAAAACGCCGGAGCAATTAGTGTTTTTGTCGAGATATTTAGAAGACGCGATCCTCGTCTGCGGACATTTCAAAGTAAATACAGATTTATATTTTTAATTTCACCCTGACGAACAGAGCGAATGCTTCAAGTACTGTCTGGGTTCCCAATTATTGAATTAACAATTATTATCGATAAGGAAACGACGTTTTCAAATCTTTCAGAAAATTATTCGCTTAAAATTTAGACATTATAATTAAATACATAATATCTTTTTATATGTTTTATGAGCATAATTAGTTCTCACGCTTTATGAATGTAAAAATCATGAATATGTTGAATTTAAATTTGAAACAAGCTTTTATTTACGTTGCAAATTATATATTTATATTTATATATATGTATATTTGTTCGGGTCAAATCTTGCAACTGAATTTTTAAACAGTTATCCTCAATCTATATATGACCATGAGGCTGCCAAGTCAAAGGTCTTGAGTTCTAATCCAAGGCACGCACCTCTGACTTGTCGAAGTCATGTGCGTATTAATAATTGATTATCACGCGCTTAAACTGTGAAGGAAAACATCATGAGGAGACCTGCCTGAGAGATTTTCTTGACGGCGTGTGAAGTCTGCTAACCCGCAGTAGGCTACCGCGGTGGACTTTAGCCTAATCCTTCTCGTACTGAGAGGAGACCCGTGCCCAGCAGTGGGACAATGTAATGGGTCTATAATGATATCCTCAACCGATTCAGAAAAAAATACACATTTAGTTTGGCTTGACAACAATGCATTGTAAACTAACTAACTAAGTGACATCCTTCTAAATCTAATGTGGCGGACTATAAATATATATATTATTTTAATGCTATTAATTTATACAAATAAATGTGAGAATAACGAAGATAACATCGCCTTCTATAAAAAATAATATAAATCTCATCTTTGTCAAGATTTATTTCGATTCATTTTTATTATTAGCAAACCGATATTTAAATCAAAGTATTGCTATAATATTCACAACGTAGGTACTTACTCGTACAACCGGAGCGGCTACTACAAATAGCATGATAGCCCATCACCTTTAAGTGATTTATTCGCTACACTTACAACTTGGACGACATAAATCATAAGAGATAAACTGCCGACACAGGGCTGTTATTCACTGCTACATGAAGCACACACTACCGTCACGAAATAATCCCTGAAGGGTAGGGCAGAGATGCTATCAGAATTTAAGTATTCGCGAAAAGAAATCTGTAACAAAATCTATCGTTTTTGTATGCAAGGACCCTAATTTAACGTATTACTAAGGGGTCTAAAGTCGCCATTTTTGATGAATAACATTATGATTATCGGACACACTCCTAGACAACTGGCCAATTAACCAGTATAAACTGACTTCGCAGCCCATAGGATATCCGTACACTTGGAGGTCAGCATATACTGGAAATGTTGGGCAAGTAGCAAATAATTATATCGTAATCCATCAGAAGTGTCCATTTTAACCCCCGGAATAGGAAATGTTTCATCTTAGGCCCTGTTTCAAGTGGTTTTCGTGAATGTTTAGAACCTTGACAGATGATACAAGGGCTGCAGTTTGTAGAGAAGGTGGTACTCACTGGTGCGTGGTGACGTTGAAGAACAGATGCGAGTACTGTGGCGCTGAGTCCTCAGGTCCGTGCGGCGCGGGGAATGACATCACGAGCAGCACCGGTTTACGCGAGAACCGACGCTTGGAGGAGCGCAGAAACGCTAAAGAGTCGTTCGCTATCAAGTCTGGATAATAGTCCTGGAATACATACGTATTATACAATATTTTTCTGTATCCCTTGAGAACAGAGGTTACAGAGGTAAGGTTACAGAGGGTGAAACCTTTATACAGAAATTCAGAAGTAATGACGATGACACATTGATCAAGCTTTTCAGTTTGCATTTTGAACCGACCATATGCCGTTGCCATCTTTGGTACGATAACATACAAGTACCTACATAGAAGTGGAGTAAAATAATATGAACATTACTTAAGAATAAGAATAGATATTTATGAAAATGTATATAAAAAAAAATCATTCTTAAATTATGTCCTAGTTGATTTAAAAGCATGCGATAAAAATCGATGTCTTTAATAAATGTGTTTTCAAGGATTTTAATATTCTCCAAACATTATAAATCTTTGATATCTATATGAAATCTAAAATTTTTAAGTAGCGTATCATTAGAGTGTGGAATAGAAATACACATAATTAGGTAGAGATCATCTAATTTAAGACTCAACCGTTCACTTAACGTGGTTTAATGTGTGAAAGGAAATAGTTATTGTTATACTTGTATGCGTATGCCGATTTCACTGGAATGAAGCGTAAACAGACCTAAACTGCAGCTGTCAATACAACCATATATAGCTGCCAATAGGTACCTTATGATAATCATCGCCATGTTTGATCTTCTTGCCGTTCATGTTGATACTGTAATTGTAGTACTTAGAGTTCATGATAAGACCGCCCCACTCGCGCCAGCCGGGAGGGATGTACGACCCGTTGTATTTGTTCAAATACTTCCCGAAGTATCCTGCACAACAAACATAAAGCTTACTTAACTTCTGTCAAAACTTTAGAATACAGAACTACTGATGATAACGGTAAAGCATGGTCAATTATCCAAAATTCAAAATACTAATTGCTTTTACGACAGAATTTCAATAACATCATAGACTGATAATTATAATTATTTAATTTTTGATTAACTGCCTCGTTAGTCTAGTGGTCCCAATCGCGACTGTTACGCTAGAGGTCTTGGGTTCGATCCCCAGGTCGAGCAAAGTGTTATTTGGGTTTTTCTGTAAGAGTTGAATTTCAATGTCTAATTCGCCTAGTTTATAAGAGATTAGTTTTAATTATAAGACTTAGTTTATAAGACCTATAAGAATTCTTGAACACCTTATTTCTAAAGGCCAATTTTTTTTTTCAATAAATTTATCTAAAAGAAGTTACCTTACAATTCTTTCAAAGTTTTACTAGCCTTAAAAACAGTAGTGTATGCAATTAAGTTTATACATTTCCAAAGTATAATGTATTTAATTTCAGCCAGTACGCATAAATTGGTTCCACAAACACCAAACAAAAAAGATTTTAATTTAAACGACAAACATTTCGAATAATGAATGGGGACAACCAGCGAACGAAACGCAGAATAAAAAGTGCTGTAACAAGAGATCATTGTTCGTCAGAGACAATAGTTCTCAAATTTTAATTTCGGCGACATTAAGGGAAATGGGATGGTTTTTAATTCAGTGCCGCTCCCGCGTCTGCCGGCAGCGGAGGAGGCGCCGACATCTTTAATGAAGTGCGATAGACGGTGATTACGACTGTACGGCGCGACACATGATTGCTGCAAGAGCGCGATGATTGGAATTTGGGATGTACAGTCGCCAGCAGGTCAAGGTATACAAAACTGTCAAATTTCTCCAAATGATTTTAAACTTTAAATTGTTGAAGATGAAGTTCAAAATCAACTGAGAAATTTTGTCATTTTGTGGTTACTTGATGTGCTGGCCACCGTACTAACTATCCGTCGCCTGAATAGGAAAGCTGAATAATTATATTGCATTATGCAACTCGTCCACTGCTGGACGTAGGCCTGTCCTAGTAAACGTACCGCAATCAAATTGTAGACGTTACTAAAAAAGCCAGGTAACGCATGCCCTAAATCGACAATCATTCATGAGAAGGTTAATGAACGTAGATGAAGCGAAAGTAGTGTTGAAGTACTGCCTCCTTGTCTTCAAAGAAATATTTACCTATATATCCACAACTACAAAAGCTAGCTTCCTGGTTCAGCACCCACCAGTAGGAATTACGTAAGATTGTAATCAAAGGTTTAAAGTTTCATGAGAACGTAATTTGGGAAAGCTAAGTGTGCAATAAACTGAGAAACTTTACGGATTTGAATGTCGCAGTAAACACTGTACATTTTCTGAGTAAAAAATTTAGAAGGTTAGTAAGTTGGTGTGTAAACAGATTTTTCTATTCTTGATTCTATGGGGCGAGTTTTGGGAGTCAGTCAGAGATAAGAATAGAGTTAATATTATGTAAAATAGGTCCCATATAGTTCCCACCAAGACAACACGTAATCAAGTGCCGTGCTGCTTGTGCTACTATTATGCAGTTTATTATCGCCAGTACACTAGATCTCTTAAAAGGGCTTTACCTGTAATTTATATAAAGTAATCTAGGGCCATCGCGTCGTCATAAGCATATTCGACCACTTTACTACGCTACGTTACTCCCCCGCCGCACGTGACCAAAGGATCGCAATTAATATTATTTGTTTCATTTATTTGTGCCTGCTAGAATTTTGCACGTAAAGATGGGATATCTTTGGATAGTATCTTCTAAAATTCCCGTGACTTGTAAAGCCCTAAAAGTCAGAAATCAATCGCACTTTACTTGATATGGAACTCTCGTGCGCTGTAAATACGCAATAGTTAGTACATTGTACTCCAGAAATGTCACACACATGCAAATTTAGATCAATATTCAGTTAACGTAGCTAATTAATTGATAATAGATTCACTTAAGTACTAATATGTCGTTGATAACCTCAGCCTAATGGACATTTCTGTTGTTGTGATGTCGCGTTGCCAAATGAGAGCGAGTTCTGAGAAGTGATGTGCCTTTGCAGCTGTTCCTATCGAAACTCTATTCTTCACATAGCAACAATTGTCTACAGACATAGTACTTAGAATCCTATTGTATTGAGAGAGAACAACTGAAAGCTTTTGCCTAAGATATGACTGACAAAAAAAATGGAATCCCAATTGGAGTCTTAGATTTAAAAAAAAATTGGGTCCTTTGCACCAACAGACAATGTAGCGTTCAAACGTAGGTAAGTGCATGCATTAAAAAACATGTTACTATAGTAAAATAGGTGCAGAGAAACTACCAAGTCGGGACTCTTCACATAGGTACCAAATATACGGTTTAAGTTTAGTCGAATTAGGCCTCCACTATCCCCTGAGGTGGATGGACAACCCATGAAGACCCCAACTGTTTCTTTTCATGAAATATGAAACTTTAATATCTATTCTTCTAGCGACGTTCAAGTTTATTGTCGTGTCATTTTCAAGCAGTCGATTTCAGTGTGACAAGTCCAGGATACAATGTGCGTCTGGTTTTTACTACAGTTGTTCGAAAAAACTGCGCGCGTCTGAAGTTTGCCGTTCCGAACTGCCGCACAAGTAAAATCGTTTAATTTAATGTTTTTATACATAAAAATCTAAATTAGTTAAGAAACGGTGCCGCAAACTAAACCGCATCGGTGCCACTGCGGTGAACCTGTCGACAGCCTTGGACACCATGGCTTGTCGTGCTGTAGAAGTGCTGGGCGTATAGCGCGACATGCCAATATAAATGACATTATTCGTCGTGCTCTTGCTACCGCCGGCGTGCCAGCTGTATTAGAGCCTCATGGCCTGGCACGTGACGATGGGAAGAGACCAGACGGTATGTCACTTTTGCCGTGGAAGTTGGGTAGGCCTCTGGTGTGGGACGCAACCTGCGTCGATACCCTTGCGCCATCTCATCTTCCAAGCTCGGCAGGCTGTGCTGGCGCTGCTGCTGCGGGCGCAGAGACTCTAAAGCGGCGAAAATATAGTAACCTCAATGGGAGCTATATTTTTGAGCCGTTTGGAGTCGAAACGCTCGGGCCATGGGGTCCAAGTGCGCGCCTCCTTTTTAAGGAAATCTCCAAGAGACTTGTCGACTCTTCACGTGACCAGAAGGCTGGGTTATTCTTGGGACAAAGAATTAGTATTGCCATTCAACGTGGCAATGCTGCCAGTCTTCTGGGCACGTTACCAGACGACAGTGATGCGGAGGAATACTTCGACGCCTGGGCGTGACAATTTGTTTTTATATATTGTGTATAGTTTAGTTCTCTTTTAAGTAGTTATATACTCCTAAATTATTATCTCTTATTTGAAAAATAAATGTTAAGAAAATAATCAAAAATTTAAAACATGTATGACCCCAATTGTCTTTACAACGAGTCTTTCTATTTAAACTCACCCCTACTGAATCACTTTCGAACAACTTAATATCTTATTATGTAATATTTGTTTACCTTGAGCTTTATTACTACTATAACGTCCGTGTTTCCCAATTAACTTTACGGAATTTTTATCATTTTTTTTACGAATATTATTAGGGGTCAACACGGAAATCTCTTCATAAGCTTTGACTGACGTGACTTCCGACAGTTTCAGTAAAGTTATTTTTTTAAATAATGTTTACTATAGTTTGTCCAAGAATTAAATAATAAATAATTTGGCTACTTGATTAGACCACTGGTCGAGCCATCGGCCGGTGTACAAATATTTGTATGTCCTTACAGACAGATAAAAAAGTAATAAGTAAATACTAGCGACAGCCATTATGTCAAAAAAAGTAAGGTTAAATGTGGAACATATAAATTGCTAGCTGTTTCCCTCGGTTTCACTCGTATCCCAAAGAACTTTTTTGAGATAAAGTCAGCGTAGGTATATCCTACTCAAAGATCCAATTTATTTTATACCATCATCAAAATTGATTTAGCGAATTATACATGAAAACGTTACAAACAGACAGGAGTATTTATAATATTAATATCGATTTATATAATCGTATGTTGAAGGCTATTGTATTATTTAGTGCCTAAATAACGTTTAAGGCATTAAAATATTCTCTCGTGCATGTTGTAAATTTAGAGGTGGTTTGACCTGAATATCTTAAATATCTTCGAGCAAAGGTAAAGTTACTCGGTATTCTTGTAACTAATACGTCACAGTGACAAAGCTAACGGCTTAAAACATTAGCTTATATTTATGTGTTTCATTAAGATGAGTTCAAATTGTGCACTGTTATCAGGGTTCTCATAAAAACCCTTAAAGTATGTTAGCACTTTAAGGCTGTTTACAACAATGCTCTCATTTTATCGTTACTTAACTTAAGTGTACCGCTTATAATGTTCAGGTACTTTATGGAGTACTTAAATACCAATATTTTGGCTCATTTGTAACTTTGTCCGCAGCAGATAAAGCTTTTTAAGAGGTCTAAAATCGTTAGGTAAGTATTATATCTATACTACCGCCTACTATATTGGTTAAAAAAGCTTTTTAAAATAACAAACAGTGCAATATAATACCTACCTAGTAAACATATTTTACAATATAATATTTCATATTTATTTGGACTGGCACCAGCAATTGACATCAGAGTTTTCGCAATTCATTTTTAATTATTTAGTGCTTTCCATCGAACATTTATTTGCTCTAAAACGGGCTTTAATCGATTCAAAAAGTACATCCAGCTAGACGGGGCCCGTGTCAACCGCGGGTCACGTTCCAAGCTGGAATTTCATTTAGTGTCGGCAACCTTAATCTGGTTGCACCCGCGAGCGGGCAGCGGCTCTCGTAATTACGTTAGCTCCAAGACAAACGAGGTATTTTACCGCGGGGTTTGTACTATTTGACAGCTGATTGATAAGAACTTGGTTAATGTGGTATGTATTGTTTGTAGCTGATGGAGTCGGATTTCGGCCCTTTAGCGAACTGTTGATTGGTTAAGGTGCGCCGGCACTGACTGAAAAGGTTTTATCGTTTTGATTCTTATAAAACTTATAACCGATATCGAAATTATAAACAACGTGCCTTCAACGCAATATCCTTCTCAATTCTACATTGCCGTGCACGAGTGCGTCTATAATTGATATTATAATACTGTGTACAACACCTGTAAGTATTATAAAGTGCAATAAATATATAGTTTAGGGACATACCAACTTTATGTGAAAATCAATTAGGAACCAAAAGAGGCCATATATTTAAAAGTGTTTCGTCCCTAATTTGAGTAAAAAACAATGAAGAAATAAGAAGGTAGATAATCGTCGTTTAGCGATTTCCACATCAGTTCATATACCTATAGTTATCAGAGTGGGTATAGTGAGTAACAAGTCCATCGCGCAGGCTCATGTCGTGTCATGTCACGGTAAACTGCGCGTTATCTGGCTAAGTTAGAGGGCCATTCACGACTAAAGCTCGGCGAAGAGACGATACTGACTGTGAACACGCGAATCTACATAGCTTGATGTACTGTACGTATCTGTACACGTACAGTGGCGTAGTAAGAAAAATAGACACAGTACAAAGTTTATACAACGTTTCAAATAGAACTTCTACTTGTTTATTGATTTTTGGCAATGAGATTAATGAATCTCATTGCCAAAAATCAATAAACAAGTAGAAGTTCTATATTATTGATATTTGGCAATGGCCAAATATCAATAAACAAGTAGAAGTTCTATCCGATACTTATGATGAATCCTGTTGCATTCAATAAAGAATCCAACCATCTGCTTGGAACCCCATCATAGATTCGATTAAATCCAAGCACAAGACTCCGAGACCTAAGGATACGGTGAGCTCATTCTGCGTGACCGGATCAAATAATAATTAAATAAATGTAGGGTAGCTGTTGATAATTTTGTCATTAGGACGACCAACACCTCAGTCCACCCGTCACCATGGATATTGTAAAGGATCCGAAACGTCGGGAATTAAAAATATCAATATATATATTAATCTTTATTTTCAGACCATAGATCCATAATTTAATAACTAGGTATCACATAAATATCTACTAACTTAATATCACTTAAATATTTTAAATATAACGCGATAAAATCCGTAAAAAGTACTTTTATTTCAATCCTGTTGAAGTTTAGCATAATCTGGCCGCGACAAAAGGCATGATATCAGTTTTAGTTAAGCACTGTCTGCACAGATGAAATCATAGAATTATTTCTTATATCTGTGGTTAAAATTCACAAGTTTTATATTCTAATTGTAGTATTAGAATGCGTTTTATAAACCGAATTTAAATGTCAATTAAGTGAAAGGATTTAGGGACTATTTCCACTTTAACTATAAAACCCCTAATGAGTGTTTTAGAATAAGACGATTTATTGATCGTTGCATTACGACGTTGACTGTACCAGTCCAACAATGTTTGTATATTCATATAATTTGTAGATACAAGGAAAAGCAAAAGTTATTTATTGTTGCCAAGTGTAGGGTCGTTGTAGATAAATATAAAACAGAAAGTGGATTTATTTGTATAACTAATGAATAGACACTCTTTGTTTGGCGGTATAGAAATTATAAGTTATTCTCAGGAAAGATTATTTTTGTTGAATTTAATTACAGTTACTACCTATATAAATTTATATTAATAAAAAAAACGTCGACGCTATTTTTTGGGTCCACTTAAAAGGGTGTATTTTATTCGAAGTAACCGCTATCAGGTTCCAGACCTCCGCAAACCAATTACTGGGCAATCCGACCGTAGAAACTCACGTAAACAGGGGTCAAAAAGGTCACCCATCCAAAACCGACCGCGTCAGGCGCAGCCTTACCTTTGCAAATCGATCAGCGTGTTTGTTATTTCATCACGACTCACTTTAAAACATGTTTACGATATATTTTTTCTACTCCACAGCTGCAAATATTCGTGGGCGGACTATTTGACAAGGGCCTTACATAATTATATCTTGATTCGTTCCATATGGATCGCCATAAATCATATCACCACTACGCTAGCAGTAATTTATGGATCTCCGACACTGATAATAGATTTTAAGTGTAATTTATTATTATATGGCCGTTTAAGTTGCTATATTGAGTTTGTGGGTGTGAATTTACCAATATAATGTAGGATAGTATGTTAATCGACAATAGTATATCGATTATCTTAAATAATATTAGGTATGAAGAGGAAAGATTTGTTTGTTTGCATAGACTCTGAAAGTTCTGGACCGATTTGAAAAATTCTTTCACCAATAGAGAGCTACATTATTCCTGAGTACCATAGGCTACATATTATCCTACTCCAAGCGGGTGAAGCCGCCGGAGAGCTATTTGTAAATTAAAATTTAATGCAGTCGTTGGCAAGTGCATCACTTGAGTACACTTGGCAGTTTGACACTCACATGCTATCACGCCTGTAAACTAATAAACCAGTTCGCGAAATAGGGAGCGAGCCTATTGCCATTCTCCGAGAACACATCTTATCTCCGAGCTGCCACTGAGAGAATATCATTGAAAAGCTAAATAACACTGTGCTCGACTTGGGAATCAAACTCACGATCTTCTCTTATGATCAGTAGATTAATAAAAGCTAGGAGAACAGAATTCCCACGAGTAAAAGAGACTCCGGAAGTTACCCTCTCAAATAAGTCCGTAATCTGTACATAGCGTAAGCCATTTTCCAATTTGTCATGACTTCGAAGACAATCGTGGGAAAATGTGATTGCAGTACCTGAGGATAAATATCTGGGAAATACACGAACATGGTTTGTTTATTGTGGCCAGTATTTACCATATAGTTATTTAGAAATAATATTAATAGAATAGCCTATTGCCTGCAATATGCCTGGTAAAAATTAAGTGAGCAGTGTGGCTACCCTTGCTTACCTAATAAGGTTAAAAGTACAATTTAATTCTATCGAAAATTAATTCTGTCAAACACAGTAAAAACTAATAAAAAAATTTGGAACTTAGAAGAACTAAGCTTATTCCATAATTTATATACCTAATATTGATGGTTTATAATATACACCCAGTTTTAATTAACCCTTGTGCCTGGGTAGCTAAAGCTGGTCATTTTAGCCCTGGTCATTTTATTTTAAAATTTACATAATTAAAAATAAGTACTATTAATTACCTTGCGTAATATAGGTACGTCATTCAATTGATTAATAGGGGTGGCATATGTTCATTTAGCATTGTATGGTGACGGCCTTGTAACAAGCTTTCGTCATGCTGATTAACGCTCAATTGAGGACCTATTGCAGTTTCATGCGGGAACACGCATACGGCATATGTACCTACATACATATGCCATAATTTGTGATGATTGAATTATGCGCCATTTGTATGAGGGCGTGAAAACATTAATTCTCGTAAGTATTCTTGTCTATTTGATGTAGGAATATTGTCGATTTCGTGTGGCTAAATACCAAATATTCCGCTGCTAGCAATGTGTGTAGCCAGTGAAATTTCTGGGCTAATGAGCTTTAACATTGAGGTCTAAAGATGGCAACGCGCGAGTGATACCACTAGTATTGCTGGCGTTTAGACATAGGCTGCGGTTACTGCTTACCATAAGGTAGACCGTATGCCCGTTTGCTATTTTACAGGTTCCAGCAATGAAAACAAATGCCGTAAGTATATCATAATCATCATGTTTTCAACTATGTAGGTACGTGTCCATTTTGCTATGCCCTGTAATCTGAGTTCAAATTCAGAGCTCGCGCCTCATTTTTTAAGAATTCCTATGAGGCTAAGAAACTGATTTCTTAGGGAAACACATCGTGAGGAATCCGATACATATAACATTTTTGATGAATCAAACGGTTATACTTATTTCTAACATTAAACGTGATTAATATTATAAAATTGAAAAATAATTCTATGGGATCTAAATATGAATTTATTTAGCCTGTTTCGCATTTAACTCATTACGAAACGCAACTCCTGTGAGGGAGGAAAAGTTATGTTAGCCCCACAGAACTTCATTAAATCCTCTCAATCTGATCAATGCCCAGCAGTGGGACATAATGGAATGAAGAATATAAGATACAAATCAATATATCGTCAGATATATTATCTCCTTTTTCCTTCTTCCTTTCGCCTGATGAAAGGTTAGAAAACGCCGTAATATAAAAACTATGAAGACTTTTTTAATTATGTCCCACCGACCGACAGTCGACCAGACAAATCGCGGTTAGAGTCAAGCCCCGTTCACAAACTTCAAAGCAACTTTACAAAATATTTCCGTCCGCTTTGATTCTATTTTGACTAATGACTTTCCTGTTAGACATCAGTAATGTGATAGTATCTGTCTTTTTTGAATGGGAGCCGGAGTATTTCTATAAGAATATTGTTGGGGGAATTTGGTTTATTTAATAAACAACTTATATTTCTCAAAGGACAATCGATTTTGATATGCGTTTTGAGGTCAACCAATGCGTTTGAGGTAAACCAAATAAAAGAAATATAAATATAAGCATAAATAAAAAAAATACTATTTTTATTTTATTAAACATTCATTGTTTTTTCAATTCAAATGATATGAAATTATCATCTAATAGACATACATTAACGGTAGCCCTTGCCGCCAAAATGTCCTACACTCCTCTATATATGAACTTAAATTATGTCCAGATTTGATATAATTAAAGTTCATATATAGGTATGTATAGAAGGAGTGCAGGAAAATTTGTACTGCTCCCTGCGCACAATGTGCTTAACAACGGTTACTTACAACGTTTTTCTTTCTATAAATAATACTATAAGATTTTCTAGGTAGATGACATCATACTTCATACATCTTTCTCAGACAGCACTTAATTATGTAGATATGCCCAAAAACTCAATCTCGCTATGATTAAAATTATTAAAATAAAAGACAATCTTATCAGCGCTTATCAAGTTTACGAGTCTACAATAGTTGAATTAAGTATATTTTAAGCGTCAAGCCATCTCCATTCTTAGTCTTAATAATTGTTCGTCATGTAAAAAAGATAAGAAAGCAGACATGAATCGACTATCTAAATTTTATTACGGACATAAACACGTTTAATAAAGTGAAATAGGTAATGTAGACGGAGTCACGTTACTAAATGCGTTTATTGATGAACCGAATGGGATTTCATTGACAAATAATCTGAACATAGAGTAAGTAAGGCGTTCTACTAGAACAGCCACACAAATACGTAACGTCACGGGACAAGGCAAGGTGTAACCGCTAACATTATGATATATCACCGTTCGTTTTTTATTATTATTTTAGTTCACATACTTACCATATCGTTATATTTACCGTTGTCAACATTAATTACAATTGAATGGAGCGTAAAGTTGCTTTGTGGTGCCATCTCTAGTACAATGTTAATTCAATGGTGATGAATGGCATTGGTGCTAGGCGCTGTGGCGACGAGGAGACTAGCCACGTGCCTCGCCCACGCGCCTCGGATCGCTCCGCGTTTAGTGAGAGGCGGAGCGGAAGTACCGTCCGATTTGTCCGTCCGTTGCGCTACTGTAGGCGGACAAGGAGGTAGTGCACGATCATAAGCGACAAGCGACTTATATATATTGGCGACATTAAAATCGAATACATAATAGGTACAAAATAAATATGCTACATCATCATGTATTACGTGTATTTCAAATATGGACAGGACCACGTCTGGTCAGTTAGTATTTATATAATTAAATGCAAAAACGACTGTATTACTCCCAGTTGTCTCAATATCCAAAAGATTTGCAGTAAATATCAAAATCAAGCATGGGAACCTGTATCATAGTTTCACGTGTCAAAAGCAGGGATTATTCTAATATAATCAAACTTCGACCTTAATGAAACAGTTTTTATAATTCCCTGTGTAAGTCTGAATAAGGTTTTGTTTACAACATTGAGTAAATAATATATGCAATGCATCTAATTTTACTTGTAAAAAATGCCAACGTTATTATAAATAATCACTTCGTTTGTATAAAATAAAACAAAATAAACCCCTTCGTGCTTGATTAGATAATTATACCTTAATAAACTCTCCGAAAATGCATCCTTTGGATCTTGAACCGGTTCAAGCGAACTTAATTAAAAACCCGCTAATAGTCGTTACGAAATCGCTGCAGTTTATGCATCGGACCGTACGTCACAGCCGCCCAAAGGTGTAAGTTGCATGTGATTGCGCGCCGTGACCTGCGTGGGCGCAGCGGTTATAAATCGTTGAATTATTTACACGCCTTTGACAACACCGACCCTTTGAATAATGTTTTGTTAACCAAAATACATTTTATCGTGACAACACGTAGTACTTTGTTGCATGAAATATTATCAGAATAATTTTATTGGAATAATTGATATTGTATTAATCAATAAACATGACAGCATTTTGTAATGATACATGATATTATTTTGACTACCTTACTAACTTCTCTTTAAAAATGTATTATGTATAATTTTCTTGCGTAGGTAATTATTCGTGAAATCCATTTCAAATCTATCTACATCAGTCATCAAGTGTTTCTTAATGTAAAAATAATTATTTTAAGGCTACCAGCTACCGTTGAGGAGCCAGTGTCAGTCAAGGACGGTCGCCTATCGACAGCTCAATTAGGAATACAATCGTGAGTTGGTTGATG
The DNA here is from genome assembly GCA_958496365.1 of Subacronicta megacephala. Classification (NCBI taxonomy): domain Eukaryota; kingdom Metazoa; phylum Arthropoda; class Insecta; order Lepidoptera; family Noctuidae; genus Subacronicta; species Subacronicta megacephala. Next base: position 6,462,721 of record OY292516.1, on the reverse strand, counting down.
AGAGCCCACCACAAAAACTAGATCTTAACTCAAGTGCCACGAGCAGTCGGTGCCATGCGACTTATTTTTACCATCAGACATTACTTTTACAAATATCGAGCTTGTTATCAATTTAATTGCTAATAGGTACCTACGTAACTTATTTGGTTCCATTATTTCAGTTTTCTCTTCGTAGTATAGTTATTGGTAGTTACATATACCATCATATAATATCTAAGTTTGATAATACTGCCTCATTAGTCTAGCGATACGCGACTGCTAAGCTAGAGGTCCTGAGTTGGATTCCCAAGTCGAGCGTTATTGAGTTTTTCGTGAAATTCTTAGCCCGCAGTTTGGATTGGTGCCCAGTTAATGGCAATCGGCTCGCCCCTATTACATGAAACCGAAACTATCAACGAATTGGCGGTGTGCATTAGTACACACACATCTGCCTAAGTCTTCCTTAAATACAGGCGTGATTATGGTAATGCCGCTTTGCTAAAAGAAATGAATATTATTATTCTGCAGATTTTTAGTGACGCATTGAATATCTACACTAAACAGTGTTTCTTTTGAGTGCCCAAAAATACTCACTGGAATAAAATTTAACAACTTTCATTTTACGTTGGAATAAAAAGCTTTGCACTAAACGATGTACCTACCTTGCATCCAAACTTAAAAGCTTCAGCGCGAAAATGTAGTCACAAAATATATTTCATAAAGCAACTCTGTCTGACATCTCTATAATACTAACACAATACTTCGTAATGCTAACTGAAAATATTTTCTATTTTCTATCAGTGGACACATTTCTATTTACCCGGCAATCTGTTATATTTCGGCTTCGCTGCCCAAAGCTGCCAATAATAGCGTTGGCTGTTTTCGCTCCAATAAATTCACTTATAAAATGTAATACTGTCTGGTATTGAATTCAACTATTCGATCAAACTAATTTACATAGTGACTGCCTTGCAGACGTGTATTTGTATTTGTCCCAATAGGCATTTGATTTAAATAACATAGACTCATTTAAATAACTAATTTACCCTGTATTCCGATTACTAATTAAATTAATATTCTGACGTTTGGACGTAGAAATCCTGTAGGATATTTTTGTGTATTACGAAATGGAAAGGCTGTTAAAGTTGCCTCATTATGTTACGTGTATCATATGACACATTTTATAATACCGTATCCGCACATGTCTTGAATAACTGCTAAGATGAGAGTGGGCGGGCCGGTGTCGTTCATTCATGCGTTTTATCATGACCAATGAATGAACTACCAAAATAAAACTTTTATTGAACGTTATTTGCATTTATTACCATAATACAATATGTTTTCTAATGCATAATGCTGCTCAGGGCCTTAAAGAGCATATTTATTCAATATGCTCTTTAAAGTCCCACGTCAGATAAATTTAGATTAAGCTATTTCAAATCGAATAACTTGGTGTGTAATATGCTCGTATTAAGTATAATACATTACGCGTGCATATTATGCGGAAACAAATTGCCTATGAACTTACCCGCGGATTCACTCATAACCCTAATTACTTTTTTAAACAAAAGTATTCGACGTCCTTCTCCAAAATACAATCTATCTTCCAGGCCCAATTCCTCCCCCAATCCCCTTCCTTCACCTTTTCTCCTTCCCCTCCCTTTTCCTTAAATCGGCTCGGCAACGCATCTGCGACTTCTTTGGTTTTGCAGATGTCCATGGGCGGCGATGACTACTTACCATCAGGAAGCTCGCCTGCTCGTTTGCCGAGTTATCCCATAAAAAAAAGAGAGACAGACAAACATTCACTTCATTCACAACGTTACTTTCGTATTTATTAAAGCACACATTTGTTGCGATATATTATTTAGTTTTCTACTTACAATGTCTAGAATGTCAATGTTACCCAGCGTTTCCACTGTCGGCAAAACATGTTGTAAACAGCTACCTATTCCCCTCACTCTTTGTGAGTGAGATAATAGATAGATTGAGAGGAAGAAAGATGTTTGCAACATGTTTTCTCGTCAATGAAAACGCGGGGTTATAGACACAAAAGAGACACTCAACAAAAGTTAACAAAAAATCTTGTAAAACAAGACGGCGGATACAGACCTGTCTAATGGCAACTAGGTTCGAAACTGACTAATGTTACTAATTTGATGATGGTGTGGACAAAGAATTAGTCCCTATCCGGTCGTTAAGCAGGACATCCAGAGAGCTATATTTTTAACAGAACAATTGCTACAATTGGCGTGTCGTAAAATTACGACAAGAAATCTCGCCAGACAGAGGCAATTATGAAAAAGTAAAATTATATTCAATTAGTGATCCGCTCTATGTGGGCTGAAATAGGAGCTTCCTTGATTCTCCTGCTCATTCCGTAATGGGGAACTCAATTGCTACAAATTATATTCTTAATGAAATGTAATTCGTTGTCGTAAGTTTCTGAACTCAGAATAATAATAAGTATGTATTTTGGTGAAGCATTCTCAAATGTTTAATTCCTGGAGTGTTTTGCTCATTATAAATTTTTACTACAAATAAACAGGTAGGTATATTTTTTTTACATCATTATAGTATTACATTTTATGCATCGCACTGCTTGACTTATACGCTGTTTGCAACATGTGAAGTAATGTTATGTAACACACATACAAAGTAGGAGTAGGTATTTATTATTTAAGATAATTCGAATTTAATTAATTAATTTACTCATGGATATGTTATAAAACTATAGCTAATAACCTTCCTAGACAATCCCAGTCTCTATTGGTGAAAACCAAATAAAATTGAATGCATTAGTTTCTGAGACTAGCCCAAACACACACTCAACGCAGCGGTAGGAACTTTAATAATTTATGTTAGTAGTTATCAGAATAAAGTAGGGTTACTTTTCAATATAATTTCTTACTCAAAAGTGACGCTCTTTATTGATAGTGAATCAATTTCTAAACCTCCTTCAAGAAATCATCGTCTCATTCTCATAATGAATTCTACGCGTTCGGAAGAGGGTCACAAACAATTTTGACGCATCTCTTCCGCTTCACTAATTACGGTTCAAATGAAAATCAACTCAAGTTCATGGACGTCGTCGATGTTCGGATATTCCATTCTAAAAATAAAACACTTTCGAATGTCATAAAAAAGACATATACCTACCACGCATCAAAAACTGTTGCCAAAACATTAGAAACAAAGAGAAATTTTAAATAAATACTTACTTTTGCTAATTGCACCTGGCATTTCGAAGTCCCAATTGCCGAAACTCAACGATTTGCTTCTCGATACGATTCGCAAGAAACGAACGTAAGTATTTGCTATTACGTAGTCTACCTGAATACATAAGTAGACTGCCGCATTAGTCTGGTGGTCCCAAGAGCAACTGCTATATTAGAGGTCCTAGGTTGGAGCAAAGTGTTATTGGATTCTTCTATGAAGTTCTCAGTAGCAGCTCGCTCGGAGTTTGAGTTTTGTTCAAAGTTAGTGGCAATTGGCTCGCCCCCTATTACATGAGTCCTGAACCTACCGGCGAACTGAGCTGAAGTGTACATTAGTAGTTCACCTCTGCCAAACCCTTCGGAAAAAACATGCATGGTGATATGACCAATATCTACGGATGTGGGGCAAAGATTTCAAAAAATGATTTGATAACGACTCGACGACAAGAATGAGCACTCATGGAAAACCATCAGTCATGGTTCGACGAGTCGTATTTGACCCGTGACCTTTCGGAAGGGCCCGTGGGCTCCTCACTGCCTTCACTAAGCCTCTGGCCCCACGCAAAGGTGCTTGCGAAACGATTCGTGGCAACAGAATGTTCCCATGAATAGGTACAACCTCGAGGTATTTAGAATTTGTTCGCCGCGTTGATACGGACGCTGATACCATAAATAATTGAAGCTTTATTCGTGACAGACTAGCTTATGTATTTATAGGTGTTGCTTTTGGAACATGCATTGGTATTGCTTATTGTGAAACAGTTCATTTAGAATTCCTGGAGAGATAAAAGTTGCTGAAAATAGAACTCATCTGAAAAAGTATCTCTGTAGTCAAAACAACAGTCAATACTTAATGATATGATCGAGATATTCATACGAGAGGTTTAGTCGTAATCCTACCGACTTGTCCTGAGTTCTTAATAGCGTTCTCTACCCATTAAAAAGTATAATAACTTAGATACTATTAATACTTCCACGCGTATGGAGAAAAAGGTTACTTACTCAAAAAGAACTAAGCATGTTCATTCCGAACTTGAAACTATTTCATATGTAAAAAGTTTTGTAAGAGTGAGAAAATTTATCCCGGGAATACCTGATGCTAATCATTTACAATATAGAAGGTTTGCAACAGGGTTCATATTAACAATACAAAAGATAAAGTTTAAAGAATATTATGATTCCTCACGTTCTTAATTCTCAACACGTTAAAAAGACTTTTAAACTTGTTTCAGAGATAAAAGAATGAAGAATTGCAACAGGACTCGCAAGTCTTAGTTTACAACTGTTCTTGCAGACGTTTTGATATAAATTCATATGGAAAAGTTGTGCTATTATATTATCTATACAAAAGTGTATTATAATGAACAAACAAAGCTTAACGTGACAAAAGCCGTCTGCTTAATATAACTGTACTTAGCTTTTATATGCTTCACCTTTTAATTACATAAGTAATTTCTGTACCCTTTATAAACTTAACATAACATGCGTTTAAGCCCAGTATTTTCGAAGATTGATATAAAACGTGGCAGTAATTGACGTCAGCAAACACTTGACAAAAGACGCTGAGGTCATGCACTCCCACACTCATAATGTCAAGAGATGATAATCACTCGGTACTGCCTGCCTTAGGGATAATTAGCGGGTGTTCCGCACCTGTTCGCTTTCCCTTCGAACTGGCGAGAAAGTTCTCAATTGAATGCAAACAACCTTTAGCTGGACGTATGCACGCCAGCGCGTCGCTCGACCTTTTAACATCTCAATAAGTGCCGTCAAAGTATTCCGAGGAATTCGCGTCATTACAAAAACGATGCGTCTATTTATTACTAAAAAAAATTATTATGATGTTTTCTTAGAGTCAATCCGTTATGACTAAAGCAATAATGCTTTCGATATGTGGGGTATCATTTAGAAACTTTTTGTTAATAGAAAGGTACGTCAATAACGGATCCAAATTATGTAAGTAACTAAATTATATTAGAGCACTAATCAAAACCCGTCAATATTTCTCAGAAATTTGATTTAAATTTCAGACTAAAGTCATATTGAAAAGCGCCCAACGAGATTCTCAATAATCCATTGAGGGCGTTATACCATTAATTGTGGTGAATACCTTATCTCACCGATACATGGCATTACAAAAAAAAACAATTTCACGCATTGAATACCAAACAGAAACGGTGATAGTAACAGCAAGTTACTCCGCCATTCACAAATGCCTTTCCCATGCGATCCACGCGATACCATTGTCTGTAACGGGTTATAAAAAGCATGCTTATCAAATATCTTGTGTTAGTGGAAAAAGAGGTGTACAAACAGCTCTCAGTAACATACACCGGCATAACGAGACCACAACGAGGTCAGAGCGAGAAGAGATGCCCCTTACTAGCGCGCGATAGGGTTGGCCAAACTGCTACTTTAAGTATTAGGTTATTAAACTGAAATAATGACTGATACTACACAATGCTGTGATATTTACACAAAGGAAAGAGTTTCTTAAACAAAATACCTGTTTAAAAGGATAAGTAAGTATTTTGTAAAATACTACGTTATTTGTCGCCTATATCGATGTAGAATGCAATAATTTTGAGATCAAAAATAAAAGTGGAATAGCGCTATGTAACCCGTAGAATGACATCCCACTCTCAAAGACTAAAAGACTAAAGTACGGGCCTAGGACTTAGTACAGGGCCGTGAAAGGCGGTGGCTCTTCAGTTAAAAAAAGAAAAATCTTCCGTCTGCCTGGTGTGAAAATAAGTCAGTTTTATATAGGTATCATAGGTACAGTAAAGTTCCTATTTCGTAATTTTTCTGAAACTACCTGATGATCCGGGTATTCTGGTAACAGATTCAATAATTGTTTATTTTTTAAATGATGTAGCAACTAACTGACATACACTATTAACGTAACATAGCATTCCATCACGCCTGTATTCCTTGAAGGTTAGAGAGAGCTGTACTAATGTACACCCAAACTTCGCCGGTATGTTTCGATCCCATGTAATAAGTCTATTGCCAGTCTTAACTATTAACACTATCTTGTTTTTTCCTTATCGATATCATTTACATAAGTATGTACTATTTAAATTTGTTCATGATTGTAAATCACGATGAAATCAACCCTGAAAATTGATAGAAATTCCTTTTTCATACAAAAATGCATTATTTACCCGATCTTAATCATCCTGCAGATTTTTTTTCGATATTTCAGGGTTGGTGTCATTTATTAAGTTGTTTTTTGAAAGGAAATAGTGGAATGAAAATCACCGGGGAACCAATATTTATTAAGGAGTTTTTTAATTCATAAATTGTAATATATTTTGTAGTTTCACCATTTAGGATCTAAGACTTTTGTTCGCACGGCTTCTCGTCGAGCTATAGGTACATTTCCAGTATACGCTAACCTCTTATTTATATGGAATGTCAGTACAATGCCAGGTCAGCTTGTTTTGGATGTATATAGCTTGAGGTGTAGCCGTGTGTACAAGGAGAAAAGGGCTTGGCGTAGACATCGCACAGCGTAATAAGTTTAATTACCAGTTTTATGGTCGAAGCCTTGTAAAGTCTCAGTATTTACGACGCCATAGATTCAATCATTTAAAATCGGTTTTATGCGCCGGGGAAATTACGACATAGCGGAATTGGTCATTATCTTTACTAACTAGTGAATTTATCAAAGACTGGTCGTGAAGTATGACAGACATATTTCATCGTGGTTGTAATTAAATACGACATTCTAAGACTGAGTAATGTCATAACGTTATAAAAGTGACAGTTACTTATTAGATAGGTATAGGAATTCAGGTTTTTAATTATATTGATAGAAAGTACTTAACTACTTCATAAGTGTAGTCTCTCTAGTGCGACTGCTACGCTAGAGGTCCTGGGTGCGATTCCCAGGTCGCTAAAAGTGTTATTGAGTTTTTCTATTCTAAATTCTTAGTAGCAGCTCGACAATAAATAGGCTCGCCTCCTATTACCTACATGGAACCTAAACAAACCGTCGAAGTGTGGCTGTAGATTTAGTTCGCCTCTGCCTAACCCTTCGGGGAATACAGGTATACCTATGTAGAAAGTACTTATAAATACTATAAGTAATCAGGAGACCCGTGCCCTTGCAGTGGGACAGTTAGTGGGAAACATTCCCAATGCTGGGCACGGGTCTGTTCTTAGAGTGAGAATGTTTAGGGACGTAGTCCACCACGATAGCCTTCTGCGGATTGGCAGACTTGAGACTTCAAACGCCGCGGCGCGCCTGTCGCGTCAAAAAAATCTCTCTGCAGATTTCCTAGCGATGTTTTCTTACAAAAAGTCAGAGGTGCGTGCCGTGGATTCGACCTTGAGACTTTTGACTTGGTAGCCCAATGGACTTATCAATAGGCTTTCATTGCTCTTGAATTTTAATTATTTAATTAGTAAGTTTAAAAATCACGTTTAGTTTAACGTAAAAAAACTTATAATATTTTTATAATCGATTATATGTTTGCTTGTGTATATTAAGAACTTATTAATATTTTATTTTACACACTGGTTTCTAAATTTCTCGTTTTAAATTCTACTTTTGCAGGTCTGCTGGAAGAGATTTCTTTAGACAATTTTATTTACGTTTTTTTGTGGTGTGCATAAATATATAAATAAAATCATACTTAATCCAAATCTGGGTTTCCAAAATGGTGACAAATTTACCGATTCATCACCAATTCATCCATATTAGAATTACAATTACAATACAATTCACAATTGTCAGTGTTATTAAAAAAAAGAACTTGTTAAATAAACACAGCCCTGCGCTAGTAGAACGACGGCGCACCTACTTGCCCGGTGCGGCAGACGTAGACGGAGCGGCGCGCGCGCCACAAACTAGCCATTTTATCGCGTGGCCGACCTGCGCAGCCGCAACCGAGGGCCGATTCATTTACTTGCCTCATTGTTTGCTAATCCAAACGCTAGTATATACTCAAACCTTTTAAGCGAAATAATATATTAGTAAATAATACAATGATATATAAATTGTACTGCAGATTTTACCATTTCCTCAGGTGCTGATTTTGAGTGTCCTAAGTGCTCATTAGCAACCTTGGAGTGTGTTTATGGCGTACTATAAATAACTAGGTAAATTTTGACGGTTCTAATAGGGCAATTGTTCTATCTCCACACGTCGGAAAAAAATATGTGACTTTCTTCGGGTAGATACTTGTGTGAAATTAGTGTGTTTGTAAAAATAATTAAAAAAATATTATAAGAAATATTTTTTTAGAATAAGTACCTACATTTCTAAAGTTGTAAATAAATCTTATCATGTTAGTTATAATCTTTGGTTAAGTTTGCAAGTTCTATTAAAACACTTTCTAAATCCGTAAACCTAGACTTACAACTAGTAAGTGCCATGTTTAAGTACCTAATCAATGTTTGTACCATGGTTGAGTATAAACTGAAAGTTATCTTGTTTCTCCTACTTATATATACATGATAAACCTGTAACAATGTTTGGGGCTAAAGTGGCTACATTCAGGAATTCTTTTAGGTGGCGGCAGTGGTGTAGATTTTGGGCCCATTTTATAAGGGAGGAGCCTATGTCAATTATCCGGTTACAAATCCAAACTCCGAGCTGCTACTGAGGATTTCAAAGAAAACCCAAAAATAATGCTCGACCTGACTCGAAATGAGGACCTCTAGCGTAGTAGTAGTGCTTGGAATGCTTTTGTAAAAGTGGCGTGAAAATATACCTACGTCTATTATACATATTGTTACTATGTATAAGAATGTATTTATTTGCTTAAAACATGGTATACAAAGGTGTTATAATACAATTTATGGTCATACATGTTTTGCTTAAAATTAAAGCATGCAAAAAAAAATTGGAATTAAGATAGTTTATACTCAAAAAAGTCTTTAATAGGTACTATAGATTTTTTTTTCATTAAGCCATTCGTACAATTTTATTTTAAATAATCTGCAATTAAGTATTTTTAATGAACTAGGTAACTTATTATAGATACGTATACACATGGCCAGACAGCTTTTATTATATTTTGCCAACCTTGGAGTTTCATCTAGTACAAGTCTGAAAGGATAACGCCGACTTCGAGAACTTATATCCTCCGCTGTTTTAAATAGATTGTTATGTTTACGTACAAACATACACGCTTCGTATAAATATAATGAGGGCAATGGTAGCAAACCAAGCTTTTTGAATATTGGTTGACATGATTCGTCAGATGGAATCCCGTATATAGCCCGTATAGACTTTTTCTTTATGTTCTATCACAGTCAGTACTGTTTCCCCACAAGATTAGTCCATACCGTAGCGAAGATTCAACATAAGCACGATATGACATCACAGCAGTTTTGGTATTTGATACATTTCTGATCTGTTTGAGGGCATACACAAATTTATTTATTTTCTTGCATACATTTTCCACCTGTGCCTTCCAGTCTAAGTGTTCGTCTACTATAACTCCTAAGAATTTGGTATGTGTCACTTGTGTAATTAGTGGTATGTCCATTTTGAAATTAAACTTGTTATTGTGTGACTGATTAAATTGAATGTATACAGACTTATTAAGATTGATAGATAAATTATTACTATTTAACCAGTTAATCAGATTATTTATTGTATTGTTTATGTCCGTTTCATGGTTAGAAATTGAACTATTTTTTTTTGTCAGTAGTAACAATTATGGAGATGTCATCAGCAAAAAGAAAACATTTATGATTGGTGACTTCAACTATATCGTTTATATAGAGCAAAAATAAAATAGGGCCTAATATGCTACCCTGAGGCACGCCGTGTTTAACATTATTATATTCAGAGGAATATAGCCTCATGACTCTGTTTTCATCAAGTTTAGTGACAGTTACACTCTGTTGTCTGTTTTTTAGGTAAGACGAAAACCACTGAAGTGGCAGTCCTCTGATACCGAAGGCTTCCAATTTTTGTAACAGCATATCGTGAGAAACTAGGTCAAATAGCTTCATAACATAGAATATATTATGCACATACAGCTCCGAGCTGTTTACGTAGAAACAGATAATATGAATACACACTACACTTGATGTATGTTATGTATGTATCCAGTTACGACATAGTTGATCCCGTGAAAAATGTTGGAGCGATGATAATTCAATCAGCGAAACCTAATAGGACAGACAAACAGCTGAGCGGGCTTTAGTAAACATTATAACGGCACCAAAGTGGTTTGATGGGAACATAGGTGTACATATTATTCAAACATTTCCATTTAACTAAATATTCTGTTCTTAAATCCCGCTTTGCAAGTTCTGATCAACTTTTATCGTTTCTTTCTCAATACTGTTTGTACTTCACCAATTTCATTTAGTTTAGTTAAACAACTTACTGTATTGATTCTCAAATAATCAAAAAATTACATTAGTATTAAATATCCAATTCATTACATCCAAATCATTTTCGAAACACATAAATACTTATTGATTACATTCCAAAATTATAATTATTCTAATTTAAAAAGTTATATAAGTATTCACTAAAGTTATACCTACTTAATTGATGATGAATGATGATACTCCATAATGATATCATACATGATATTATATACCCAAATTATGACATACGATGACTCAATAAGACAACTATATCGAGCAACCTTCATTCAAAGTACGACATAAGTACAAATAAAATCGAATCGCTCATACCTCGTTACAACGTTTTTTGTTTAATCACCCTGAAAGAAAATGAAAAACTAAATAATACGCTCTAAGACTTCGTGAGAAATCATCTAATTTAAATTATTTAAATTCGATTCGATTCGAATTTTAAAAGTTCTGCGTCATCATCAGAGACCGTTAATCACCAATAAAATATTATCACCGTGTATCTATTACGCTTTTCATTCGGTATCGGAGGTTGTTAAACAAGCTGTGATGTTCCGCAGGTTGCCTAGACAGCCCGACGCGCTGCGCCCACGCATCCACGCACACTCGCTAATACACTATTTATAACTATTATTTATTGGCTCCATTCCATCAACATGCTCGTGTGAAAAGAAATAATGATGCGGCGATAGGTATAAAACAAATCTAAACTTCGATAACGTTGTTTTCGTCATGAACTTGACGGAAAAACCCAGACAGAAAGAATAAGCATACTGAAAATGTTTACAGTTATTAGAGTGAATAGCGCATAATTCCATAAAAAATATTTAAGATCAACCTTTATGTGGGTCGCAACCCACTAAAGAACGATTCAAATACATTATTTTATTTACTCAAAAATAACAAAATACAGTTCACTTATATTGAGCAGTTATTTTAACAATTTCCTTTAACTGAACTTATAACAGGATATCAGAGATAAATGTTACGTAGAAGTACCTACCTATAAACATTTTTTTTTATTTGACGGCATTGTTCGTCCCTAAGTACATATTCTTATAATCGTTTTATGAAAATGGGAAGAGTTTTGCTATTCACAACAAAAAGGATATAATATATTTCATTTGAAAGTAATGTGTGTATTAGTTAAGTATTATTCAAAAACTACATAAGAAAGCAACGTTGGGCAAGAAGATTGGCGATTCAGGTCGTGATTGTACTCCAGCGATTGTCCATTATGTGTGCGCTGAACTCAATCCTAGCCCACAATAGTCAAAGTCAAAATAATTTATTCCAAACTAGTCTTTTGAATATATTTTCGTTTTGAATGACTTTGCAAACCATTTTCACTAGCCTTCTTTAGGTAGAAGACATTTCAAAGTAGGTATATTCATGTTTGGCAGAATAACATATCAGAGGTACCATCACGCCTGTATTCCCCGAAAGATCAGGCAAAGGTCTACTTATGTACAGTAGCTACACCCACATTTGGCCAATATGGTTAGCTCGCCCCATATTGCATATCGGGGACGAGCCTATTGCCATTAACTCGGCACAATTTCAAACTACGAGCTGCTGCTGCTTCTATCTAGGATCGGATCTAGGCTATCCAGCGTAGCAGTCGCGATTGACCACTAGACTAATGAGTCAAAAGACTAATGAGAGGTAAAATATAATGTCTAAGTACATCTTACCTACTTACTTGCTACAGCCGCAGTAATTCAACCACCAAATTCTGCACTAGACTAATTTTATATAGGGAATATATTACAAGGATTATCGGGAACAACAATATTATACCTAACATAACTCACAGTAATCCTTACCCGACATTCTTCGCTAAATTCGCTCAGAAAATTTACGAGCAGATAATTTCGAAGAAACAATCGAGTTTCCGTCTTGAATAAACTAATTTGGCTGGATAAACAGCTAAACAAGCCCGGTGTTAGCAAGTTCTACATCTAAAGTAACACAATGAGTATAACGTGGCTGTGGCAGGCTGCACGTTGCCCTGCCGCAGGCTCTGATAATAAAACCTCTTTATTGTGTTTAACTTTGTAAACTCCTAACTTTGTTGCAGCTCTACAGATTTAAAAGCAACTCACTTGTATACAGACTTGGATAATTAAATGAGCAGTTACATAGAAAAGGCGCTAACAATTACACAAAGGGATTTGTTCAACAGATATAATGCACACAGTAAATGTTTGTACACATTAGCCAAACAATGTTTAAAGGTCCATCATTGCCCACAATAGAACGTAATTCTTGGTTGCGTCTGTGTCGTATACGCGGGATGCTTCCAGCCACTACTTACAATCTTGCTGCCAAGTAAAACAACCAGATAAAATATAATAGAAGGTCATGCATCTTATTATCGTACTGAACTTCAAGTGACACGTCATAATTAAAATTTAATACCACATACAGATGTTTATGAGCAGAATCTGTTTTGTAAAAGACATTTGACAATCTATATTATTTTTGTATGAAAATCGATCCTGAGCAGTTCCCTAGAGAACTAAGATTACCGTAGAAATGCCAGCGATGATGATGTCTATGGTCGACAAAACTTCTTCTTGGTTTTGTAACACAAATAGTCCTTGGGAATATCTATTCGTTTGTATTACCAAGTCACAACTAAGTGCAATGAAGGATTTGCGTCAGAACTGTGAAGTTTCTACAGCTGCTCGTTAGTTGCAGCTGCTAATCTCTATATTCATTACAGTATTGTTGGCAACCAACTCAACACATTCCATTTAAGTGTCCTTTTGAAGTGTCAATTCATATTAAAAGACGTTTTGTTTTAGTTGTCGTTTCTAAACATAAAAACGAAATGTCGCTTTTAAAAGGAAATAATTTTGCAGCACCAAATACGTTTGTTGGTATGTATATAATTGTTGGTAGGAAAAGGTCTCGGCCCAAATAGGGAAGCTATTGATTCTGTAGTGTTATCTGCGCCATTGTTTCCAGAAGAGCACGTATTGGTACCGAACCTAATGTACCGTAAATTGGGCTATTGGTACACTCCAAGGCACTCTAATGGCGTTCGATTATAGACAGAAGTTACATGAACCTTCATGTTCGATAACCTTCAGCCGTAAAACTTTTGGTTCAATCAAGACAGAAGCCATAGTTGACCAACAGGCAAATTAATACTAGCAGAAAAAGTGGCCAAGGAGCAATCAGCGACAATTTGCACTCCCACACTTCTCAACTTTCATATACGGACGGAAGAGGCAATATATGTGATTAGGCTCTATCACTGGCCACACGTTGTGTCAACCAAGTGCCGCCCGTGGGTGTACACTACACCTACTAACTGGCCCGGAAGGGAAAGTAAGGGGCGAATTTATGATACCTCGTTTGAAGCATAAATTTACAAACCAAATGGATTCTTAAGAGAACATTGATAAAGTGCCGCCACGTGCTTTGTGTCCTAAAAGGCACTTCTTTAGACATTGCGTTTAGGAATGCGTGCAAAGTGTGCATTCTTGAACACATGTTAAACAGTGAGTTCGCACCTGCGTTTATTCTATTTGAATAAGCATTATTGTCGGCTGACATACTATATTGATCATTCCATGTCACTTGCAATTAACAATAACTTCCCTCAACTGAGATAAATGTAACCAACAGTTTAAGATGTGATAAATGATACCCACTTGATTTCTAAATGATGTAATCGCTTAAAATTCTCTAAATGCGAGTGTTGTATGTAAATAAAAACGTTATTTTCTCTGCACTGAATCAATAAGTAAAACAAAATATTTCCGGCCGAAAAGAAAGGAACTTCTCGTCGTAGGTCAAGACGAACCCGACAAATCTGAGGTACATTCGCCGGATGGAGATAGATCGCCCGATCGGTCTCCCCAAATACCGACAAGGACACTTCCATCTACATTTATTCGTACGAACTGCGAGTGATGCGATCAAATGGACGACGTCCGGCGACCCACGTGCGCCCACAAGGCATAACATATTACGATATTTAGAACAAATCTTAGAAGATGCATAGTGCAGTTTACAAATTGTGGCTGTCCACTGTGCGCGTGAGAGCTATTGATTTATGGTCGATGTTAAGTAGAAGATAAGGACAGTGCGAATCTATTCAGATGTATTGCACTGCAACACAACAACAGGATACTTCCGCGATTTTGAGATACTGAAGTAGCTAGCGGTTTAAATAGATAAGTAAATTATGTTAGCTGTGCTTAAGTCAAAAATAGGTTGGACAGACGAACAAAATTCATTGTCACATTTAGAGTCCCAAAAATATGAATTTAATATGTTCTGAAGTGAAAGGATATTAAGTATAACATTTCGTTTGCAAAAACTATCACAGCTAGAATTTACTCGACGAAACAGATGTGTCTCTGAAGGGCCCAGAATAATGGGATTTTGTAGAAGGCAAGGGCAAAAAAATAAAAGTTAAACCTATCTTTTATAGTAAACTATATCTAGAATACGAAAATCGGATAAACCATAAAGGTAAGGCCTACAACCTTCCTCAAGACATAGCAGTTGTGAAACATAATTTATCAAAAGTCCTGCTTATTCAAAATTTATGAAGTAGATGAAGTCATCGTGATTATGATTACTAATTCTATTTGTGTATTTAATTATGCATTCAGGCACACCCGTGCCCTACTTTATATTATATAGTACAATTGCATCGTTAAGTAAATTTGCCACTTGTCCTGAAATATACAGTCACAAATTGTAACACTTTTGGCACTGCAGTAACAATTTGAAAATTAAATATTGAGCGTTTTGTCATTCAAATTACCTGATTATTCTTAAAATACTGCTGTTACTGTCCACGTGTAAAACTTTTAATTTTCAGTAGACTATCGAAACCATTGCTCTAAAATTATTCGCCCTATCCATTACGTACGAGGGGTTAACAAGAATACTAGTAATGTGCGATCCACATTGCTAGTAAGCTTTTTAGTAAGTTTGTAAAGAATACAATTTCTCCTAAAATTTTTGATACTCGATCATCCAACTATTGGAATAAAGATCTAGCAGATCTATAGAGGATGTTTGTGCGTTTGATTGATAGCAGGACCCTAAATATGGTAATTTAGGTATGTCAGTAACATCGATCCGAGGTTATCACCGTTATTAAAAATATTCCTTAAGTCTGCCATTGCCATTATTTCCAACCGTTTAGTTATCTAATACTGATAATCTCGTCGTACAAATGCGACTCCGCGTTCTAATACTTAATTATTATTAAACGTATAATACCAAACACATACATATTATATTATACCAAATGTATACCATTTGTGGGACAGGAATAAACGTTTGTGCGACCACGCCGCGCTCATTAATTTAACACAAATAGAAAGTGGCACATATTTCAAACACCCCGCTCTAGCCGTGTTTATTTTACTAATCCTTCCTGGCAATACATCAATTAAATTACACTTTGCTATAGGGACAAGTCTACAATCAACCAGTCCTAGACAACTATTATGATCGTAGTCCGACGGTTGAGTATTCTGATCAGAAAGTGCAAAATTCAAAAAAAGAACTCTAGCTAACTCTAACTCTACTTGTACAAGATTAGTATCAGCATTCAGCAAAAAGTTATATGTCGTAATTAGGTGTTCTATTTCAACATTATTGTGACGGAATATGGTATAAAATTCTGCACCTGCATGCATAACAAAATCAACGTAAACAAGGTTGGTCTGTCAATAAAAAATATTCGAAAATTACATTTGGTGTACCAACAAAAAAAAATATCTCTGTTTTTTAGCACAAAATGGACAAGCCAATCGATGGTACGTAGTCATTGCCACCTATGGTCACCGGAGTTGCCTCAACAACTGAAAGGGAACAACTGGCTCTCACAGGGAAAAGTTGACACAAAAAAGGGTATTTTATGATAAACATGATAAAGCACCTTTGCGTAAGGGGGTGGCAATAATTCTCGATTGAATATAGTTGACATAAACCCTTGTCTACGTTGTCATGCTGTAAGTTTGCTCATACTGATAAAACGACGGAATATAATAAGCATGTTGTTATATACTTACTGGAAGTCATTTAGAGGACGCTTCACAAAAATATGTAGGTGATATATCTACACGTTGGAAGCGACATCGACGCACAACCGCTTACGATAAATTCGGCACCTACATGATTTTGGACCCCCTTGCGTTGATATTTTTCGTCGGTTACTTATTAAAAACAAAGGCTTTTTCCTACAAAAGTGCTTAATGTATGGAACAGCTGTTTTTTTAATAACCGACGAAAAATATACTGCATTCATGGTAAGCGGTTTTGCGTCGATGTCCCTTCCACCCCATATAATTAAGATGATGAAAAGTTTATAAAATGTAAGAAAACACATGTACACAGTAAATAATTCTTACGGGGCTACCGTGTCATTTCGTTTAACATTTAACGAAATGTGAAATTGTGCAAGGTACAAGTTCATATAGCTTGTGATGTGAGTCAGTCGGCATTCCTGACCTTATTGCATCATGGCGGTACGGGCGCAGCTCGTGGATAAGCGTTCATCGCTCCTCAGGTATTACGTCTTCATATAAGCGCCGCATCTCTATCTTACTAAGTACGGTCGGGAAGAAAACGTTCAATATTTTATGTTACATCATTTAAAAATATTACACACGTTTGACGAGTGGATAGTTGTTACTCGTATGGCAGGTAGAAAGACTCATCTTATGTTGATACTCATCTAATGTATCCACATAATATAAATAAGTGATTCTCTAATGAAATCCTTACTTTCGTTAAGCTTCTTAATAAAGATATGTATTGGGTTTTTTTGGTAAAATATAGTTTTCCTTACGCAGAAATTGCTGTCAAAATCATTAGTAGCCTAAATATGACAATTTGTACATTTACAAACTTCATCGCTATGAAATAAAATATGACCTTTTTTTTTCAATATTATAATAATTATAGTCAAACCTTTTATGAAACAGATATTTTTGGAAGTACCTACTTAGATGTAAAATTTTATAACACCAATAAAGTAAAGCCTTCCTTAACGGCGCCTCACTAAATTCATAAATACATTAGGGCGCTCACATTCTCATAAAACGTTGTTCTTCGAAAGTACATTATAAGTATCTAGACGAAGTGCATTCCCAGGTGGTCGGGTGTCGAGTTACGATGGTCTGTACTCTACATAATAAAACAACTTCGCTGCCAGACGTACCGTCGATCATCGTGCACGTCAGCCAAAACCTATTACACTATAATACCAACACTTTGTACTGCATAGAAAGAGTTCTGAGAATTCAAATAATACGCACAACAAGGAATGAAAAGATACCCTTTAAGATTCCTCATAAAAGGTCTCTCGGCTATATTTAGTTCAAACCGCTTGCCAAGGTCGATTCTCGGGTGGGTTACTATTTTTCATAAGCATAAAATTAGACCCAATGTCCGAATCTGTCCATAACTGGAGAACAAGTGACCATTTTACGATTTGGAATATAAACCTCTACCGATGCTGATGTGATTCTTCAAAAATGGTGATTTTATCTCCCCTGGCCTCAAAATAATTCTGATTTTCAGCCTAATCTTATTAGTGAATATGAATAAACAAATAAAAAATGAAAAAGTGTTTTATCAACATCTATAATAACGTAAAGTTCTTTACTGTTTTTTTTGACACTATGACAACGTTGCATTTAAATAATCGCGTGATTTCTGAGCACTACATTCACGGCCGGCTAGCTTCGTTTTGATATTAAAAAAATATTATGGAATTCCTAAACTACCTACGTCATGGATAAGCTGGATATGCTTTAGACTGCACACTTAATTACAGTACTTTTCATTCTATAGAGCCCGGCGAAAAGCTTCCAATCTGTCCCAGTTTCAAAAGCGACAGACAAATAGCTACGCGAACGATATTTCAGGCTGAGGCGTGAATTTGAATGGTATAATCGTTTTGCTTGGCGTTATCTAGTGTCAAATAAACTCCAACGGGAGTGATATTAAAATTAAATATTTTTATTAAGTATAGTTTGTCTGTTGGCTGCTTTTATACTGTAAGGGCTGGGATTTCAATGTATAAGTTAAAGCAGACGAATAGATTAATTGTCGTTTTGACAGATTTTCTAAACAGAAAATTGTCAAACGTCAAATTTATCCGCCGAATAAAAGTAATCCGATGAAATAAAGGTTAAAGAACAAAATAGTGTTAATAGAAAAAGTTAATGCCGCAAGTCTACAAAACATTATCGAAACTGCAAAAACTACATTTTTGTTTTTTTACATTATTTAAATAGGATATATATAGGTTTGAAGACATTTTTGAAGACGTTTTTATAAAAAATCAACACGGTACACGTTACGCAATTAGGAAATAATCTGTGAATTTATCTCCGAATCAAATACTTTTCGCAGATTCGATAGTGTTTATAACGGCAGTCGAAATATTGACGAAACAACAGTCTCGCTCTGTCTTGAATATCAGGCACAAGATATTCTGTAACCTGGAGAAGGACAAAGCATATTTTTCCGCACACACCGCAGTGACAAAGTCACGACGCCATTCTATAAATTATTCACGACTTCTCATCGCTGAGATAATGTCATCCGTATTTATCAAACCCATTCGGTGATTGCAAACGGATGATTAATGATGACAGTCATATAGATTCGAATCCATTAATTACACGTACTTGAACACTTCAGATCAAGTGAAGTGCTTACAAAACGAGATGCAATCCTGCTAACTGGTCAATTACTATGTAATAACACGGACGGATATCAGCGTAACATTTTACTTTTACGTAACTTAGGTCATGACAAACTGGAACACGTATCATCCAATAATTGTTCGTTTTAATAATATTCAATTTAAACGATACAGAACTGAAAACCGATGTTAATCCAGCACGCTCAGTAGCAGTCGCTAATAAAATTATTCCCCTAAATAAGTACCATACATATGTATAAGACCGGTATCGAATTTGCTGTGTTCCGTCGTTTCACGACACTCTTGCCTACGGGATTTGGAACCGATATATGCATATGGCACTCATCCAATATACTATTGCGGTACATTGAAATGGTAGGGAATATGGTATCAGTCACTTATGTAACTCGCCACATCAGAAATTATCAGGGGCTGAAATAGCAACTATTGATGAATAATATTTTTTTTCATACACCAGTAATTCCAGTATAAGCTGATATCTTATCAGACAAAAACCCACTATGCGAGGTTATCTTACGCAAGTTGTGTACTCGTGCGTCTGCGAATCATGTTGTAATTCATAAAAAAAATACCTTTTTAACCCCCTGCTGCCGTTGTTCGTGTACTATTAATACTTGTAAAGTTAGTATTAACACTTTGACTTACCAGTGCGGTAGCCTGCGTTGGAGAGATAGGTGGCGAAGGTGTTGGTCTCGTGCGTGGCCTGCCACATCGGAGACGAGCAGTTGTCGTTGTTCGTGTACACGTTGTGGTTATGCACGTACACGCCCGTCAGCAACGAACTCCTGCGCAAAACACTGATAGTTTATTATCTGATAAAAAAACACGATTCCGATTACATAAATAGAAAGTTGGAGAAAAGGGGTTAAAATCCTCCTAAACCTTATAATGATTACCGACAAATTCAACATATTTTCTATTTTAATTAGTACCTATTGTATTGTATTAGTGGCTTAGCTAGATAAGTAATTCTGCATTAGGTCTATTTGCCCTCAAAGAAAGAACAAGTTATCAAACAGTAGTGTCAAAGTCCAAGACAAAATGCCAGTTTTAATATTGTGTACGGTAGTTATTAATTAATGACTTACTCTTAATAATAAGGCTGAAAATTGCATAATCCTCAAGATTATTGATTGACTTCATCATATAACATGTTCGCAAGTTATATAGAAGAAAATACTTCGAATTAACATGAACAGCCTTGCAACAGGCTTTAGAATCAACAGCAAGAGAAAGCAGTTGCATTAGACAGCAATTAGTAATATAGTCGTTGAAACTAGTCGCAATTGTAAACTGTCAGTCAGTCTCTATTGCACTGAGCAATAGATAATGGTAAGTACTGGTTATATATAATTTATATTCGAATGGCACTTAACTAAGTCGTTATTTGCTAAAAGGCGTCAATGGCGAACTGAATTGCTTGTAGATTTTATCGCAACTGCCAATAATACGAGTAAATAGAGCTCATGAGAAATATAACTGTTTTTAACAGTTGAGTGTTGAGGAATTTTAACAGTGAAATCTTGAAACGTAAGCACTATGTGGCTTAATAAGGTTTTATACGATTTCCCATTTACGTATGCAATTCGTTGGAAATAGTTTAATCATCATCATCATCATCATATCAGCCTATTGTCGTCCACTGCTGAACGATAAATTAGGCAATAAAACACATCTGCCTAGGCCTCATAGTTTAATATATACCTATAATTAGTTCAAGAGAATTTGGAACTAATGATGAATTCCTATCGTCTGAGAAATATATTCAAGAACTTAGAAGACTTTGGGGGAAGAGAAAATACTAATTCAAGATTTTAATAATTTCTATAAAGCAATTGTCATCATAGATCGATTTATTCAATCCTATACTATAGCACAATTTATGGACCAATCTCAATTATGACCTGGTGAAAGTTGGCAATCTTAACAGGCCGTTGAAGAAATTTCTCAGGCATTAAGATTTAAATTTCCAACTTTTAATATCAACATTGCTGTCAAAAAGGAAATACCCCTTCTTGCAATGCAAAATTCCATTAAAAAGTTCCTTAAGTACTATAGTGAACAAGTTATCAAACAGAACCGAACTTCAACTGTACCTTGACGGGCAACACATAGGCGTGGTAGTGTAAGCATGACGAAACTCCGCTCCTGCACTCCTAATGGCCTTCATAGTCCGCGGCATAAAGTTCAAGCTGCCCAGCTCCACATCCTGGTCATCAGTCAGGATCAAAATTATATTCGGTTTCCTCTCCCTCTGCTGCGGGTACGGAATATACCCGCCACTTTGCCATTTATTTGTCGCCTTCAATTTAGACCTTGTTGCATTCTCTCTGATTGGCATATGTGGCCTTTCTTGTGGTTTACTTTGGGTAATCGGCCTCCTTGCGGAATTCCATGGCTTCTCTATACTACTTCTGTTCCAATGTTTCTCTATCTTCCGTGATTTTTCATCTTTCTTGAAGTTGTATGGCTCTATGGTCCTGTTCGCACTGTCTTCTAAAGAATGGCCATCAGTTCCTTTCCGTCTATCTCTTCTTATCTCATGTTCCCTGTCCCACCTACGTCTGTCACCGCGATACCTTGAGCTGTTCTTGTGCCTCAGATTCCTCCTCTCAGGTAGATCAGTTAGTGTTCCATTAAACGTTGTCCTGTTACGATTGTTCTCTCTATTCCTTAATTCTCTTGATCTAGAAGTTTCTTCGTCTTCATACGAATGTCGTCTTGCAGAAATGACTAAGAAATTCCATGTTAATATTAACGATATGAACTTTAAATTCATATTGGTTTATTGCTTAAGTTATAAAGATAACTTATGGAATATTTATGAGATAATAATGGTGGAGGTGTTTACGTCGCTATATAAATAAACGACTCAAAGGACCGCCTCGAGCACCGAAATGTCATCTTCGCACACCAACTGCAACAAAAGAGAACAAGAATTACTTCTAAGAATATTCAAACAATTTATAAAACAATCATTAATATTGCAAAGTCAAACTGATAAACCGCAATTAACAAGTTATTGATTCAATGTTATTTCAATAACTGGTCCCATAGGCACCGCTATATTATTTTGCTAAGGACGCTTATTCAGTGTTTACTCTGGATATAGAAATATGTTTCGTTTCGTTGGCAATCAATACCGAACCATTTAATGTCTTTCGACCAGGGCATCAATCGCGAATTGCTTTTAACAGAATTGGACCGGTATTGGTTGGGTCGTCTAAATAACTGCGCAATTCCACGGTGTTTTTAAAATAGATGCTGGGGCTGGCTTGTATCTACGGGTAAATACATTAGCGATGCATAGGATTTCTAGAACCAGCTCTCATTAAGAATAGTCATAGAAGTAGCTCATCGTGTAAACCAGAATACTACCTTTTATGTCTAGGCTAGATATAAATATTTGCATAGCTAAAGATGCTGCTATTGACGTGTACTTAAATAAACGTTGAATATTTGTGGACTGATGTTTTCGATAGAAAAATGTAAATTGATACCGCTTTATAGGTACCTAGATATGTCTAGATAGAGATATCATACCTACATTCTATGTTAAAAAAAAACATCATAAATAATCTTATTGAAAAAGCTTAAGTTATAAAGTGACTGCCTCGTTGGTCTAGTGGTCCCAATCGCGACTGCTACGCTAGAGGTCTTGGGTTCGATCCCCAGGTCGAGCAAAGTGTTATTGAGTTTTTCTATGAAATTCTCAGTAGCAGCTCGGAGTCTGGATTTGTGCCCGGTGAATGGCAATAGGCTCGCCCCCTATTACATGGGACCCAAACATACCGGCGAACTGTGGGTGTACATTAAGTACACCTCTGCCTAACCCTTCGGGGAATACAGGCGTGATGGTATGTTATGATGGTATGAAAAAGCTTAAGCGTACACATGGGTTCACATTATATTAATCCAGCATATGCCGAGCTCGCATTGCAAAAGCTTTTTGTACACTGCAATTTTACACTGGATTTGTATAAATTGGTGTGTAATCGTAAATACCTATCTAATCTAATAAAAATAGTACCTATAGTAAATAATCTTACATGGAAAGATGAGCAAACAATGAAAATAAATAACATAAACAATAATAATGCTTGCAAAAAAAAAACCGACATATACCTAACTGTTTTACAAGTGTAAGATTTACAATATGATATGTATCCTACGTAATAATAATCAACCCGGTCCCACAGAAAATTAATAAAGGTGTATACAAACATAGAAATACCGTTACGAAGGTTTTCCAACCTCCATGTTGATTAATTCGTAGGGCGTCGGACGCGCGTGCGGCTGACCGGCCGGGCATTCGGGCGGGCCGCGCGCCGCACACGCCGAACGCCGTCATCTTGATTTATATCCCCATCCTAATTGATAGGGGACGAGATGCGATCGATGACGTCACACCACCACCCCATATTGCCCCTCTACACTATTTATTATTCGATAGTTCGTTGTGCTACTCGTAAAACAATTTTCTCACAATTAGAATAGCTGTATTCAGGTCCACGCTTATGTTCTGTATAGTCGGAAAACTAAACGAGACGGGTTAAGTCAAAATACATGCATAATTCCTGAAGTATAGCACTTAAAATGCTAGTGTGATGAGAATACTTAGTGTTGTATGAATAGAGATTGTCCTGATGCATCAGATTTAGTCGATACCACGAAAAACTATTGCTAAATAATTTCCATTAAAGTCTCGCTGGTGCGTTATTGTATAATATTTTGTCTATACGTTATTCGTCAAAGAACTCTCAATTCAGCAAAGCCCGTAAGGACACGCGGTCTGGAAGACAATACGATTTTGCATTGTGTCTGTAAATAAGTAGGTACTTCTATGTAATACAGAACCTTTCGATAACAAAATATTGTTGTTTAGCAGCTGTTGCCCGCGGCAATACTCGCATTACAATGGATTTTTGGAGACAAGAGGCAGTCCTTCACCAAAAAGATACCAAAAATGTTCTAAATTGGTTCAGCGATTTAGGCGTAAAAACAAACAAATAGACAGAGATACTTTCCCATTTAAGATTTTAGTATAGATGTAATGTAGGCGAGTGAGGTTTTGAGTGTCCGCGGACCGCAACTCAGTCGCAGACTACAGTCTTGAATTATTAAAATGGTGCTTACAAGTGAGTATAAAGCAACCTTAACTTTTTCAGCATTTTTAATTAGGCACTTGACCTTTTCAACTACGGTGTACCAAAATACAAACTAAGGTAACGCCAACGAGGCGAATTCTTGGACTTTTATGCGAATATATTATATTCGCATAAAAGTCAAAAGGAATCATACGCAGAAACCTACTTCTTTCCTAAATAAACATATTCTGATTAATCACAAAAAACAACCTGTAGATAAACATGTTTGTTTCAAGTTAGTACATAAATACTGTATTCCCGAAGGACTAGGTAGAGGTGTAATAATGTACACCCACACTTCGCCGGTAAGTTTAGATCCCATGGCAGCGAGCCTATAGCTATTAACCGGGCACAAATCCAGACTCCGAGCTACTACTGAGAATGACCTGGGAATCGAACCCAGGACCTCTAGCGTAGCAGCGTAGAGCGTAGCGTAGAGTTCACTAGACTAATGAGGCAGTCCTAAGTAAGTATGTTGGCTATAAATACTTGCGAAGTTACTTTACCGTAATCTTCCTTTAGAGAAAAAAATTAAGATCACAATTTTTGTTCCATAAAAGCTTTCCGTATCTGTCTTTCTTTTTATTTGGTTCGACGTTTCTGACGATAAATTTTCTCTTCACTGCGCAAATTTTGTTTACCTAACCTTTATTCTGAACGTTTCACTTTCATAAACAAATTCACTCCGCCGTTTTCTTTGTTTATGGGAGGAAAGCACGCAGTTTACTGCGTATAAAATATTTATAGAGTATTTCTATGTATTGTTTTAGTTAGCAGTGCAATAACCTACAATATTATACGAAAATAATGTTGCTTTGCTGATTATATTGTTTAAGGAGTTGATACATTTGCCGTTGCGCCCACGATCGCAAAATATAAACACACGGTTGTCGCTATGGGTGTATTATGCGAAGCATGTGCCGACTAATAATATTTATTTACAGTGGGAATGTAACGCTTCGCTGGTTACATCTTGAGAGTAAGCTGCCAGTTTCAATTTTCGGATTTGGAAGGATTTTCTCAGAGCTGCTCGCGGCTGTAAATACTTCTACGTCACGATAGGATTATTCGATGCCTTTTGTCTGCCTACATCTAAAAGGCTTATTTCCTATGGTTACAAGATCTTGTTTCGAATAAGAACCCGATGAAGTCCTGTTCATTTTCTCTTGATTATATCTATTACAATCTGCCAACCGGTTAAACCTTCTCATCTTCGCCGTACTGTAGATAACGTTTTCATAATAACCCATTCCGAAGCTGTAGTTAGTTATTAGTAATAAATGGTACGCAAGATAATATCATCATTGCTATAATACTACAGTTTCCAATATCGTCTCGACTTCTCCAAGAACGGCTTTAAAATTGGGGAAAACAACTTTTCTGTATCGACAAACACCCTAATTGAAACTTTGTAGCTTTGAAACTTGATAATTACGTCCTATGTTTACGTTAAAATCAGGAACTCGGTACAAACACGGCACAAACATTGCTAATGAGCCTTTATAAATTAGGAGGTAATCAACTAATCGGCGGAGTTCTCACTTAACCATGTTAATCTTCGTAGTACCTATAGTGTAATCTTCTTAATAACATAAATTTCCCTGATAAATTAAAAAGGGCAAGTTTTTTGTTTTTTGATATTAAATGATTACTAATAAAAAATTATGCTCATTTATTTATTTATGATTTTTATTCCGATTAAAGGGTATGATATTACGCCAGAGTTCAATTATTCCTAAAAAATACTATTCGGCAATTGGACCTTATAATAATTATGATTATAACATAATTTTAGTTCTTACTACATTTCAGTCCAACTAAACAACATTTTAAATCTTCTGAATACAATATTTTTTTAGAAAATATTTATATTATTTTATATCTTTCTTATAGAAGATATATTTTAATGAAGTAAGAAACGTGTCAACTGACCAAAATAAAACTAGTTAATTAGACCCGGACTCGTAACAAAACACGTTCGAAACTCCTCGAAATCTCGTTATTTGTGAAAAGCGAATGCATCCTTAATCCGAAATTCATTTCGACGTCGTTTTAGAGTTTAAGTGCACTCGTTTAACTGTTCGTTAACGAGTCGCCGACAATACCTTCGTTGTACAAGTCGTCTCATACAATCGTACCATTGTTTCTCGATGTCGACGCAGATAATATAGCTAAGAAGTGCTTCGTAAACTAACGATTATGTTGTATCACACATTCGTGTATGTTGCTGATACAGTGATGCATTAACACGATTTTAGAATTATCTAAAGGAGCAGTATTGTGACCAATTGTGTGAGAAAGATTAAAGTATGCAGTCTAAACTCAACTGCATTTTGATAGGTGGATCGTATCACTAAAAAGGATTGCATACATAGTAATACCAAAATTGATTGCATTATTCCATAGGGATTTTGAATAATTCTTGTTTGGAAACCTCTTAGCCTACACGCTAACCATACGCAACGGGAAATAATATTATTGATTCTTTTCTTGTAACTACCAAAAGTACCACTTTATGAGATAATGCGATGACATAATTAAATTAAGTCACGGGAGAAACGCTAGGTCCCCTGAGGGATTAAAATGTGCAATAAAAAAAATGTTATGCAAACGCCTACCAATTCTAACTACTAACGATACCAGCTTTAAAGCTCGCATATTTACGAAAGAGACAAAAGTCTCAGATTAGGATACACCTAGAGGTAGATAAGCCAGTCTACTAGGCACACAATCTCGTCATACAAAATTAAATATTAAAGATATTTCGAAACGCATGCAGATCGCAAACCGTTATGTCTGGCCGATATCGGAAATAGCTGAATGCAAATTGCCGCCTGCAAACACATTTATGGTGCATTACTAGAAATGTCTCACGTTTTAGCATTCCAACGCAGAGCGTGACACATTATTCTGGGCTACCTATAAGCATAGTAAGCAATTAAGTGCAAATATGTAACGCAAATTTACAAAACACCTCCAGTGTAGGTACTAAACTTGTTTAATGCAAAATTTGTTCTTAAATTTTTACACAGCTGGGCGAAAAGTCTTTTGATGAATCATAATATGATTCATATTAGAAAATTACTAAAGAACTAAATATGAATTCATTCTAATGGAATTAATAAATATAGCCTTTTTAGCATGGTTGTGTTTCAAATAGATTCCACATTCCTTTTGCCATCGGCTAATAGCGTGTGTTACCAGATGAATTATCTATTCCTGTTATCGATTATTGATTATGATAAAGTAGACTTTGTTGTTTCAGTATGACTAATTATAGTAGTTGTATGTACAGTCGCCACAGGTCAAGGTATACAACACTGTCAAATTTCTCCAAATGATTTTAAACCTTAAATATTGAATATAAAGTTCAAAATCAACTGAGAACATTTGTCATTTTATTTATTTTATTTTATTTATTTATTTTGGACCTTCAACACAGGATACACAATACATGACATAATTAGGTACATTAATAGATTTTGTTTTTATAACAGGTGTGTTCCTCCACTTAAAGAAGGCCACAGCATGCACTTACAGTCTAGGCGAACAAAGGAAATTGAATAAAATACTTAAAAAAACAATATTATTAAATTGTGATATGACCCAAAATTTAAAAATTAAATTTAAATTAAGAATTAAATAACAAAATAAACAATTAATGATAAAATAAACAATTAATGGTAAAAAAAGTAATCAATAGTTGGAGAATACATTTATATCGGAGAGAATGGTTTTTAACTCCTTCTTATATTTTAAAAAAGGGTAAGCTATGTCATTATAATTTTGAACAACAAAAACATTATAATTTTGTGGTAACTTGATGTGCTGGCCACCATACATCGTACAGTTGAAAGTGTTGGATACATCACTCAACACATTTTGTATTCAACTTGTCAAAATTACGCACAGCCGCTGCCGGTACAAAAATAAATTATCTGCTATGAGATCTATGTAATCAATGACAACTAGTTTGTAACACTTGGGCGAATATTAGACATTGAAATAAAACGACTAACTATAATATAATGCGATAAAATCCTTAAAAAAAGTGTTTTTATTTTAATAATCAATGACTTATTTGACGCAAAGATGGAGACGCTATTAGGTTAACATTTAACTACACGCTAGATTGTAGCATGTTTTATTGGGCAAAGACCGAGATTGGGTAAGTCATCGAATCTTAGCTACATCAACCACTGCGAGCCAGGAACTTCAATTCCTTTGGTGAAGCTAAGTACCTATTCCATATAGTGACTTATGGGACCACGAATAAATGAAATTTAGAGTCATAGGGATTAAAATATTTATTTCTCTTGGAAACCGCAACGAAATAATATTAGAAAACAAAATTGGGGCCCTAAGATAAAAAATATAGTCCTACCCTTAAGTATGGCTACATAATGTTTAAGATATTATAGTGCAAAACAGTTGTAAGTTGTAATATAGTATATTCGTTAACATAAACTTGTTACTTAAATTATGATATAGTAAAACGACGTCTATTTAAGTTCCCGTCTCATAATATTGGATTACTAACACCCACCTTTACTAAACTATTGAAATAACTTGGAAACCAGTCGCCAATCACGTTCTAGTTCAGAATGTTAACACATTAAAATGTATACGTAGTTTGTTCTCATTAGAACATGACATAAAATGTTTTACGATTGGTATTAAACTGATAACGGAGTACTGTAGCTGGTTATTTTAGAGAACAGCGGCATCGGCCCGTGTGAACCACACACAAAGTATATATAATCACATCGGGATTAAATCGGACACATTTAAAAACATTATAATAAATGCGGTATAAGAAAAGGGCCGCACTCAATCGAGAAGAAATTAATTTAGGAAATTGTGTTTTTATGTTTTACATTTTGAATGTTATGAGTGGTCGCTTAAGATGCTAAACAGCTGATTGTCGCTTTTTTGGAGGCTTTATCAAACCTATGAACTATTTCAGGTAGAGGTTGATTAGTTTTTGATAAATTTTTGTGTGTTGGCTACGAGTTAAATACTGATACACTGAAAGGGAGAGCTGACCAATATATATAAGTATTTGGAAAAAGGTTAGACTAGAATCAACCGTTATAAATCTGAAAGTTGCTATGACTAATTAAATTTCGCCTATTTTACGCCTTTATAATTTCCCATAGGGCGAAAAGGAATAGCATTTTTTTAGCAATAAGAAGCAACTCACAACTATCAGTTTTTTTTTTAAGAATATAGGACTGGCAGATCTGTATTTTTTTAAAGAAATGACCTCGAAAACTTCCAGTAGGGGTTGCAATTGGCTTCATACGCTTCTAGTCACGGTTTTCTTCGCCCTGAGCTTCACAACATCTTTACGTAGACATCATTATAATCTGTCTAATGGTTACGCTTTATGAAAAGAATTTTAAAAATATATCAGCACCTTTCGCTGTTTTATACCATCAAACTAAGATAGCAGCTGTTATTATCCATAAATTAAGACATTATACACCCGTTAACCTTCAACAAATTGGTGATTATCATATATAATCATGTCTTTATTCCCTGAAGAGTTAGGCACAGGTGTACGACTATACATCCATAGTTCGCTCGTATATTTTAGGTCGAAGGACCCAGCACCGAGCTGCTCCTGAGAATTTCCTAAAAGAAAACTCAATAACACTTTTCCAGACTTAGGAATCAAACAAGACTTCACGCTCAACAGTCCCACTTATGACCTCTATTAAGACCATTTTTATTAACCAGTTAAAATTATACATAGATAAGGAATTGTATATATCTTATATACAACTATTAGATACATACCGATAAAGAAACGTTATGACAAGATTGAACTTTTCGCGCATGGCACTTATAATTATTGCACCTTCCAATTTCTTTGCGCTTCGTTCGAAAAAATATCAGACTGATTCAATTATGTATTATGAAAGAAAGAAAATGAAATATGTTCATAATTAAAAAATGCATAATACATACGTTTATATAAGCCATTAATTAAAATCAGTCTGCTACATCAATCAACATTTATATATTTCTCAATATCCGTCTTGATATTAAATCTTACTCCAATCTATAAAGTTATTAACATGTAATTCAGTTGGTTACCTTTATAAGATTATAATCAAATAAACGATTCTTAGTAATTCTAGACGGCATTTTCAAATGTGCGACCAATAAATAAGATTTAAGGCGTGGTGGTCAAAGGATTAATATTTACATATTACTTTACATAATTTGTTGATTTAGATAATGTAATGTTATATATGGGAAAAGATTCAGGTACTTACTGTATTGACAATCCTATTTCACATTAGAAAATTGCTAAAGGCTTAGCTTTATTAAAGGCTGTATTACCACGATTATGGTACCATCAATTCTTGAAACTTAGAACTACCTATTATGAAACTGTACCTAAATCTAACAGAATATACCTAATCAACACTAGTATAGATTTAATTCTAGAAAAATATGATGCTATTCATTCCACGTATAATAAAGTACACATTGTTGTATATTATACTTTAATTAATGTGACTTCATGTTAGTTTTAGTGCATAAACGTAAATAAATAATCACAGTAAATGTAAGCTGTTACAATAATAGCGTAAATACTCGTAGACTTTTTGTTGAGGGAGCGGCTGTGGCCCAGTAATAACGGCCGCGACTTACGAGTTGTAGGCCGTAAGTTCGAACCCAGACAGGCGCTTTACTTTGTGTAAATTATTTCATCACCACTGCTCCAAAAACCGTGAAGGAAAACATTGTGAAGAAACGGCATGTCCACGAACCAAAAATTCTAAGACATATGATGTCTACGAAACCGCACTGGGACGCGTGGATGATTAGGCCCCACTTCCTCTTGCTGAGAGGAGGCCTGGGTCCCAGTAGTGGGAGCATTCAGTGGGAGGTTTGATTGGTACCTAGTGACGTACACAAACTGACGAACTGTGACTGCACACTACATCGCTAACTGATCATCATCACCTACACTATTTTTGTAACAAATTAAAAATAATTATTATTGTGTGTTATTACTCGTTAAAGTGCAGGCATGACGACATCATCTACATGGCCATTATTCGCCATAACATTGTTGTGTCATTGTGACAATTATATTTTTTTATCTACGACGCATCTATCGTTATGTGGATCAATATCAATAGCAAGGGCAACGTTAATACAGGCCAAACATTACACATAAAAAGGTCGGCGCAGGCTAGTTAAAAAAATATAAATATATTCAAAAATCGACTTGTAAAAGCGTCTTTAAACGATCTATTTACAGAAATAAATATCATTTCATTGCATACATTTGGACTTTCGATTCAACAATAAGTCTTTAAAATTATAGTTTCAGGGATGCTGAACAGTTGCAATTTTATCATAATTCTCATTTATTTCTCAAAGTACATCAGTATCATATAACCGCGCCATCAAGTACATACATTGACGTGTAAGTTTCTTTAGAGAATCTATTTACAGAATTAAATATCGTTAAGAAATTCCCAGTATCTTTTAGATTTCCCTGAGAATCAGAGTTTGTTTCCCTGCTTTTTTCAATTCTCATAGATCGTCTGCCATCGTCTGCCCGACATTCCCTGCCGCTTACCCCGGCAGAGTATGTCGGACTCCTACCGACTAAAAACCACACAGGCTGGATGATTCTTAGTATTTTTTTATTATATTTTAGCATTAAATAATATCCACGAAGATGTGATTTTTCTAGTGACAGAAAAATACGATCTCATGCTCCTACATGAGATGTTAATAATATACGGTAACGACAATATTTAATGCCCAGGTATGGAACGAAGGCATTTTATTAAAAACCCATCCATTGCCTAACTGCGAAAAGGGTAACTTAACTTTACAGATCGATAGTTCCAACTTGTCCTTCTTAACTTCGGTCACCTTTAAACTATAGTTTCATAAACTGAATTGGCCTCAATAACATGCAATTATTACTTGACCTTTATGAATATAGCAAATAAGGCCTGTTTTAGTTAAGTGATTGGCTTATCAAGGGACTATAACTCAGCAACATATCTAACGCCTGATTACTAGAACGCTGTTATAAAAGGTTCCTACATAAATCTTTCAATGTCCTTTGAAACATGATTAACTTATTTTGATACTTAAATATTTGTTTGTACGTAAGAATTCAAAGATACCATCTTAATTTGATTAACACTGTGAAGAATTTTGGTTGTTAATATTGAATATGGCTGCTGACTTACCTTATATAAAAAATCAACAATTTATGTATTGCTGGTGTTAATAATCATGTCAAATAAATAAATAAAAATATTAAATTAACTTAGATAACCCTGCAATGAAGAAAAGTAACACACATGTAGCCAGGGCCGTAATAAAAAACACACCTACTCGTACACAACACACGTTGTTTTTAAGTGACAGCTAGCCTATTGCCCTTAGACGGCCACAACAAACATTCACCTACCCTCGGAGCTGGTACTGAGAATTATATAAATAAACCCAATAACACTTTACTCGAACTGGGATTTGAACCCTTGGCCTCAGGAACAGGCGTGATGGCGCCTCTAGAAACTCAAACACAATTTAAACTATCTGTGGTTCCAAACAACTTCAAACATAATATATTATCATGCTTATGCCACAGATATGTAACAAGCTCATTACACATATCAGTAACAGTAATTTATATCGTCATACAAGTCGTAAAAATAATGTGTCAGTATAATATCAATGTCAAGTGCCTGAACGCACCACGCTAACCGGCTGATTGGTAATGACGTGCATTCTCATATAAGGTATATTTACGAGCGTCGTGTGCAGTCGACTTGTTTCTACCATTGTATATCATTGGCCTTATTGGTTTTGTCATTTACTATTGCTTTGGTAATTGACCAATCATGAGCTTTATTGACGCAATGTCTAAAATTATTCTACCGTGCTGCACTACTACTTACACATGGAAATGGAGTTCTTATAGATACAAGCAAATCATCAGAACTAGGTTAGATATTTTTTTAAGCTAGCCTAAATACATTTCTCTCCTCTGGTTTTAGTATTTTATTCCCACTATAGCTATTGCATTGTGTGGC
Organism: Subacronicta megacephala; assembly: GCA_958496365.1. Lineage (NCBI taxonomy): Eukaryota > Metazoa > Arthropoda > Insecta > Lepidoptera > Noctuidae > Subacronicta > Subacronicta megacephala. The sequence goes on along the minus strand of OY292516.1, from coordinate 6,429,228 downwards.
AGTACTTTACGAAATAAAAATAAATCACATCCGAACAAAACCTTTAAAGTTTTATTTATTTGAATGTTGAATGCTGCATGAACGAATTTTTGTGAAAAAGCTTTCAGAATAGAAAGCGTTGAACAATATCCGTATATAAATCGAATGTAAATACAATATTTTTTAAAAGGTTTGGATGTTTTCACCGGATCAACCAAAATATATTAAATCTAGGGTGTTGTAAGAGTTTCATTAGACGTACCGCACCGCCCAAAGCCATTGTACACGATAACTGCGTTGTAAATGAGCTAATCCCCGTCTGCCAACAAATAGAGCTACAGCCGGTACGCCACGCTAAACACACAAACTGTCGGTTAAAGCGGTACTAACTCACCGCAGTGCAATCCGCCTTATTACACGACCCGGTGAATGGGAGTATTTTTACCTTCATTTACTCCATGAAAGTTTCTCTTAGTTTTTAATTTAAAAAGGGTGCCCTTCGTTCGTCTTCGTTTATATCACAATTTTCTCTTGGAAGAAGAATGAGAGAAGGTGTATAATGTTTATCCAAAAAATAAAATATAACATCAGTTATCATAGGAAATACATATTTTAAATTATTTTGGTGCCTAAGCACTTTACCTTGAAAAACCTCTTCATTTACCAACACAACATAAATGTCTTCTTGACATACACTTGATATATAAGGCCATAAAACTTGAAATAGATATCTTTACATCAGGTAATGACTCATAAATAGATAAAATCTATAATATTATGAAAAACAAAAGTAAGAACCCGTTGATGCGTACAAATATTCTATTAATAATACAATGGTTGGTGTTAATCATAACAAACTGGTTGCCCACCTGACAGCCGCCCGCCAGCAGGCGGTGTCGCGTTACAACGTTGAGTAGTTACTAAATGGAGTGATCATACAAATCTCCAAAATTAAAACACTCCAGTTGGGTGAAAAAGTCCGTCTTTGATTAATCATAATATGATCCATAGTAAAACATTGCTATGGGGTCCTAAATATGAATTCAATGTGGCATTTTTAGCCCCTCACATAATAGAGTATTGTCTCACAATGCAGGTCGAACGCTGCGAGGCAAAAAGACGCGGCTGAACATCAGCGCAAACTAGACGCGTCCAGACAAATGTGCATCGTCACTCCATTTGCTTACTACCTATGAATTACACCTACAACTGCGCAGACGCAACGTCTATGGATTTCATTTTCATTGAGTCATCTATAAATTAATACTCGTAACTTATATTGAGCGGAATCGTGCTTGATAGACGCAACATGTTGGACAATTTATTGTAGCAAGTACTTTCTTATGGTATTTTTATGGAGGTTGTATACTAGAATAACCAAATAGAATTATAACCATAGTCTTTGAGTATAACATACCTGAAAGATACTAAGAATATACCTATATAAAATGGAGGTCAAAGATATATATAAAAAATGCATTTAATTCACAAATGCAATTTCCAAAATAATAACTAAGACAAGTAGCAAGCAATATTGGGTTGAAACTTGGCCAAACTTTAGGTTAATAATTAAAACTATGATTCGATTGAGTCGAATTTTAAAATAAAATACAAATTAGTTAGTAGTAGTAGTAATAATAATAAAAAATAACGAACGATTATTTCCATTTTGACATTTGATTTTGAAAATTCCGCTGTTTTACATTAAAACAAAGATATTCAAAAGATCTAAATTTTAATGTCTTTCGTCAAAGTGTTGATAGGGGGTGTTTTTATTACATACATACAGTATGTATGTAATAAAAACACCCCGTATCCCCTAAGGGGACGACGCAGCCTTTACACAGCGACTACGCAGTTACGATGTAGTCTCTACGCTTCTACGCGATAACTACCCAGCTTCTACGCGAAGACTACGCGGCTACTAAACGGCGACTACGCGGCTACGATGCAGTCTCTACGCAGCTACGACGTAGTCTCTTCGCTACTACGCAATAACTACCCAGCTTCTACGCGCAGACTACGCGGCTACTACACGGCGACTACGCGGCTACGAAACAGTCTCTACGCATCGACTACGCAGCTACGACGTAGTCTCTTCGCTACTACGCGATAACTACCCAGCTTCTACGCGAAGTCTACACGGCTACTACACGGCGACTACGCGGCTACGATGCAGTCTCTACGCGGTTGCTACGCGGTTACGACGCATTGTCTACGCGGCCTCTACACATCGCCTAAGATAGCTTCTGCCCAGACAACCAATGCGAAAGATATGTATTTATATATTTTTAAAACGTCTTACAATATCGTAAGTCTTAATAAAATGCAAAAACATATAGGTACTTTGAACCCAGCATATAATACAAAACTGTCATGAATTCACATCATGAAAAACTAATTTCAATTCTAATCTAAACCTAATACATCAGTTGGTACGTCTGTTTCAAAGTGAGTGCTTTGGTACACTCTAGTGAAAACAGACTTCACAGCTAGCTTTGACATTTATATTGGCTTAGGGCGGGCCGCGTGCCAACTTTATGCTATCCAAATAGTTTGTAATAACACTGCTAAGTAATCGTTGCCAGTGATCAAAGCTTTGTGCTCTGACAACACCGTAAAAGTTTTGTTACCCACTTACTGAAATAATAGAATGTTTTTAAGTAGGTAATTGTGACAAAGTTAACTAATAAAAATTATGTTTTCAAAGGTTGCCTGACCTTATATACAAGGTTATTCAACACTCTTTTCATAATGACATTTGTGATTAGAAATATAAAGTTAAAACGCTGTCCTGAGTAGTTCCTTGATTTCACGCCTGAATTCCCCCCTGAGGGGTTAGTTAGTCAGAGGTGTACTAATGTATGCCGAGATGCACAGTTACCCAATATCTTTTTCAGATCCCATATAGACTACCTACTATATGATATAGTAGTCTATTGCCGTTAACCCGAGCACAAATCCAAGTCCGAGCGAATCCGTTTTGAAAATCGAACCTAGGACGCAGCAGACGTTGTAGTCGCACCCCAGGTTGGATAGTTAGATCCTCAGAGTCTGGCTTTGTGCCCGGTTAATGACAATAGGCTAACCCCCTTTTACATAGGACCTAAACATACCGCCGAAGTGTGAGTGTACATATATACATATCTGCTAACCCTTCGGGGAATATAGGCGCGATGGTATGTTATGTTATGAAAAAACTGGACAGACCACTGTTAGTATTCTGTATAAATTCAAAAGTATCAGTACTTAACTAACGATCATACATCTAACAGATAATCACCACTTAAGACACAGGCAATTCAAATTATTTGAGTTTGAAATACCTCAATAATGAGACAAATACGAGCAGTCTGGTTGTAATAATGTACGATTTATGTAACCCTAAATGAACGCCCGCTCTTATTAATTTCAACAGCTGCGCTTTACGATTCTTGTCATTTTCAAAGTTCACGGGGAGTGAAATGGAAAATGCTACTTCGTTAATGCGCTTCCAAAATGACAGTTAATTTTGATAAATCAAGTAATTTTTGATTACTCAAAAGAACAAAAATGTTATAAATAGATAACATAATAACATAAGTATTTCCTTATACAAGTACCGTTACAACATTTCTCAAATGTTGGCGCAAATTAGTCTAGCAATAAAAATATCTTATAATTTACGACTAAGTATTCGGCCGCATTTCAATGTGTAAAAACCACTAGCTACTGCGTAGTTGCAGAATAACCTATATTAATGACTACGTAGCGTAGGTATAACAATGTGAACAAATCTGAAACATGTAAACACCACTTGTTTGCCGTTTCCCACGGTACTGGGTGCGTGTGCGCAAGCCATATGGCGTCTAGCGCCGCGGCTAGATCCAGAATACTCTAAAATTTAATCGCACTATTATAATCTTTATGAGAGCTGCAAGCTGTTTTGAATCGTTTAATAATAAATTACAGAGATTTAATCTTGCCAATGTAAATAAATACGTCCATTATATTGACACAGTTGGGTGGCAATACCTACTGGAGCCGCAGACGTCATACAACGCCACAGACTAAACATTAACTACACCTAACTAGGCACGCCGATTTGTTTGTTTTAAATGGGTTTGTTTAAGCATGTACAAGGTACCTATTCCTAAAATACTTAGCTAGTGGTTCTATAATCAGAGTATACCTATCTAGATAGTATAAAAAATATTAACTGAACAAGCGACGTCCCCACTTAGAAGTAACTGACAAGACATTCATTATGAAAAAAATTAAGTTTGTGTACATAGAATAACATCACACTACTATAACCCAATACGGTATGTCCGGTTATTCGTCTAGCTTCAGTCTGGGAAAATATAAACAGTGAATCTCTAGACTGAATCAAGTCTAAAGTCTAAATAAAGCCAAATTTAGGAATTCATATTGTGCCTATGGAATTTAAAGTCTAGTTCCTACCAACACGCGCAAATACCCTACACGGAATCGATCGATGCCGTTTTGATAACCTCATTTATATCCCTTAGATCTTTTGAACTAGCTAGACAATTTTGAATTAAAATTACTTTTGTTTATCCAACAGTACCTAACTTACAAATAACACTATAAATACGTATAAATTGGTATGCCTAAATGATAAAGCTACTCCTACTTAAATATGAATGAATATAACATACAATTATGTCTCAAAAAGGTTAATCTAATATACACCCACAGTTGGCCTGTATGGCCGTAGGCCTCATGCACATGTGTTTGAGGAAAATAGACTATAGCCATTTACCAGGCGCAGTGATAGCCAAGTGATATTACCATTAGACTGCCAAGTTTAAGGTGTCTGAGTTCAAATAAAAGGAACGCACCTCTAACTTTTCGAAGTCATGTGCGTAATAATTATTTATCACGCGCCTAAATGGTGAAGTAAAATATCATGAGGAAACCGGCCATAAGAGATTTTCTTGATAGCGTGGTGGAGTATAGCCTAATCCCTCTCATTGTAAGCGATATACTTATATGATATAATGGGTGGATGATGAAGATTAATCAGGCAGAAATCCAAATTTCAAGAATATCAAACGTTATCTCAAAAGTCACTGACAATCCAAGGCATCCAACCATACGCATTTATACTTGTTCTAGAACATTCGATTCAAATAGTAACAGCACTACATCTAAAAGATTGATTTGACTGCAAATATGAATCACAAAATTAAACAGCTCACTCAAAAATCTCATTCATCTATTAAGTTAAAATCGCAATATTCCGCATTACAATCGTAATGTCCCGTAAAATATCATGTCTTCATGTATCATTACCCAGATCTTAATTTTCACATCAATCCACGAGAATCTGGGAAATCCAAACAAACAAACTGAACTAATGGTTCCAGGAAAACCGTCTAGATGTTACCGGTTACGTCCTGAAATCCTAGATATTTCCAAATGTTAGTTTGCTCGTGTTTCGCTTCACGTCGTTCAAGCGTCGCTAAATCTCTAAAATACACATTTGAGTTTGCGTTCGTAGAGCTAATAATAGAAGTTCACAAATGTGCATAGTACGAATGAATGATGTCACTGACGAATTCACTAGCTTTCCTCTTATAGAGTCGCATTTATTGCCGCCAGCGTACTATGCGTAATATAATAGCTAATTTAAAAACGCTATTTTAGTTATATTTCGCCACAGTTATTGTGATGTCCTTAGAATTCATTTAGAAAACCTTAAAAACAAATCCATTATTTGCTTAAAACCCATTTACTTCGCTTAATATTTTGGTGTATGTTACGATTAATCTCCCTATTCACGGCTAGAAAGTATTCGCCACTACTTTAAAGGCCTTCTCGTCGCCGGTGTCAATCTAACTTTAGGATGGATGAGTTTTACCGCACTATACAAGTTGCTTGAAATGTTACAAGTAATAGTTTTCCATTACTAATTGTCACTCACACTACATCATCGACTTCATTTAAAGGAATCGGTCGTGCGCACGCGCGCCGTTGCTTCGTGGCCTAATGTGCCAGTGATTTTTCATCCGTCATCCAGCATTACCGAGTTATCTTGCTTATAGAATACTGAATTACTTAACATACGTAGCTTAAGCTTCGTTTCCCGTGGATCGCATAACTACGTAGTTGTCGTTAGGTAAAATACTTATTATATCGATGTCTACAGGTTTTTTGCTAACGTACTTAATTCATGTTTCTATACTTATAAGTTAAAAAGCTAAAAAAACATAGGGATCAACTGTTTGTAGCGTGTGTATTCCGCGGCTGGATGCAGCAACGGCAACCCGTCCGCCGGCATTCCACACTAAGCTCCTATGCTATCGGATTTACTAGACAATAATAAAATTCTCTATTTCACTCACATAGCTGGAGAACTCACAAAAACTTGAATCTCAATTTTCTATTTGAATTGACACAAAAATATATTGGAAAAGTTCTAGAGATAGAGAAACTTGATTTCGTGTGGCGTTGGCGACATTAAATTCAATGGTTGCCATATTAAAATTTAAATGACACGTTTAGCCGTAATCATCACTTAAGTCGCATAATAAAGTCAGAAATATTGATATTATTTTTTAATTAATTCATCGTTTTGTGTACGCATGGCTACACAAAATCAGTTTACGATGGCCTCTTATTGTATGGAATATCTATACAATGCGAGATCAGCTTAAACTTACTTTACTTTAGCTTGGATTTCTATATGTTGACCTGTAGCTGTACGTACCATCAAGTTACCACAAAATGTTTAATTTTCTCAGTTGATTTTGAACTTAACATTGTAAGGTTGAAAATCATTTGGAGGAATTTGACAGTTTTGTATAACCTGATGTGCTTGCGACACCTGCGGCGGTACCTACACCTACATTAAAAACATTGGAAACTCTGACGTAAATCATTTCAACCACTTATAAAGTTAATTAAATATAAGTCACTACAGCAATCAGATAGATATATTTGGTACAACGTTTCAACGATTTAAGAACCTGATCCATAATCTTACTATATATTAACCATCCACTAAATTACTGTCATACTTAAATAGTACTATAATTTTGTGTAATATTTGTTCCTTGCTTTAAGTATACTTTTGTCAATAGCAAAGTTATTTCCTAAATTACATTAGATTATAATTATGCATGTGGTGTTTACCTACTTAAGTTGTGCACTTTGATTAAGAAAAATACCATGTTCTGTTTTTTAACGAGTGTATTAGTGTAATAACTACTGGTAAACCAATAAATAAAATAAAAATAAAATAAGTTGTAGCTGCGCTCACAGATCTGTCATTGATGATCACATTGACAGGTTTCTATTTGATTGACCATACATACATACACTAAGCATATAAAACATAAAATTATTAAATATACATATTCAAAAGCCTAATGGCAAACTGGTTCCTTACAAAATCATAATTTATAAATAAATTGATCTATTGATAGAGTAAACCAATCATCAACGTGTAAACTGATTAGTCGAACAGGAGGTGACAAATACCTACTTATTTATCAAGGCGCCATATTTATTATTTACCTTGGAACATAGCGTCAGGCCTCTCTCGACCTTACTTTAGGTCAATAAACCCATCCTAGACAGGGTCAATTTATCTGAAAGCATTTCCTAATTTAGGCAGACAGTCCGCTTCGCGTCTTAATCTGTCTAAGTCTGGGTACAGACAACCTCACCGCACTGAAAGCCGCGTTAAACGTAGAGTTTAGACGATGGGTAACTACTTTTTTATAATCATATATTATAATAAAATTAACATGACCTTTACATAATACCTACACAAGATACTTGACGCCTACAAGACATATTACAAAAACCGTGCGTAAATGCGTAATATAATTGAAAACTTACATATATTTTAATAAATAACATCATGTTTACCGTTCACAGTCATGTATCACAGTCTTGGAGAATACCAGATTAGGCAAAACAAATGTTATAAAATAAATCATTGTACCGTCTTTACTAATATAAACTAGCTTTCCGCTCGCGGCTTCGCCCGCGTGGAGTATAAGTTTCGTGGTATTTTACGAGATAATATATAGCATATGTTACTCAGGAGTAAAGTAGCTTTCTATTGGTGAAAGAGTATTTCAAATCGGTCCAGTACTTTCAGAGCCTATTCAGTGCAAACAAACAATCAAATCTTTCCTCTTTATAATATTAGTTTAGAAGTAAAAACTGAAAAAGAAAGTAACTCTGTCTGTCCTTTTGTTTTGCTTGCGCAACTAAACCGCTGAACAAATTCTATTGAATTTTGGTATAGAGATGGACTGGATCCTGGAAAATGGTTTAGGCTACTTCTTTAATCAAAAAGTTGTTTGTGATGCGAGGGAAACCATGGACAACATCTTGTTATTCATGAAACTTTACATTTCTATGACACGTTTCAAAAGACGCTTTATACGATGATAAATGTCGGTGATTCTCGACCTTAATCAGAGTCAGTCAGTCAGTAAAGCTTTAAGTACTGCTTAACAAGTGACAATAGACAATAAGCTAGTGCGCAAACGTTTACGACACATTGTGCATGGTCGTAATTAGGCACATCGGCGTTTAGCGACCACCTGCGATGATATTAGGCAACCGCTGTTTGAGCAATATTTTAGGTCTAAGACTGACCCAAACTAAGAACTGCAGTGTCGACAAATAGGTACTATTTTCTGGGAGGCTAAAATGGTCAGTTTGATGAATCACAATAATGATTCATGGACACACGGCTTAACAAAGTGCCCTACATTTCTAGAATAAGCTAAATTAGCTAGATTGTAAAAGCTATACGATATGAGATCAGCTTACACTTGAAATGTATATCCCCTTGTATAGTCGTGGGTCCATAGTAACTAAAATTTTGGGCCTTTTGACCCCCCAATCCTTTATGTTGTATGAAGTCTGCTAAGTCCAACTAGGCAACAGTGACGAAGGGTCAATTTTTGATATACCTAAGGGAAATTGGAGCAAAAAATTATTATTTTCACGTGCTATTAGCAGTAAACTTTTCAAAAGACAAGCCGGTAGGAATCTACTTGTACGGAACCTTTCCCACTGCTAGACAAACATAGAAGCAGCAGCAGACAGTTGGTTGGACGAGCGCGTTTAACTTTAGATTCTTTCTTTAAAATATCGCAACAGCAACATATGCACTTGCATTTAAAAAAAAGTGTTCTCCTTATATCGTTTAAAATAAAAAGAATCCCGTCGAAAAACCATAACCCATAACAGAAGACCATCGCCAGTAGATGCATATCTTAAACGAAATCACTGCTTTTTATACATCGAAGTTAGGAAATGCATTTCAATGTTTATGGCTGATGCCTCTCCTTCGGGATGAGGGTAGGTACTATTTATTTCCGCCGTATAAGGCAGGCAGCCAATATCAGTCAGTCGTCGAACACGCCGAGTCGAGACCGCGAGGCACTCGCACCAAACATGGCCGCGCTTTCATACTTCAGACGCAAATTATATTTCTTCTCAGCTGTCCTAATACGGTATAGTTATTGCTAACTTGTTGTATGGCTTTTCTTTTGATACTTTTTATCGATAATGTAATGAGACATAATTTAACTGACTTTAGTTATTGCAATTACGATTGCAATGTGCGATACTAGGTAATGAGTGGATCTTTAATTTATAGACTTCTCTGAAAGACGTGTTTTTAATGCCAAGTTCTTGTATAACGATATCCCTGCTTTATTATATAAAATCCTTACATACATCCTTACATTATTCCCCATAAGTTCTACAACCTTCCAAAGTAATTTTACATCACCTAGGGAGCTAATTATGATGAATCAAACAATAAATTTGATTGCCATTTTAGTGCGAAGACCTATATTCTACAATAATGCTCTATGCAGTTCGCTCAAAGCTTTATTACCGCTCTAAACCTCTAAACATTTTCCATAACAAAACATACCCTATTTCCTTACAATACCGCACTTGCAATGTTGCTTTGGGAGGGCCGTAAAGTCTGACGCATTGACTCTGACATTTGGAAGAAACAGGCACGTCATTCAAACGCTCCTCAAGGATTATTGCGGGCATTATGGAGGCGGCATCATACTACATTATCAGATTTTGCTTTAGATGCAACTGAACAGATTCACATGTGACAATACCTAACCGTTTCTTTCTGATCTTGGGTTTCCTTCCCTTTTCTGATCTAACCAAATATCAGACAGGTAATGTTTCCGATTCGTTTCGATCAAAATCAATCGGATATGTATTGACTACTTTTCTATAATCAGATAAACATATAGGATCAGGGGGGCTAAAATAACCACTTATGAATCGTAATATCTTTCACGCACACACGGTTACAAAATGGGCTGTTAACTTTCAATAGGTATAAGCTGAAGGCCCATTATATAAACACACATAGAGGTCAACTTATACTGGCTATTATAGTACTTTGTGTAGCGATACGGCCATTTCAGTGCCACAGACTGTCTAAAAAATCTGATCCATATACTTGTGAAAGTTGTAAATAATAAAGTACAGTAAGCCGATTAAGCAATTTAAAGTGAAGCATTATTTAGTTAATCTGTAGACGTTCAGACGTTAACTGCATTTTAATCGCACGTTATTTATAACCGGCCGATTAACTTGGCAACTTGGCGGCGATACTTATTTTACCTTCACAGAAGTTGTAAATAAAAAACTGACGTTAATGTTATTATCAAAACGCATGCATAACAGTGTATGACTCGTTTATGCTTTAAAAGTAGGAAATATTTAAATCTTCATAAATTCAAGTTCAAATCACTTAAAATGCAAATTGGACTTAAAACACCTCGTTTGTTTACCGATATTAAAATTACAAAAAACAACACTTGTTATATGAAATGCCTCGATTTGTTTTTTAGCCAAACATCCGTCTAAAATGCTATAGGAAAACATAATGTTACTACGATTAAATACACTCTTTTTTAAACATCTATATTGTAGGCAGCCTGAATTTATATTCATAAGTAGGATCGAAGATTCCCCTTTTAACCTTATAATTGAAAAACTGATACGGCAATAACATAATTATCTCATTCAGCTTGATTTCAGGGCACCTTAGGTATTAGTTGGTGCCATCATGAATCTTCTTAGCCAGTCTAAACCAATCACAACCAGCGACTTAGAATTTATCGTTAACCTCCCTCTTAGCTCCCAAAAACGTAAATATAAAGACGTCATTAGAAGAAGTGATGATTCTTCGCACCTTTACTAGTACGAAACTACTTATCTGGCTCTTTATGACGTAGCAGTATTGTTGAGATCAAGTGAATCCATTAGCCGGAAATGATTATTTATGCATTCCCCATAATACTATTTCTTGTGGTGGAAGTAAGTTTATGATCAACAATGGATTTTTACGAAGTGTTTATCGATTCTAAGATAATTAATTATTACGAAAATATTAGTAAAAATGTAATATGATAAAAAAATTGACCCGCAATAACTCAATACAATACAGTGCAAGGATTAGTGTTATTAGTGCAGTGAAGGGCACTTTTATCACTCCTTAGTGGTTGTGCAGCTTTTAAGCTTTCAACTTGAATAAGTCGGACTCTTTGTTACAAAAAGCAACGTTGAAAGCCTACACCTATAAAATTTCAGCGTTAGTAGACATTAATTGGACGTATAACATTGTAGATGTCCTATAAAACTGACTTTAAGTCAGTTTATAAGTTTAAAGATCTTATTAGGAACCATTAAAGACTTCCACGTCAGTCTGAAATAGCCAAATAGCCGATAAAGACCTAAACATGAAGTGGATTTAGGGATATGTCTTCCCTATATCGATGTTTGCGTTTTGATATTCTAAGGATTCAGTCGGTAGATCATACAAATATTTGTTTAAAGACTGTGGTTAATTAGTTCGTGGTTTACTTATAAGTTGCTTACGTATACTTGTAAATGGAACATAGAATACAATTTGGGTATTCAAAAACAAAAGCATGAATGTTTTTGATTGATTGAAAATCACAGAAATTAACTAAATACGTCGTACTAAATCGTACATATTGGAGATAGCATGTTTATTCAAGTAAAACCATTATAATATTGTACGTTTAAATAGGGTCGAACTTTTAGTGAAGGTCAGGGAGTCCGAAACCCCTCAAGGTCTCCGAGAGGGGGAGGGTAGCGACCATTTAATATCTGCCTTGTCGACGACGCCAAATATTTGCTTAGGGATTTCTGCCGGTGACACATGGAAATTTAACATAACATCATCACGCTTGTTTCTCTGAAAGTATGGGCAATGCAGAGATGTAACGTTATACAACCTCAGTTGGCAATAGACAGCTGTATCACGTTGTATCTTGAGATCCTACAAAATCCCATAACGGAAAGACCCCTGATCTGTAAATATTTCGTCTTCGTCTTTTTATAAGTAGTAATAACAAGACTAAACTACACTTCACATACCGGAAAGAAGAACGTGCTCTGTGACGTTCACTAGTTCAACTAGTCAACTACATAGTTGAACAATGGACGCATCTATAGATGTACACTGTTGGACGTAGCCTCATAGCGTTGGCGGCTTCAGCCTATGCTGATGATGATACCGCCATACATGCCATGTAAAACTTCTCATCGAGGAGATAAATAACGTACTCCGGGCTGGGAGAATGAAGAAAAACAGTAGAAAAATAGCTGTTCAGAATCAAACTCTGCCCGTCTGTAATAGACATTCACTGTTTTGTTTTATTTACTAGCTGTGCTACGTGGTTTCACCCGAATTTTATACTCGTATTAGAGAAGATTAGCATTCTATGTTTCTAACTTAAAATTAAAAAAAAGATATATACTTATTTGAATTATAACCTTGCAATATGCAAAGACTAAAAATCGGTCTGCCAGATTTTTAAGAGATAGACTTTACGTTATCAATTCAATTGAAAATTAAAACTTTTAACTCCATATCTAAAAAAAAGTAAAAGAAAATCTTAATTTCCTTTTTTAAAACTTACTATCTTCGCCGCCTTCCAAAAATTCACGGGGCGCACTGTAAGAATAAGAATGTCTGTCGTTTCGTCGACCACCTGCTGTTCTCATTAAAGCTTGGTTCGTCTGGCAATAAATTTGCAAGACATGCTCTTCTTACGTAGCAAATAGGTACTTTCAACGAGGCAATATAACACCGGCTAAAGTTACGGTTACATTCCGGATTATATCTGGGGGGCTTTTTGTAAGCTTACCCTAGAATTATTTAAGTTTTCATGTCGAAAATGTAGAGAAATTGGTGTCATATGTTTGATACTGGGAGGTATTGTTTTTGGTACGACGCGACGTCTAGAACTCTAGAATATTTTTTAAGGGGTTTCTTATTATTTTATTACTTAGGTACTACTATTATTTACGCAAGATAAAGTTACAATATTAAATTAAATAATAGTTAGTAAAATGCCCTAACAACCAGTTTTTTCTACGGTTATCGGTAGATATTAATCAGAAAATGGGTCGCGGAGAACTGGCTGCCGCTTCATGCAAAATACTGAATTTCAGGTAAGACTGAAAGCCGACCCATTTTCTGATTAGTAAAAAGCTACGATTATGTTAGTGATTGAGTTAGAAAAATAGATAATGCAATAAAAAATAAATAGTTACAGATCAATATTATCTAGAACTTTACACTTCATTGCTAATAACCAAGGCCAAGCGAGTGAAACAAAACGACGAGTAGCTTTATTTTACAATGAATTAAAATAAATTCATGCCTCCTAAATCCGCATTCAAAGCCTGACTAGAAAGATGAATACATTTTGGCTATAGATAGTACTTACATATACTTCCGTTTCTATAATTTTATAGTGGCATACCAATCACCAGGAAGTTGGGGTTTTTTGTTATCAACCCGCCAGGAATATTAAAATGGATTGCAATGACGCAGCTATAAGCATATGAAATGAAACAAATTGGAATGATTAAAACAATAATTACCTACTATCATGATCATCAGGCCTTCCTTAATGTAGGTAAAGGTTTAGTGGCCTAATTACACCCATTACCTACTTAAAGCATTACCTAAATGGCAAACAGAAAATTTCAACAAATACGAGTTCTTTATGAATGAATGAATGAATAATCTTTATTGTACACCATAATATAACTACATTTATAAGGACATAATTTACTTTATTACCAGAAACAAACAAAAGTATCTAAAATATCCAGTGAATGTACAAAGAGTCTAATTAAGAACATCAATTTGGGCAGCGTACCGCTTCATCGGCAAGGCATTTAAACCTCAAAGCTCTAGGTATAGACTGCAGAGCCACACACGAAGGCTAACAAAACCGGGATCGCTCAAGTACAAATGGAGCTAGAAAATATTCAGCCTATGCTATCCATTCGTTCAAAGCAGCAATAAATATAAATATGTAAAGACGAAGCGAAGTTTACAAAAAAGTAGAAATGGCAAGTTGCACATTGCGCCGCTCAAAGCTATTGAAGACGTGCCTGTACTTTAAAAGATTTTCCACGGTTTATTTTATGTGAACACCACACCGTACGAAAATGGTTACAAATTTTATGTTTCTCGAGTAAAAGCCCGGCTTGGCATTAATCCACGTTGTCGTCCTGTCTGCCATTTTTCACTCCTTTGTAGGAACTGCAAAACTGATGAGCCTTAACATAAAAACTCCTTGCTACTAGGATTAAGAACTGAGATTTGATGTCTTTGCATGGAAAATAGAGGGCAAAAAACTTTATTGACTAGTTTATAGCGAACAGTAGTCGATATGTTCAAACATACAATTTGGAATATGTACGCAATAAATACGATAGTCACGGTTCGTTAGGAGAACGCGCGGGTTAGCGCCGAGATCCAATTAAACACTGGTTTGAATAAGTTGCCGCCTTCAAATAGCCAGTGGATTAAGATAAGACCCACTGCGAAGCGTGGTAATCGTGTAATTGGTTTGTTAGGCTTGATGATTATCTATAATAATAATATTCGTACGTGTTAACGCGCAAAATGTGGAATGTAATTTTCTCCGAGGCCTCGGCGTGGGATTATTCTGAATAGGAATTTAAATTTTCGTCAGCGCCTATTCGTAGTTGGAACGAATTAGAAATGTTTAACATATTTTGTTCACATAGCGTGTTAGTGAGTTTTTAGAATGTTATTAGTGTTTCAGCGTCATCTTTGACGGATGGCAGAATATAAAAGCTCTTTGAGTATGCATCTCATTTCCATTTACGTATGTACCGACATAATATCACACTTGTCACCAATTGCTGTAGGGAGACACTATAGATAGCCACCTGCTACGTTCCTAAACTATTATAATAAACATGAATATTATTACAATTATTCCATAATTATGCAATATTTATGTACATATTTGTCTCCATTATTCTTAACGAGGATGAATTTAATATCTCAACAACTAGTTAATGGGCTTCTTCACCCGTAACGTCGACTAAAGTCATCTAGGAAAGTGTTTGTCGTAGATTACTCACAGTTCATAAATCTTTCACAAACTTACATACTTAGGTATAATACCATCACGCCTGTATCCCCCGAAGGTTTAGGCAAAGTTGTACTTATGTAATAGGGAGCGAGCCTGTTGCCAATAACCGAGTACAATTCCAAACTCCGAGCGGCTACTGAGAATTTTACAGTTTAATTTTATTATAATAATAAAATAACACTGCCTCGGTCTGGGAATCGCACCCAGGACAACTAGTGTAGCAGTCGCGCGACTAATGAGGCAGTACCTAGTTACTAATATTAATTATCAAATTTAGGTACGCCAAAGCACCGAAATCCTTTTAATGTTAGTTAATTGTGCATTTTTCGTAGTATAGGTACATAGAAGGGTATGTTCGCATTTCGTAGTGAGAAGGACGGCTCTGGTGTTACAACGATTTTCCATTACCAACCGACGATCCATCGTCGCCCGATAAGTGGCAAACGCTCCAAGGGATAAGCCCTAGGTATTATGGAACATAAATAGGCACTATATTTCTCAATTACTTATATTTTATAGAAGTTGCCGTCTCCAGTACCAAGGTCGAGATTTTTTTTAGGTTGTCTCGTTTGGTACTTCCCAAATTGCAACCTTTCTAATCTTAAAATAAATAATACAGCCATGGCCTGTACAAACACTTAATTTAAAAAATTCAGGTGTCAGAATCACAGTTTTAAAACTGTTAATGTGAATGCTTAGTATTCTTTTCAGTAATGTATATAATTATAAAAAATAAGCAAACTTCCACACAACACACCTCCAAAAACTTGTTTATTTTGTTCTTGTCCCTAAGAGTACAGGCACAGGTGTGGATTTTGCGATGAACAAATTTTTTTAATGATTAGAATACTTAAATTGAATTAAAAAACAAACAGAATCTTGCAGACGAGAGCTTTCTATTCCACTCTACTCCTGCAATTATGATGAATATCTAGCTTGTCAAGACTTATTATTACTAAGTTAATGGATATGAGATGAACAAACCAGTGCAGATACCTACTTGTTTGGATTAAGCAGACCGCATCGAAGTAAGTAGGTCTCGATTTACTAGATTTATTAGGTAGCATTTGCCAACATTACTCAGCATAATAATTTCGTTTTATTTTAGTAAAAAAGCTTAAGTAAGTAACTTATTTTACCTCGGATCTGAAGCCGCATCTGACAAATTTCTGTCAATTTCACTAGACAAACCAATTAGGTTCAATTTTATTTAAAATGTAAAGCTTGCAACAGTACCAATATAAAAAGAAACTAGAGATGTAGGTATAAGTATGGCTGCACATTAAGTATAGGTAAGATATTTTCTTCATTAGATAAGCATTTTATTTCGAGTTGACATAAAGTGTAAGGTATACAGAGTTATATCTGTGTGTCTGGCAATCCAATACAAGACATAATTGCGTATAATGTGTATAACAATACATACAAGTCTGTCGTCTTCAAGAAAATGTCTCATGAGACACTAGATTTTTTTTTATAATATGCAGCCAGGCTTCAGCGTGTATCGTTCACTAAACTAAAACAGCACGAGTGTATTGGAACAAACATAGACCACCCATTTCAATTCGAATTACCAGCAGAAACCTTCAGGGACATCACAGACTAAATAAATCCAATCCTAGCAGCTGCAGTAGTCGGAATTAATTAATTATTCAAGCGCGCCGATGTGCCCTATTTGGTGCACGGTTCCCTACTACAGCATACCATATTTGTCACCCTTTCCTATGACGGTGCAAGCAAAAAATACCCGCCACATAAGGCCCACCACTATTCCTAGGAGAGAAGTCGCGTCGGCGAAAAAAGGTTCATAAAAAATTTATTAAATCTTTGGCATGTCGACTAATAAATCTATAAAGCCGACTCGATAAACAACGAATGGCTGTCATTAAAATGTTACTGAAACAAAATCCCAACCAGCTTTCTATGCTATTCGTATATGATTATGTAGGTATAATAAACTGCATTCCACATTCGATATCCGTCATAATATTTGGCGCCACCAATTTGCATAGCAATTAACGGAGACGTATATTATGTTGCAAATTTTGACAGAAATATTCTTGTAACCTTTCAATAAGACGAACGACAGCGGCGACCTCAAAAAACCTGTCGCAGGCAAATAACTAGTAAC
Source organism: Subacronicta megacephala (assembly GCA_958496365.1). Lineage (NCBI taxonomy): Eukaryota > Metazoa > Arthropoda > Insecta > Lepidoptera > Noctuidae > Subacronicta > Subacronicta megacephala. The sequence continues at coordinate 6,411,648 of OY292516.1, read as the reverse complement.
AAAAAAAAGTAAATCCAGTTATTGCACATTCCTGTCGGATAGTTTAAAAGCAGATTTAAGATGTAGTGCTTATGTTAAATGAATGATATATCGTTATTTATAATCGATAACTAGGTACCGAAATAATTTATGTTGGTACCTATCACATTATTTTTATCTCGTACAGAACGTGGATCGATGTACAAAAAACTTCGGTGATTAATGCAAAACATGCGTATTTCCCATTCCATTATAATTGAGCAATTAACTAGCGACCTTATGGCTACGTCAGGATAATTTTAATCAAAATAACGTTAAGTTATATGTCAAATTCTGCAACTATACAGTAAGTACCTACTTTACCTACCTTATTATCTTCTATGTAATAACGGTTAGTTAAGTAAAAATTGGCAAGTGTTTTTTTTTTTTATCTGCAATCTTGGACGAGGGAAAATGTCCTTTCAATCATAATAAAATAACATCAGGGACTTGTTTCATAATCTTTGACAAAGACTGAGCGACTAATATAGTGCCTTTTACGATTCTTTACATAACAAAAAACGATTGCAGGAAAGACTGACTGAACCCTAAAAAATGGGAAAATAATGTGCAATACTTAAATAAGTGAATGGCATAATTGGCTCGCCCCCTATTACATGGGACCCAAACATACCGCCTGCCTGCCTAACCCTTCGGGGAATACAGGCGTGATGGTATGTTATGTATGTTACTTAAATAAGGACGGAAAGTCCGGTACTTACCAGTAATGAAACAAGTGAGCTTACTTACTTGGTGTGCAAGGTAGACAACGCGACGGTTTGTGAATGAGAGAATGCCAGTCATTCATAACTTGAAGCATTCTTTTGTCATTCGCCGCTAGCACCGCAATAAAAAAGGGTTGGCGCCCTTACGACATAACGAAGACAACTATTATGTGCACGATTCTTTTTGTAAGAAACATTGTCCTTAAGATCTTTCTCTGTTAGTTTCATATTATAGACACAATGCAAATCTATTGTTTTGGTTACCAGCGACTGGTAGGGGCGTCACCGCGTCAGTGTATTTCATACAAGTTAGTCATATTTAAAAAAAAACCGTTATTCATCAACGTATAAGTAGCAAATAGGTATAATTTGTAATATTTCATGTTCATATTCATGCAAACTTTGCTAGATTCATCTACAATCAAAAAGCTATTTTTATATTTTAATTACATAGTAAAGCACACATGCTACAAAATTGTATTTTCCTGAAAGTATTGAGAAATATGGGTGAGTTATTTACATACACTTAAAGAACCATTGCAACGACTTTAATATTTATCATATTATTATGTTTATAAAATACCGCAAATGCCCTATAACTGATGATATAAAAAAATGTAATATCTACCAACCAACCGTTGAAATACGCCTTTGTCTCAGGAATTCATGAATAGAATCTTCATAAATAAGTGATAAAATGTCGGGAAATATTCTCCCGCGGTGTTATGCGTTAATATTTGTGCCGAGCTGAAAGGATGCAATCGACTGTAAAAGTATCTTTACCTACATTTCCAAAACATAGCTATGTCTTTATATTCTTTACGAAAATTCCACACTATGCAATAGAAGAAACTATTGCAATCATGTTTCTGCAGTCTAATCAAGACGGGAGTTAATAGTGAAAGCAATATTTCGATTCATCGTTAGACACACCTACTGAACTACTGCAAAAAATGCTTAGCTTCACATTCAACTATACATTTCCTATGCGAGGTCAGCTAATACTTAAAATATATAGCTATTGATGTGCATTCGTACGTACATAATAATTGACCAGTAAAACAGTTACGCAAGAAAAATATACCTATTTAAAATATTGTAGGTACCTAGAGCTATTACTTGAAATCACCTTAAACAAATAAAATGGTAACAGAGACAATGATAACGCAACGCAAAACCTAAAAATTTTACACACACATCATACTTGCTATACAAAACCATTATAAGATAGCCTTGCATTATCAAGACTTTCCATACAATGCGAGACCACCCTATATTGAATTTATCCTATGCACTAGAATGCAAACTAGAACTAACATCAAGATTACTCAAACAACTGTGATTTGTGAAGTTTTCCCCAACATTCTGAGATAGGTATCAACATGAATGGGTACCCTGAGAAATCCAAGCAGATCTAAACATTGGATAAGAAGGAGAAATCCCGTAAACGGACGCGAGTCGTGCTACCGTTGCCATCCATAGACAAGATAAGAATGTGTACCTAGATAAGCGACCCTTGCTTATAGACAAACAGGCGGTTGCGACAACTACAGGCGGATTTTAAATCAGAGTATTATTCGCTGTTCCGTAGCAAGAAGAAACTTTATTTAATAATTTAGTTACGAAAATCGACATCATTAATACATTAGGTTCCTAGCTAAATACTGCACAATGCTCATTAAAAAAACGTATATGTCATCGAACCCATGTTGGCATGACACCATAAAATCTTCGTAAGGAAGATCTCCAAGAACGATTTTTCATTTAAGTTTCTGCTAAAGACAAGTTTATGTAAAACTCAGCAGCAAACAGCACATTTTTTTAAGATTTATTCAAATATGAATTATTAGAATATCCATAAAAAATATATCGGCATTTTTTACCGAGAAAACATAACCACGCTTCCTCATTCCGACGTCCCATAATTAATTAATTAGTTATTATTTATAAGTTACATTCAAAGCAGGTAGCTTAACAACTTACACAAACATTTTAACTAAAAAACGGCAAACAAAACGATTGGGTTAATGGACCATCCATTAAGTCGCAGGCTGTGTTTGAAAGTGTAAGACCTTTATACTAATATTACAAACGATACCATTTACGGAATAACACTAATTTCTGCAAATTAACGTGTCATTATCACTTACATAGAATTTCTGCGTATAGCCAATCGACCAGAATAAAAGGTAATTTTGTTTTTCGAACGAATATGATTACTTACTAAGTATTAAAGGGGTTACAAACTAATAGCATAGGTATAGGAATAGGACAGGTATATTCAAATGCAATCTTCAGTGTAGTTAATAATTAAAATTAGAAAGTGTGATTAATTTTATCTTTATAATGGAAATGATAATTACATTTTGTACTTATGTAAAAGATGTTATGCGAAATCGAAGTGAGAGACCTAGTCAAACTACACTGGGCACCCAAAATGCTACGTGATACGTATAATCTTGCATGCCTAGCTTTGTCCATACTCGTTTAAATCCTCCAATGTCCAATAGGATATGAAGACTTTTTTGTTAGGCGGCAAAATGACTCGATTATAATATCGCTTTAATAATACTCCCGCTGCGTGACTCCTATGATATAACAGAAACGTATATACACAATTTCAAGTTATTATTTATTTAAATCTCGAACGGCGGACGGTGCCAAATAACCCGCCTCAGCCATTTTCCTTGAAGCATTGCGTTGAAAATAATCTTATACTTAATAACAGTTAAAGATTTAGAAGTAAATATCAGAAATTATAATCATAAAAGTATAAGAAATTATAATAATTGAAAGTATAATCAACCTTTTACTGCAGCGGTACCCAGTACAAAAGGTTTCTTTTTGTATTTAGGTGATAATAACTCAAAATTTAACCGATCAGGGATGCTAAAATTTTCACTAGCCCCCCAGACTACCAAGATGGCTAAATCATTAGTCCTACAGGTTACAAACATTCATGACAATTAAACTGCCACTATACCACCTTTTTTCTATAAAAACATAAATAAAATTAGATTTTTTTTCTAGACATGTGAAAATTACACTTGGCTTACGTGGCGTACGTGATTTAAGTGTTTCAAGCGCGGTAGAAGAATAATTAGGTTTAAAATTAACGTAGATTTATAATTATAAGATCACTTCTCTTCATTTGGACTGCCTCGTTGGTCTAGTGGTCCCAATCGCGACTGCTACGCTAGAGGTCTTGGGTTCGATCCCCAGGTCGAGCAAAGTGTTATTGAATTTTTCTATGAAATTCTCAGTAGCAGCTCGGAGTCTGGATTTGTGCCCGGTGAATGGCAATAGGCTCGCCCCCTATTACATGGGACCTAAACATACCGGCGAACTGTGGGTGTACATTAAGTACACCTCTGCCTAACCCTTCGGGGAATACAGGCGTGATGGTATGTTATGTCTCTTCATTTTCCCGAATTTAATATTCTTCTTTTTTGGATATGTTGATTAGTATCGCATCTGAGAAATGCCTTGCGCATACGCTAGCAGTAGGTACCTATTGCCACGTCACCTGTCACTATGTCCTAGTGTATCAATGAAAAGCAAACTGATGCGATAAAGATCCAATTAACGAATGACAGATACATTTTTTCTGCGAAACCCATTTTAATACTCGATAGATGGCTAACGTTATCGTTCGTTTTATCACTGAAGGCATACATTTAAAAAAATATTTCTTTGAATTTCAAAGCTGTCCTGAAATCGCCGTGATAAATTTGGAATTCTGAATAACGTGTCTACACAGAATTGTTAACAAAAAAGATTCAATCTTTCATCGATATTCTTTTAAATTATCTCTGATTATTCTTACTATATAATGATTTTTTCTTGACATCTATTTTCTTATATAAAATGTATGTACCTACAGCTGAGATTAATTACTGGAAACTTTCCACTTTGTGACTGAACCCTAGATATTAATAGATTTCTTTTTACTTGTGATGAATGTTTTGTAATTTTTGAGTGAAACGCTATTAATGGCTGAATTAATTAGGTACATTAATATATTAAATTATTATTAATCAATTAAACTAGAGAAACTGAGACTACCCGTCAAGGTAATAAACCATATAATAATTAATATTATAAGTCCCACAAACAGACTGGTAATTCGCCAAATGCCCACATAAAATTAAAATAAACATATAATACCAGTTCTGTGTATAATACCTACCATGACACCTGTATTTCCCGAAGGGTATATGAACTAATGTACACCTACAATTCGCCGGTATGTTTAGATTCCACGTAATAGAGGGTGAACCTAGTGGCATTTACAAACACAGACTCCAAACTGCTTCTGAGAATTTCATAGAAAACTCAATAACACTTTTCTCGACCTGGTAATAGAGGTAGCAGTCGCGCTTAGGACATAAATGCTAATATTCAACGATCTCCGAAAAGTGTTACCAGCTCACAAGTGTCATGTCAGCGTGTCTTATCGCTTGAGTATTCAAGCGATAACGCACACTAATACGGTTCACTATACGATTATCTGATCTTAGAATTTAGGTCTTCATCTTCCTTGCCTCAATTTCATCTTATATACACACGACTACACATCAAGCTATATATATGTACTTTTTCAGTATATGCTGTCCTTGCATTTGGGACAATGACAGGTTACCTTATATTGGAAATTATATCTTCATGGTGGCTTGCGTAGCTACACAATACATTATTTTACCTTAAAAATAAACAGATTTTTAGTTATCTGTTTAAATTAGAGATCCTAGAATAAATAATTAAGCAAAGACGATTTATTCTTTATTTAGGTAGGTACTTTGTTAACCTTTTTAATTAGGTTACGATGGAACTATAGGCCGACCGTTTAACTCGCGTATCGCCTGCGCGGTAAGAAGGGAGCGGGGGGAGAAAAATAAATACTTAAAAAAGATACTTATTATTTTATTCTTTACCTACAATGTCTATCTCGAGATAAATCTTTGGATTATTGACTCCATGTGTAGCGTTACCCGCCCCCGCTCCCTTCTTACCGCGCAGGCGATACGCGAGTTAAACGGTCGGCCTATAGCGTGAACTGTGTTCAAAAGTTCCTGAATTAAAATAGAATAAAATCTAGATTACTAGCTGTACTGTACCTATACGTACAAGTCTTCATCACTATCTTATTAAACTAGGTCCTACAGAAGTAGGTCACTCTGCTCTCTGATGACAAACGCATCCCGAATTGACCTACGACCGTGACAATATAAAATTATATGTATAAACGTAAAACTGGGTCAAAATGAGCATAAATTTATCCAGCTTGATATTATCTAATGGGTCGATGTACCAGGGTCGCTAAGGCGCGCGGCGGTGGACCGTGCACGCCTATTGTCATTCAATCGGACCATTGTGGGCTCTTTGTCGGCCGCGGCCGGAGCCCTGACTCGGCCATTCGACATGGGGATGCGGGACGTGAAATATGTTAAAATTTTTTGGAATGTAGCCGAACGGTTAATGCATACAAGAGGGTTATGCAATCTTAATGCATTCAAATTATTATTATAAACGCTGCTAAAAGTTAAATCCTATTGGACTGATCAAAAAATTATACACAAATTCCTAAATCTCAGACTACATATAATTTAAATAATATACATATATTTAATTACCATAGGTAAGAGGTTAGAGTAACAGAGGAGCCTTAGTAGTCATTTCTCAAAATGATTTAAATTTATTTTACCTAACCTCATACATTTGATTACCCAATTCGTGGAACGGTTGATGTAAACTTTTTTTTATTTAATCAAAAAGTCCAGGAAGCTATGAATATCGAAGATTTGCAGAATTAGCTATGTGAATTAGTAAACATGTGACTCACAGAAACATTGATAAGGAGGATTTTAATTGATTGGTTAAATTCCAGCCGGATTTATAAGAAACCGCCATTAAGTAGTCGGTAAGTTAGTTATTATATATAGAACATTTCTATCATACTGCTAGAAACGGGACTCCAGCTCTCAGACTGAGAAAGAGCAAACTTGAATGTCCACCAAACCGGCCACATCCCATAATTATTTAAAGCAATTTAAATCCAACAACGCTCATATCACCCTGTGCATAAAGCCATTCTCACTCAGTCGCGTGACTGCTCCTCACATAATATCATCCACGCAGATATTAAGATGCATGTAACATAACACATTAAACGCACATTATCCGCAATTAGCGGACGCCGCTTTTAACTCGTCCACGCACCGTGAGAACGTCGAAAAAAGTTGACCATGCGCAACTTGACGCGACACTATGTGTGCAACTCTATGATTGTTATACAAGTTATATTTTTATTTTAAGTACTAAGTTCTAGGACAAGGATGTAACAATTGGTTGGAAAAATTACTATATAAATTTATGCTTGTATTATTTACTTGTTACAAGCATTTTTACCATAAGACAAAATAGGAATGTCCTTTAAACAGAAGAGAGAAGCCAGAAAAGAGGGGTGGGGGGTACTCAATTGCAAATCGATAGCAATTACCCTTAATAACCTTTCTCCTTTTTATGTGTTCGCAAATCTGAATGAGTAAATTATGATCATTCATAAATTACTTCCTTTGCGCATTATCCTTTTAGACATTAATTTTGCAGAGCACAAATAAATGAAAACAGCACTTCCTTCCAGCGTTGATTCCAAGAACAGGCCGAAATTGTTCGATGACTCAGATTGAAATGAAATTTGCTGCAATCTTAATTTATTTCGGATTTCTATAAAGAAGTAATATTATTCTACTTCTAGTATTAGAATATGTAAGTTTAAAATTCAATTCTTGAACGTGTATTTGTTATGATATGTCTTGGTCGAAATATAAATAAAAGCATCGACGTCACAATTTGTTTTTCCATGTAACGTAACCAAATATTCTACAACGAAAATGTATTTTTGTTTTAATGATTAATTCAAAATAATTAATAGTACCTACGTAAAACTATTTATTACACGTTTATCGATATTGTTTATATAATTATTTTCTTTGCTCATAACAGTACGATTTACGTACCTAAATGAAATTATTCCCATCCTACTTATACTATATTCCCAGAACTTTACTGTTCTAATATTATTTGAGGTGGTTCCCGCATGCCTTTAAAAACAGTTACTTATCAATAAATCCCTGTTTTACCTGATACAACGTTTTTTAGAAAACAGTGTTCCTTGTTTATTCATAGACGTTGTTAGACACTCCGGCGGCTCAATTGTTTTCTGTGTTGGGTTATCTTTGACTGTTATATTATCATTATCTTTACAATGTTCAAGTTTCTTACTGTATATCTTTTACCATATTTTTTTAACATGTGTCGTATTCCCAACTTTCAAAATGTGCTGTGTTGGAATTTCCTACCTATTTTTAAAAAGCAGGTTACCTTATCGTAGTACATCAATTAAAATTATTTCTACACAAATGTAGTAAGCTCGGAGTAGGTATTTGGTATAGAAGTTGTTGCATATTAGTTTTTTGACACATCCGCCGCCCGTTTGATGCTATTTTGTGATTTATTTTATATTAAATATAAGAAAATATTACGATCACTAACATATAAAAATATAAACTAAATAAGTAATGATATGAAAATGATACTCAAAAAGTTTAAAAAAACAAATTTCTCATTATTTTTTTTACTTTTTGATTATCATTATCATTTGGACATAAGATGTCCAATTCTTCAGTCAAAAAGAAATCGAGATAAAGTAAGTAAAAGAGATTTTATAGAAATCACTGAACAATAAAATTGATTGTTATCAACAGGATCCTACTTACTTTTCTAAGTATTCACAGCTCGGTAAATTAGCTACCTATGTATATTATTTATTCACGTGTCATAAAGTACCTGCCTACCTACTATTAAAAGAGAAATCAACGTCAATCAACAAATAGGTACCTGCTTCTGTAAAGCGTCGTTATTATATTGATAACAGCAACAACTGATGTGAAGATGACACTAATAAAAAAAATATATTTTCTGTTAAGCAATATAAGTGAAGTTCCTTCCGAAAAGTGAAGCTTTATAAGTTTAAAAATACTCACCGTTATTAAAGGTGCAACAGGATCTTCCTGGCATGCACTCGATACGGATGCTTTCCACAAAACTGAAGACACGATTTTATTCCTTTCAAAACTGGTCAGAACTTAATTAATTGCAAGTATACAGCTCGCTACGAAGTCGCTTAACACACTGATAAATTATTTACAGTTTAAGCCAACAACCACAGTTGGTTTAAATATTTACGTAAAGTTTTTGACGTTTCAAGTTGTACAGCCGCGACGAAACGCGAAGCGATCGGCTCCCGGTCGAGCCGACGCAAGACTATCGCGGATACACTCGATCCTCGAGCTTTCGTACGGCGGCACCCGTCCCGCTCTCGCAGCCGGTCACCTGCCGGTTATAAAAAATATGAGAAGTCTCACATTTCGGCGAAATTTGAACCAAACCAAACATTTCACATTCAGACAGACAGGTACGGGACTACTTGGTATGGGATTACATACGGCTATGTACATTCAGATACTTTTAGACAATATCTGCCGTGCTGCCCGACACCAGTAGATAGACGAATGTGTGTTCGCACGCCAGGACTGCAATTTGCCCAGATTATCTATTACTGCAGCTTCGTAAATTACTGCATCGCCTCGGGAGATTTGTATCTGGTCTGCCCACAGTGAAGGAAACTTCGTGCTGTTGATAATGACTTGAGTAAACAATGAGAACAATTTAGCGGACTGGCTGTAACCATCGATACAAACTAACCCATCGTTTCCCAGTACTAAATTCAATTACTCGTTGTTTTCCCGTTTTATCTCCGCTAAGAAGATCCTAGGTCAATATTTGAGGATTCAAAATAAAGCAACCAGCACGGTGTTCTGTTGACCCGAGCACCTTAGATAAACACACTTGATTTCTACTGATTGCCACCTTGTGAGGTTACATCCGTCTGTAATGATAACTTCCCAAAATAATTCGTTGAACTATTTGGGTTACATTCACACAGTTAAACAATTTAGGTCGACCATTACTCAGCAAATACGCAAAATGGCGTCCATTAAATTTTGTGATATCCTAATTTGAGAACCACGATTACAACTTCAGCAGTTAGAAAGTATATGCCATTAAATCTTCAACGAAAAACTTTTAAATTACGCACTTCGAATTCTCGGCAGCATTTACAATTCTCTGCGCTGGGGTTAGATCTATACGCATCAATGAGAATCAGTGCTGAACGCTTCAGTGGGTATTTATCATTTCATAAAAACAAAATAGTTATAATACACTATGCAAGTTTACGCAGTTACAGCAACGAGATTTTAAGCATAATCTTCATTGCTTTTCCAGCTTAAAGTAAGAAACAGAGTTAGTATGACGCGACGTCAACGCGGGCATGACACGACAAAGCACTCAGAAAGTCAGCACCCCTGGCTTAAAATAGAGTCCGAGCACCCGCAAACCGCTCTCAACTCTTAAATCCTATTAAAGGAGCCCGGGAGCACCTTTATTCATAGACTTCGCCAATAATTCAAAGGCGCTCCTTAACGGCGTGTTCGCACTGGCGGACAAAAACAAAAGGGTCAAGTTTTTCCTCTTAATAACGACAGAAGCATGATGTAACCATTCATTGGAAACTGGAACAATATGGTGCTTACTTACGTGATAAGATTACCACATATTATATACTTATGACGTTTAACCAATGACTACGTGATGCACTACAGGGCGTCAAGTGTCGTTCGCTGAATGAATTTTATTATATTATTGTTCTTGGCCATTACGAGACCATTAAATGGTATTGAGGTATTGTGCTATAGGATAATACTTGAAACAAATATCATGAATGGAGAGTTCTTTTAAATTGGATCGATCTGAAAGATAAAAATTATGCTGTACTAAACCGGCCTTTAGACGAGTTTTAAAAGGTATTATTTTACACCTATTAATTGGTCAACATAATCCAGCCACAAATCCTTTAGGACACAGAAATTTATATGAAACTGGGCTATAAATACCGGTCGTTTCCTCGCTCATTGTAAAAGCAAAAAGAGTTGCGCTTCGCAAACTCCGAGCCTGCGCACATAGCCCTTGTACTAATATTTTATTTTTAAAATAAAGCAGTCTGAGGTACCCTGCTTTAACTAGAATTTAGTTCTAGAAAAAGAGACAGATTTTGTACAGTGTATAAGTACCTACAGCAGGAATAGAATCCGAAAGCCGTAACAACGATATTATATTGGAACTTTAGCTAACTCACTATTGATTTTTTTTTGCCATCATCACGAGCTTCCGGTCAAGATCTATCGTTTCGGTGATCCGAGTGTTAATATTTTTCTCTCTTCTGGGGAAATGCCTGAGAATGAAAAATTTTTCTGCCTCCTACGTTCCTTCTACTCCTGCATTGAAACCTAGACCATCTTGTGCCAGACATGAAAACAATGCAGGCCCTCAAATATACCTTCATCAAATATTTTCGTATAAAAAATTACCAAAAAGTCCAATCATCCATTATTATATAATATACGACAGGCAACATGACTAATTGACAAATACAGAAAAAAACAATGGCCGTTGAACGTCAAAGTGTTTTCTTCTATAATAATTTTTCCCAATATGTTTACTAAAATTTTGTAGATGAATGTTCATCATTTTCGATTTATTTTAGTTTATGTTTTTTAAGAAGAAAGTAGTAATATAAACAGCGATATGGCAGGTAGGTAAATATATTCTAGCATTTTCTCCACTGTATTAAATACGAGTTACGTGATCATTATTGAATACAAATATACCCTATTTGAGAATTCTTTAGATAACTAAAGACAGCGGTACAGAAGAATTTGAAATCTCATATATTCCCCAAATGGTGCGGACGATACTGTTGTAGAAATCCTAATGAGAATTTTATACCTACCAAAAAAACTCAATAAATAACACTTCTTCACTTTTCAGTCGCAGAATATAATCATTGAAATGCTAAATTAACTATTACCTCCACACGCAGACGCGCTTTATCGTGGAGTTGCGGAAAATAACCCGCTATACTATACTATATCTATAACTTTTACCTACGATTTGAGTTGCATATCTGAAGTATTTCGACCGCCTGTTATTTCTCACTAGATAATACTTTCTTGTATCTAGACTTCCAACAACATCTATTAAATCCATTCTTACCTATATTATATATAAATACGGAAGTAACTCTGTCAGTCAATCAGTCTGTCTATCTGTCTTATGGGAAAAAAGTCCTATAGGATGCCAGTGAAAAAGAACATGTCCTGACAGATTCATCAATGCAGAACTCAAACCGCTGAAATAATTATACAATATGGACTGATTTAGATGCTAAGACCTTAAGACTTTATTGTAAAATATTTAAATTGAAACAAAAAGCTCAAAATCCATAGAAATTATATGTCTACTGTGTCCACAATGTAACACTACTTCGTTTGCAGATGAGGCAGTACTTACGAATATATCGGAAATGATCGACTTAGCTATCGGGACGCCTGAGGTAAATCCGGATAATATTTTGTTTACTTCTATTTTATTTCTATAAGTACTATTATGAACTAACTTCCGCAGAATTATAACAAAACTCAGAAAAGCTAAAAGCCATAAGAAGAATCACATGAAGAATTTCTACATATAAGTGCTAAGTACTAAAAAAAATTACAAACATACTGGTTTCTTCAAACACTTGCGCGAATATTAGAAATTGAAACAAAGCTACTTTTTACAGATTCCCTATATTGATATTATTTCCCGTGACCATGGATCCTGTAAAGGATCCGAAACGTTGGGAATTCAATAGTACGCGATAAAATTCGTAAAAAGTAGTTTTATTTCAATAATTTAGAAACAATTAAGAATAGACTTAATCGTAGGTCTGCCACCAAAACAAACTTTTTCAATAACACTGGGGCAAAAACTTTTGACTTAAAGTGAAAAAGTCTCTTCTTCTTCATCTTGAATAATAAATTGTATTCAATCTTTACAACATAACGTACCTATTAAACAATTTAAGAAAAAAAATGGGACTATAAAGTGAATAATAAATAGATATTATTCTAAAGAATATGAGTTAATAAATACATTTTGCGGTGTAGATAGGCGTTGTGGACTTCGGCATGCTGCAAACTGTCCTGCACTGCCTTGCCCAACAGCTACGAGTTTTGGGAAAAAACGTCGAGTTGAGAGGCAGCGTGGCAGCTTTACCTGTTGGTAGACCCGGAGAACATTCTCAGAGTATATCCATCAGCGAGTTCATTGTTGACACAGGGGTAAATCGATTTATTTTATAAACTTCAAATTTTCAAATTTTCAATTTTCAAATTTTCAATTTTCAAATTTTCAATTTGACTGCCTCGTTAGTCTAGTGGTCCCAAGCGCGACTGCTACGCTAGAGGTCCTGGGTTCGATTCCCAGGTCGAGCAAAGTGTTATTGGGCTTTTCTATGAATTTCCCAGTAGCAGCTCGGAGTCTGGATTTGTGCCCGGTTAATGGCAATAGGCTCGCCCCCTATTTCATGGGACCTAAACATACCGGCGAAATGTGGGTGTAAATTAGTACACCTCTGCCTAACCCTTCGGGGAATACAGGCGTGATGGTATGTTATGTTATGTTATGTTCAAATTTTCAAACACTCAAAGGCACATACTCTGCGAGCGATACGTGGCCGAACCAATCGACTGAAAAACATCCCAAAACATCTATTCTGCAGATTTCAACCTCTATATTTATTCTTTTTTCAATAATATTCATAAGTCAGACTCAAGCCTTATTATAATCTATATTTTATATAAGTCCAACACAATTTTTACACTTCATAAAAAAGGCATATTGTTACTTTGTTACTATAATATAAAACAAATACATAGGTATATTGAAGAAAAAAAAACTTTATAATTTATTAATAATGGTTTTCAGGCTCCTGGAGGATTTGAATTAGGTACGTAATAATAGTTACCTACAACGTGAGAGCGTTTATTTGGTAAGTCTAGTGAATAAATAAATAAAGTGTCGACATACACCACTATCCATACACGAAAAAAGCTCTAAATAAAACTCCTAAGATTGCTCCTGAAGATAGATGCGAATATTAAAAGGTATATTTTCATCTAAAACGGTTTCATCAATTCAAAATCAATTCTTTCTGATGTAGAAGTGAGATTACAGTGCCATGCCATTTATCAGGTGGCAAAAAATAAGAAAAAGACATTTAGATTAAAAATAAAAGCTTATTAACATGTTGCCCACATTGCTAGTAAGCTTAAAAAAATGTAGTTCGCATATTACTAGTGTTCTTGTTAACCCCTCGTGCTAAGCTAAATGCTTGTGATACGAGTAGGTTCACGTCAGTAGTGTAATGGGTGGGGTTCCAACCGGCAACCACATGATCGCGAGTCCGATGCCGTAGCCATTATAGGCTACCGCCGCTAATTTTCGATTTGATCATATTTTTTTAAGTTTCAAATGGACAACAAAACAGCTACATAATACAATATAGAAAAAGAAATACATATAATATCAGAACAATATTGTAGCCAACACCGCTGTTCACAGATAACTGTGGAATATAAAATAATAATTTGATTTCTTATGTATTGGTCGACAAACCAACTTACAGGTTTTAAAGCTCTATTCAAGTGTCATTTCATCTAATATATATCACTAATTATATCTACAGTTTGTTCGAAATAAGTAAGCCGATCGGATGTTGTCTGCAAGTGGTTTAGAAGTGGTAAATTTTAATAGAAAGAGTCGGTGTAAAGATAATTAGAGTCGTATATGTTTCACATTTCTAATTATTTTGTTTACTAATTTCTATATTTATGTATTAAAACACTTATTTAAAGGATTTTATCTCCGCGGTAGTTCGGAACGGCTAACTCCCGATCGGCTTACTTATTTCGAACAAAGTGTACAGTACTCACATGCTAAATTTAATTTTCCATTTTGGTCACTTGTGCAGTACTTAGTTTTTTTCTTAAAATTCACTTTTAAATTAAAACTATCATGGATGATGATTTTCAGCAACACAGGCACCGGCGCCTGGTCAAGAAACTGTGCTTGTTGGTAAGCCTTCAATATTTCAACATATCTTTATATCTTTAGGTGAAGGCGTTCACTTACCCACCAAATTCAAAGTTCAATAGCTTTATTCCCAAATTGTAGATCTACCTACTTATCCTAATACATTTGAGGTTCATGGCAGTAGTATTTGCGATATTAACAACCGATAGGTAATGTATTCACTACTGAGTAATAAAACTTTTGCTAAAAATATACCATCTCGCCTATATTCCTCGAAAGGTTAGGCTGTATAACAATGTACACCCACATTTCGCCGGTATGTTGAGGTCCCATGTAATAGAGGACGAGCCTATTGCCATTGTCCAGGCACAATTCAAAATTTCGAGCTGCTACTGAGAATTTCATAGAAAAACAAAATTGCACTGCTCGACCTGGGAATCGAACCCAGAACCTCGAGCGTAGCAGTCGCGCTTTGAACCACTATACTATTAAGGCAGCATTTTGCTTATATACCCATAATGTGGTTTATGTACACATATAAATTTTGCTAAAACCATAAAAATACATTTGGTCGCCTAAGTGAACGCTGCCTAGCATACATGATGCCAAAATATTTTTTGTTTTCAGTTGAACGCACACGAAAGCCTGATTCATCATGTAAGCTTTTCTCATTCTAATACTCATAAGTACTTAATTAAGACGAATGTCCCATTGCAATTTGCCAATTCGAAACTCAAGCTTTTCTAAAAACCTTACCTTTGGTTTCTCAAAATTTCGGTTAAATTACACGGAACTAAGTACTCTATCGTCGGGAATAGTGCAAATCCGCGTCAGTAGCTTGGATAATGCCACGTATCAATATATATATATATTTTTATTATTATATCCTTCCCCTGTAACCCATACGCGGATTTGCACTTTCCCCTTTGCACTTTTGCCCTATGTTAGTGTTATTTCATCCTTACCTTTAGCTGGACGTAGTGCGCAACAAGAAACATCACCTAAAACGAGTGGTCCGTCACCTACCGCAAAGCCTAGTGCCTACAGTAGTAGAGGCCAAGGCGGCGGAGGCCAAGGTGGTGGCGTTGCCGGTGGTGGAGGCCCCGGCGGCGGAGGCCCCGGCGGCGGAGGCCAAGGCGGTGGCGTCCCCGGCGGCGGAGGCCAGGGCGGTGGCGTCCCCGGCGGCGGAGGCCAAGGCGGTGGAGGCCCTGGTGGCGGTGGCGGCGGCGGACCAGGCCAGCCTACTGCGAAACCTGGTGCATACAGTGGCCCTCCTAGCTCTCAAGCTACGGACAGTAGGACAACACCTTCTGGCCAAATGACCGCGTCGTCGGCCAGCCAAGGGCCCCATTCAATGACCCCTGTGTCAGGAGCTGGCATCTCAACCTCGGAAAAGCTATCGCTCGTCACTCTCAGTAAGTTCAACTTGCTCGAGGGCACCGTCGAAGACCTCAAGAACCGCGTGTACGGCAGTATGCCCAAAAACGAAGACTTACTGCAGGAAGTCAGGTCAGTCAATCATTATTCGATAACATTTCGATCTCGAACTCTTCTTAATACTCGCGTATTTCACCGCATTTCACCAACTCCAAATAAGTTACCGTTTAATTACTTTGCAGTTTATTTCGTACAAATTCAGTTATATTTTTTTATTTATTGGGTAAGTACCTAACGGCTATTCCGGCATGGTGAAATGCGGTCGAAGACAAATCAGTACTTTCCATTTTGTTATTAAAAAATCTCCGACTTAAGTATATTATTTAAATATTTAGATCTAAACAATACTTCAAGATTTACAAAACATTTGAATCGCAACATAACACCTAATTGCAAATTAATGGAACCTTTTCCAAACAGCACACCAAACATCACGACTTAATATATTCACAGATCACAAAGCAATTTGAAAGCTATCACGGACATGTGGACCAATCTGAACGTATCATCTCGCTTAGAAGCTGCCGAGGAAGGCATCGGCAAGCTTAGCTCGCTAATACAAGACCTCATTGGGGAGACAGTTGAACTGCAAAAAGCTACTGGTGCCCAACCGTAAGTGCTTATTAAATCAGTGTCATCGTCCCTCTTGTCCTCGTGTTTTCTATAAGATGCACCAAAACGCTACTATTGTAACACTCGCTTAAAAAACCTTTTATAGTAATATTCCGTAATCTTCTACATCCAATCACTACAACAAATAAAAATATGCAGTAGTGTCTTTGGTTGATTGTTGGCAAACAGGTTCAATTAAAAGGCAGTAGACCAAGACATCATCTTGTAATACGTCAGTAGGCTTTTACGACCACTTAACGGAAATGGAAATCGCCTCTTCTATGTAGATATCTATCTTGGGGCATTTTTAAAAGTGGATGGTTTTCCAGGACCGCCGCTGCTTCTAAAATGGCTCAGCAAGCCAAGGCGGTAACAGCTGCTGTTCAATCTCCGAGGGCACCGCCTAGTGGCGGTGGTGGAGGTGGTGGTGGTGGTCCCGGCAGTGGTCAGGGAGTGCACGGTGCCCACGGCGCACCAGGAGCTCCAGGGGCGACCGGCGGACGTTCAGCGGCTGCGGCCGCTGGCGGGCCACAAGGCGGTGGGGTAGCAATAAGCCCTGGTGGCGTCGCAACGGGCCCTGGCGGCGGGGCAGTTAGCCCTGGCAGTGTTTCAGTGGGCCCCGGGGGCGTAGCGATGGGTGGTGGGTCTGCTGCCGCTCAAGGAGGAAGCTACGCTCCAGGCACGCAGGGTGTCCAAACAGTCATGTATGCCACGTCTCCGGCTGACCTGTCTGCGATGGCCACTAAACAAGAACTGATGCAGATGATGGGTCACTTGCAAAAGCTAAGGGGCGACCTCAACGTCCTTACTGAAACTTTCTACACCGCTATGAAAGAAGTTAATGATAGCTTTGGTTAGTGCGACTTTAAATTGTTATGCGGATTGAAAACGTCATATTATATCTATGTAGCGTTAATCAACTAAGTTTTTTGAAAGTTCGTATTTTATGTTGCATAAAAATAAACTGATTCGAATAATATTTTTTCTAAGATATTGGTATGATAACCAAATGTTTATGTTTAATTCTAGTTGTTTTTTTAGTTTAGTTTTTATTTTTAATATAAAATTAAATCAGAGATTATAATTAAATTACGTTCTATGTATAAAAATATATTCCTAACTGGCCTTAAGAGTACCTAAACAAATTATGTTAGCATTGGCATTACATGATTGTGATGCATACGTATCTGGAAACATTTCTTATATTATAAGCTCTTCAGACCAACTTTCAGTAGCACTAATAACTTGTCAAAAATAACGTTTGCAGAACCACCTAGTTCTCTACCTCCTCCCTCGATGGCAGCAAAAATTGGTATTGGTGGCGGTGGTATGGCTGAAGCACCAGGAGGTCTGGGTGCTGCCCCCGGCGCTGGTCTGGATGCAGCAGGTACATCACTACATATTATAAAACAAAGTCCTCCGCCGCGTCTGTCTGTTCTCGGTAAACTCAAAAACTACTGCATCGATTTTCATGCTGTTTTCACCAATAGCGTGGTTCTCGAGGAAGTTTTATATATATAATACATACATATTATTGTACAGAAAAGAAGAGAAACCACGCGGGCGAAGCCGTGGGCGGAAAGCTAGTAATATCTTATTATTATAATCTCTCGTCTAGTGGGCCTAAGCGTGACTGCTACGCGAGAGGTCCTGGATTCGAACCCCAGGTCAGCAGTGTTTTTGCAAGTGTGTTTTCTTTGAAATTCTCAGTAGCAGCTCGAAGTCTGGAATTGTGCTCGGTTGTACGGTGTTCTTTAGTAGATACACCTTCACCTAACCCTTCGGGGAATACAGACGTGATGGTATGTTCTGTTATGTTTAAAAACTTTACTAACGATACAAAACTTGAAATATAGTCAAATGAACTATGAAGGTTTTTACCCTCAAATTGTTACCATTGAACCGATACATAAATATCCACACAAACTTAATTATAATTCATTGATCTTCCAGCGACCCAATACCAGATGGGAGGCCCAATGGGCCAGATGGGAGGCCCAATGGGCCAGATGGGAGGCCCAATGGGCCAGATGGGAGGACCAATGGGCCAGATGGGAGGCCCAATGGGCCAGATGGGAGGACCAATGGGCCAGATGGGAGGCCCAATGGGCCAGATGGGCCAGATGGGAGGCCCAATGGGCCAGATGGCAGGCCTAATGGGCCAGATCGTAGGTCCAATGGGCCCGATGGGAGACAATGTTCTGGAAAAACTTGCTGAGCTTGAGAAGCAATTGAAGAAGTGTTGTGATACTATCAGCAAATCTGAAGGACTCGTAAACGATCAGGTACTTACTTTGACGGGATTAGGTAATATCGATACATTTTCTTGATGTTTTAGCCAGAACCATAGACATGAACTCTTACTCACCTCATCAGATAATACCTGATATCAGATTTCTGAAATCTATTTCATCATCATCGACCAATTTAGAGCTTCACTGATTGCTCACTTAATTTAACTCTGAGCGCATGTCGAGTGAGAGGGGTTAAGCTAAATCACAGCCAGCACGCTAGCCTACTACGGATTGACAGACTTCACATGCCGTCGAGAACTATAGGGCATGCAGGGTAATTATTAATAGTCAGAGATGCGTGCCTTGAATCCGAACTATCACTGTCTAGTCTATTTATCAACCACAATATTTTTATGCAATTTTTAAAGCCGATTAGGTACGCACGCAGGCCTCTATAAAGTCATTCAACAACCTTTAAAAACCTTTCTAATAGATTAAAACAGCTAACCGTGTTTAGTAATAAATACGGTTAACGGGGCCATAAAATCCGCTGCTGTTTTTTAGTAAACGTTAAAAAGCACTTCTGCCTGTCTGACAGGAATATCAAATCTTATTCTCCCAGGCAGGTATCATACAGTTGGCAAAATAATTTGTTTCTATTTAATTCAGGCAGGTCACAACAATTGTAATTTGACCCAATTACGAATAAGTTTAGATATAATAATCTACATCTAACCATCTTTGTTTATGGATAGTTAGACAACGTGCCATCTTATGACCATAATTAATAACATAAAGATATGGTGTATACCAAAAGATACCATCTGTCGTTAATCTATAAACATGTATGAAAAGTATCGAGGCATAGATGTGGGTAAACACATACTAAATTATATTTATTAATGTTGACTAGTATCTACAAAAGTGTGCCCACATTAATATTACAATGTTATCTATCTATCTATATATATAAAAGGCAATGTCCCGACTGACATATCATCGCCCAGCCGAAACCACTGATGACAGAAGTTTGAAATTTTGTGAGGATACTGCTTTTATACTCTAGGCGTCATTTAAGAAAGGATTTTTCG
Organism: Subacronicta megacephala; assembly: GCA_958496365.1. NCBI lineage: Eukaryota > Metazoa > Arthropoda > Insecta > Lepidoptera > Noctuidae > Subacronicta > Subacronicta megacephala. The sequence goes on along the minus strand of OY292516.1, from coordinate 6,391,494 downwards.
AAATTCATCCCCTAAAGGGGTGAAATGGGGGTTTAAAGTTTGTATGAAACTCTGTCATTTCTAATTTGAAATTAATGAAATTTGGTATTAAGACTCTAAATACAAAATCATAAAACACGTCCTTAAAGATTTTTTAAATTTCATCCCTTAAATGGGTAAAAAGGGTTGTTAAGGTTTGTATGGATATTTTTTTGTTTATTATCAGAATTACTTAAAATTAAATATTTAAGCTTTTCAACATAATTAAAGAAATACGTGTTTTTGGATATTTTTAATTTCATCCCTTAAATGGGTCAAAAGGGGTGTTAAAGTTTGTATAGTTTTTTTTTGTTTTTTATCATAATAATTTGAAATTAAATATTTATGCTTTTCAATATAATTAAACAATCACGTATTTTTGGATTTTTTTAATTTCATCCCTTAAACGGGTAAAAATGGTTGTTAAAGTTTTTACTGAAAATACGTTGTTTATTATCAAAATTACTTTAAATTAAGCATTTAAGCTCTACAATACAATTAAAGTAACACGTATACTAAGCATATTATTAATTTCACCCTTTAGCCGCATAAAAAGAATTACGGCCCCTATATAGTGCAAGTAAAGAAATCAATTTTTATGATTACCTAAAGCTATGTATTCCGTTATAAAAATAAATAAATACGAGAATAAATAATACTATTATCATTTAGCCAACCATTTTGTATCACGCACTTACTTTTGGCTAAAATGCTAAGTAATCAGGGCATTGTACAGCTGTAGCTTCATCTCGAGTAGCACCTACTATTTTGGAAGGTAAAATATATGGCTCACGCCGTGTTTAAAACTTCTTCTTTAGTATCATCCGTGTCGAAACTACGTTGTGCAATAATATCTTAGCACAGTGACATGGCTCAAGTTCTCCAAAACACTTATTATATGGAATGAGATTTCTATAGCATACAAAGGTGGAATTGAAGCACATAATAGATTCTTACAGCAATAGAGTGATTGGTGGAGTTCCTGTGTCGCTGGCAAGGGAATGGCGTCAGATTCTGTTACACCTAGTAAGAAATCAGAGCAACCTCAACATCGTCATACATATAGCCCAACATAATGATTATATCTATAAAATGAAATATGAGAGAGATACGTCTGTTGAAAAGTTTTCAGAGCTATAACTTAAAATAGGAAATGGAGATTATCTCGAATCCGAACGGAAAATATCATCTCTGCTGGATACAGTAGCGACAGGTGGCTATGATAGGTCTAAGAGTGTATACTGATTTTTCTTACAAACATGTCTATAGATTGGCTATGAACCACTTAAACTATGTAACGGGACTAGACTGCGAGTAACAACATTGCACAAACATATTAAAGAGGCCACTATGATTACTGGATGCATTCGGGAGAATGACTTTTCACACCTCGATTACGATTACATTTCCACCTTAAGATCTGCTTTGCAAAGACCATTAAAAAAATAGGGTGAGTTATTAAGGGTGGCAGGCATAGATTTAAGAGAAGATTGCTTCTTACATGCGCAATTCTACTTTGCCTGTTACAGAATCAGTACTTATAGCAGTCTGGTGATTTTGACACCAGGCAAAAAAAAACAAATGAGTAAAATGATCTACCGCTATTTGTACCTCCCCGTGGAAAGCGATCCCACGAGACCTGAATGATAGACCATCGCTCTAGCTATTAGAATACGAATGATCACGAATGAATTTAATAACAAATAATCATGTTATTATGTAAAAACCTAAACAGCCAAAATCATATTGTCCACGCGGGCGAAGCTGCGGGCGGAAAGCTAGTGATATCATAAAACATACTTATTATGTTTCTAACCATAAGAATTTATTTTGCATGCTCATTACCAGTACCGCTTCTGTTACAGCTCGCTTCATTCCAAGATCAACTGGAGTACATGTCCAAACAAATAGCAGGCATATCGATGGACCCAGGCACTGGGAAGCTATCGCCAGATCTTGTTAAGGACCTGCAAGGTAAACTGCAACTGCGCCATGACAAACTATTCAATACGCACATTAGGTTTTACTTATAAAAATGCATGTCGAAGATATAGAATTAAATCCATTATTATAAGTGATATTTAGCTGACTGCCTCGTTAGTCTAGTGGTCCCAATCGCGACTGCTACGCTAGAGGTCTTGGGTTCGATCCCCAGATCGAGCAGTGTTATTGGGTTTTTCTATGAAATTCTCAGTAGCAGCTCGGGAGTCTGGATTTGTGCCCGTCGAATAGCAATAGGCTCGCCCCCTATTACATGGGACCTAAATATACCGGCGAACTGTGGGTGTACATTAAGTACACCTCTGCCTAACCCTTCGAGGAATACAGGCGTGATGGTATGTATGTTATTTAGCTAAATGTGAGTTTCTGTTGATGGCCAAACCCACGCGAGAGAAAAAGGTTCTTTCTATCTTACCTACTTTCTACATGGCCAAACCCAATCATATATTATGGCCATTTTACATAGCAACTATAAGAATGATACCTAAATTCTGTAAATGAAACTGTTCAGAAAGTTAACAAGCATATCATAAATATCAAGTATTATTAAAAGAATACTAATCACAGTTGTATTTTCTTTCTTCTAAAAAATTCACTGTTTGTTATTACTATTTCACGGGGACCAACCAACTTTAACAACTACTGAAAAACATCGTTATCATCTCGTCGAAAAACCAATTACGGGAAACCCAGATGTACCTACTACAAATCAATTTAATGAAACGGAGATGCTCCCATAGTAAACACCATCATCATTATAACAACGCTATCATCCCTGATACAAAAAACGTCTTCGTACTTTGCGATTTTCCAGGACTGATGAAGCTATTCCAGACAGTCCAAGACATGCAAACCCAGTTGAAGCAAGTTCACGATACAGCTCTGCAGCTAGCCGCTGAAAAGGAAGGCAGACAGAGTCATATCGATGTAATCTACCCTACCGTATTATAAAGTACTAGAACTGATTAAGGTTGTTGTGATGTGAGACGGGATACAGTCAACAATATTTTCTGAGGATCTAGGGGAATTAAACCTTGGATGAAAGGATGTTTTAGAATTAACACCGTACGGCAGCTGTAATTCTGATTTGTATTTTATCTCATTTAGATAAAATTTAATTTCCCTAGTTTTGTTTAGATTCTTATGAACAGTGTATGTCCAACGTATTAAGCGCTGACTACACATTATACTAAGCCACGTAATAGATTACCTACTTCGACATATTTAGATATGACCTGAAACAGGGCTCTCGCTGCTATCCAAATCCATAATCCTAATTATAACTCCCTAATTCCATAAATCTGGAATTTACCCAACATTTAATTTTTCCATCGCATTCTTAGGCTCTATTGGAACAAATTGAATTGCTGAAGACTATCAAATTGGACCGTGAAGACATGGTGGAAGCTTTGGCTGACAAGGCGGATCTACGTATGCTGGCGCGCAAGGTGTCACACGACCAATTTGAAATGGCGTGCGACGACCTGTCTAAAGGATTGGAACATGCTCTTGGAAAGCTGCATGTGCAGGTTTGCACTTTTAGCTATCAAAATTCAATTTGAACTGGAATAAATATGGAAAAAAACGCGCCATGTTAAAATAGTCGTTAAGTTTTCTGATATTTTCTAATTTTCTTAATGTTTCTCTCCGTAAAAACTTTCTACAAACACCAATACCTATTAGAAAACTTAAAAAAAAGATGAATGAAATCGGTAGTCGTTTTCAAGTTATGGCGTAACAAAGGAATATATGAATTCATTTTTATATAATTATATATATAGAAGACGCATTGTCTTGAGATGTACCACTGCTAATTCAGAGGAATATACCTACATCTCGTAAATTATCGTTAAAATTAACATCATCCACATACATATCTATATCGATCACCGGATCACATCTTTAGTTGTGCTGCTATTATAGAATAGAATATAATATTCTTTATTGCACACCAAAAAATATTGTCAATATACTCATGCTTAACATGCTCGATATACCTACATTGAAATACGTAGACAACGCTAGTATTCTCTAAAACAGCGGATTTAAACAAAACTTCGTAAAATTCTAGGTACTGTAAATGTTTTCGAACCGTAGGAATAGATAGCTAAAGATAGTCGTCTCTATTTTGAACTTGATGTCTTACGGCGGCAAAAAGTTTTGAAGAAAAGAGGTCCCGTTGAAGCAGAGCCATGATTACAATAGGTACTACGTACAGTTTAAACCGGAGGTCAAGCTCTTTTGAAGTTAATCGGTTTCGATAGAGAATTAACGATATACATGTTACCTTCGTAGTTAACAAGGGTCAGTGGTACCAACTCGTTCCGGTATTTGATTGGGAGAGCATCTACATATTTGTTACATTGTTAAAGGTTAACAATGCCCTTGACTGACGAACTCATTCAGGCGTTGCAGATAATTGTTCGCTTGTAAAAATATACCCATCCCACTAACGGCGAGCCTATTCGTGGACGTACAATTACTCACTATCCTTTTAATGATTAAAATTGTTCGTATAAAGGCTTTATGCAGAATACTTTTATTATATTAGTATAGATTAGAATACATTAGATTTATAATATTATTTGATTAGTTTTTATGATTACAGCCACGTTTAAAATTGCTGTGTCGTGTACGAAATCACAAAGTGCCAAAATCTTGGAATAAATGAATCTATAATTCCGTGAACCCTCAGGAATCCCTATGGCAACAAGCACTAGACGACATCCAGCGCGAGATAGAAACGAAACTGGACAAGATGGAATTATCTCCTGTGAAGGAGTTCTTCAACAATAAGTTGAAGCAACTTCAAGAGAATTTGAAGCAGATGGCTGCGCTGCGCCGCGATGCTGAAGCTGCTGGCACCAAGAGGAGACTATTGAGGTGAGGCTTTACAAGTTATTATGGCTATTTCTACGAAATAATAAACATAACATACCATCACGCCTGTATTCCCCGAAGGTTTAGGCAGAGGTGTAGGTGCTAATGTACACCTTTGTTTCACCGGTATGTTTAGGTCCCATGTAATAGGGGGCGAGCTTATTGCCATTCACCGGGCACAAATCCAGACTCCGAGCTGCTACTGAGAATTTCATAGAAAAACCCAATATCACTTTGCTCGACCTGGGGATCGAACCCAGGACCTCTAGCGTAGCAGTCGCGCTTAAGACCATTAGACTAATGAGGCAGTCTCAACGAAATAATGTAATATAAATACTTGTGCTTCACCAGGGATGTGAACTGCATATCATGTGATGCGAAGGCTGTGATGGCAATGGATGCACCCACGCCGCTGCCTCCCAAGCCCCTGCCAGCCAACTTGTCGATGAAGCCATATCTCAGTTATGAGTTAGGTATGTAATTATTTACTGGCTTTATTCTTTAGCTCATTTCATCTCATGAAAAGCCAAAGCCAGTTCAATTTTATTTTCGTCAAAGATACGGCCACTACTTGTATTATTAACAGAAGAATAACAAATAAGTTTATCTTCTTTCGTAGTCCACTTATGTAAAGCCGCCAGCACGTCAGGGTAGGTATACAAAACTGTAAAAAAATTCCATATGATTTTAAACCTTAAAGTGTATGTAATTAAGTTCAAAATCGACTGAGAAAATTTGACACTTTGTGGTAACTTGATGTGCTGGCCACAATGCAAAATGATACAACAGATCTATTCGCCGATGGCATAGTCTATAGTCGAGAGGAACAGAACTGACTGGCTAAAAACCGTTTTTCTTGGGTTGATAGGAAATCAAACCGAATTCGGTAGAATCTCTACAGCATATTCTTTATATCGACACAACCAAGAAGAATATTAATGAAACCTTCACCATGAATTCCGGTTTTATATTGATACTAGGTTTCTGCCTGCAGCGTCGCCCGCGTGGACAACACGATTTTGATTGTTTTTTTTTCTGGCGGGATATTGCAAATTGTCTGTCCGCTTCTTTGCTCGCGTATTTTATTGAAATATAAAAATTGCATGTAAATTTCGAACGATGATATGTCGTTATGGAGGCCTCGTAGAGTCGATTTCCACGGGGAGGTACAAAGAGTAGAAGACCACTTGCTCTCAAGAATTAAAACTGCACTTCTGTGTATATCACATTCGAGGTTTTTCTGTCAGGTGTCAAAATGACCAGAATGCTATTAATAGCTAGTGAGTAAGTCGTCCAGCAGCAAGATGGGCGACGACATAACTTACGTCGTTGGGCGTACTTGGATGAGTGGCACAGGACCGTGGTAGATGGCACAAACTTGGGGAGGCCCAGGACCCAGCAGTGGGTGAAGTCAGGCTGTGGATGATGATGATGAGTAAGTAACAGGCAACGTAGAATTTCCCGGGTGAGAAGCAATCTTCCCTTAAATTTATGCCTGCCACCCTTAATGAGTCACCCTGGAATTTATTTATAAGTAGTCATTGCAAACTATCATTGCAAAGCAGATCTAATCAATGGTATTCGATGTATGAAAACTGAACCTGAACAAACATGACATGTGTCACAATAAAAAGTAATTAAAATCAAGAACACTAAGGAGTATTGATATCAACTTCGAAGCAAATCACCCCCAAAATATTTTTCTACCGCTTTTTAACTCCGTTGGGGATGAATTTCAATAAAATATGAAACACGTCTTTCATCAATTCTGTTAAAGAATGTTTATGCAAAATTTGATGTGGATTGGACCAAGGAAACACGTTGCCCCATAGCAAACTTTGCCCCCCTTTTTTACCCGCTTATGGGTAGAATTTCGGAAAATCCTTTCTTATCGGATGCCTACGTCATACAAAGAACATACCCTTCAAGTTTCAGGTCTCTACGATCAGTGGTTTAGGCTGTGCGTTGATCCGTCAGTCAGTCAGTCATTCAGGAAAAAGCATTTTATATGTATCTATAGATTATATTGTTATATTAGCTAATTTACTACAAAATAATGTTATCTGTATCTACTTACGTTCTGTTTCGCAGACGCAATACGCAAGACCCAAGCAAGCGGCTTACCACAGCGCAATATGCACGACTGGGAGAACATAGACAAACAGATGCAGCCCAAACAACCCTACAAAGTCAGGTACCGAATATCACGATAAATATTTACAGAAGGAGGTTTTATGCATGTTCTTTATTCTTTAAAACTGTAATTTCAGACACTGATTTATATTTAAAAACGAGATTACTGATTCTTACGAATTTATCACTGTTTTTTAACGTTAAGTATCAAACACGCTTCAGAGTTTATATATAAATCTTACAAAATAGTGGGTATCTTATTGGTTAAATTACGGCAACCTTACTTTTTTTAATTGGTAGTCCGATTCACATAGAAACAGGTAGGTACGTAAGCGAGCCCAAACCTGAGGTTCTTCAGTTTTACGCTTGTAGGTATAATAGATTCAGTTATGTGAATCCCTGACTGTATTCCCAGTTACACTAGTCATAATCCTTCCATGTTCCATGTTCCTCGTGAGTAGATCGGAGACGAACAAGCATTTATGCAACCGGTACTGCGGTGGGTCGCACACGGTGACCACTCCAGCGCAGCGTGTCGCGCGGCTCGGTCACTTCATAAAGCAATGGGGGCCGGAGGTGCTCCCGCTATCTTCCGGATTCGCAGCCGGGGATGACGGCAGAGTGCGTATGCGAAGATCTTTTAGAACCTCGGCCAGTGTTTAATATAATTATGTAGTTACTCTACGTGTTCAGACAAAGCTGAAAAATGCATATTAGTTATTTCCTCCCATTTTAACTTTTTACGTTTATTTATAATGCTTTTTGTAAACTAATAGAACTATATTTTTATTTTAGCTTTACAAAGTTAGCACCGTGGAAGGTGCTAATGTTGGTCCAGGTACGTCTACACAAATATGTTGAAGTTCAAATTCAAGTTCTTTATTGCTTTCATGTGTTTCATGTTCAAGTCACATGTCACATAGGAGGCGAGCTTTATTTCCAAAATACGAGATTTTTTTTACCAACGTTTCTAATATTTAACCATAATAAATAAATTTGTTAGGTAGCATAAGTGAAGTAATAGCCTATGACCGTTTAACTGCCACCAGTCTCAAGTTCGAATCCAAGGCACGCACGCGCTTAAACAGTAAAGCAAAACATCGTTAGGAAACCTGTAGGTATGCTTGAGAGGTTTCTTCTGCGGCGGCGGCGACGAGTTTGCCAACCCTCATCGAACTATAAAATATAATTCGTGCCATTGTGGATTTAGAACAAATAAATAGCTTCAACGTCACAAATGAAACAATCATACCGATACTTATGATGGAAAATAGAAAAATTTAAGAACTTATTATATAGAGTATAAATGGAAATATTGCAGGCGGTGCGGTGGAAGGCGCCGCGACTTGTACTCCAAAGTCCCCAGTCAAAAAGGCCGAGCCTCCCAAAGGTCCCAAGCCTATAGTCATCAGTGCAGTAAGTTCTAGTCTATATTACCATATAAGTTTAAGACTTGGTCGTTTGCCGAAGCAAAGCTAGGGTATGATAAGGCCGAAAGCGGCATTTCTATATTGAATTGAGCGATGGTATGTTTTAAACCCCGAGTCTTATATTACCTACTAGTTACGGTATATATTATCAGCACAGCTTTCACATTTTAAGTGTTATAATTACGTCACATAGGATCATAATAACAACATCTTAGATGTGGGTAAATTAAAGGAATTCAAATATAATGCTTATACATTCCTAAATAAGTTAATAATATTGTCACGCCTGTCATCCATGGGGGAAGGTAGAGACTATAGATATCCACTTGCCACGATCCTGGCACAACACTTTGTCTTCCTCTATGTGCATTAAGTTGGTTTCCTTTTTTCCAGGAATGCCGCTGTTTGGACCCAACAGGTACGAAAGCTTTGATCGTAGTAATATTTTAACTGGACCTGTATATACATATTTTGCATTCTAACATTCGAATCGCGCAACTAATAGAAACAAAATATGACGAATCTATATCTAGTAAATGGCTAAGAGAACCAATAACAAATAACAAATAATCATATATCTACACAAACACCTAGAGACAACAAAATCTTTGAACGTTTAGAAACAAGATTAGAGACTTTGTGAATACTGTGATTTATTTTCTAAAAACATTTAATTTATATTTCAGAACGTCCATCGAAGACCTGAATGGAAAGAGAGAAATATTCGTCATATTTTTCTTTCAGCAAATGCCTACGCATGTGCTTTTAATGTTTTTATCTATTTTTTAATTTGCTTTTTAAATCGGGTAATTGTTAATAACTATAATATACTTGTACCTACTTCGTAAGATTTATTTTTTATCTTAAAATTTTAGTAATGTGTATTACTAAATAAAAACATTATTTTGTATTATATGATTTTAATGGTAAATCAATTACCATACAATTAGCTTAGATGTAATTCGTATCACTAGGTATTGAAAAAAATAACAAAATTGTCTTTTTACCAGTATCGAAACAGTTTGAAAGAAAATTATAATCATAATTAGGGTAACACCCTAGGATAAAAGATAACTAGAAGACAATTTAAACAAATTTCGTGTACCTACGTTTTTATCTGTCACATCTTAGTCAAACAAGCAATTTGTTTTATAATCCTACCAATTATTTATTATATTTACAGTAGTAACACAATATCACACGTTAAAGGATAGCGTAAGGATAGGCTGACACTGAAGTAACAGCAATCTAATAAGCACCCATTACCCAAGTACATGCACGGAGCCCACTACGCACCGGGCAACCCATTTACACGGCTCTTTACCATCTACCAATCAGTCTTTCATTATTACACGATATAATACAATTATTTTAATAGTGTAATAATTATTACATCCAGATACAGCTATACAGAGCTTTCCTTTTTACAAACATACAGGTAAATGAACCAAAAAATAAAGAAATGACCACGAAAAACCTCTATCCAGTTTAAAGACTTTGTTTAAAATAATTGAATCGAATACGGCAACACAAAGAAGGGGTGTTTTGTTTATATCACAACCTTATCGGCGCAAATCTCCTTATAACAGTGTCTTGTGCCGCCTCGGTGAAAACAAGGCATTGCAACATAAGACATAGCTACAATTTGGCTGTGCGTGCGTTTATCAATGAGCAAATGTTAGGAGGAATACATAGTTATATATAGCGTAGGTATATACCTAACATATTGTTTATTCAATATTATTCAGATATTATAAAAACTGTGTTATGTGAGGTTCAGAACTTTCCATCACGTTCTACGTTTGTTTACCAACACCGTAAATATCCAATCCTCATTGTAATTACACAATATGGTTAATTTCCTTATTTTTGAACCAATTTCTATGTAAGATCGGCTCTATTTAGGTATAGTAAACATTTTCATGATATAAAAAATAATCAGTTGGTAGTTTTTTTATTTTTTACACAAACTAAAATAGTGTTGGATTTGGATTTTACAGAAAAGTAAACAGAGTATTGGAAAATCTGTACCTAAAACATTTTTACCTATTATAAATGCAACCTATGGATCCTACTTATTATATTGGACATGAATAGTTGCACCATTAATGTTGAGTGTAAAAACACTACAGCCAGTTTCAAAATGTCTATACTGGAGATGTTAATCTGCATAAAAATGATAGTTAAGATCTCTTCTGACATCATCAAGCACACTAATATGAATAATATTATTCTTTGAATTTCTATAAGCAAGTGTCACAAACAGTAACCAATAATGTTTTACATTTACAAATTAATGAATTTGGACTGTCGCAAACAAGAATACAGTACATCTAGTATATAAACCGTGAATCCGAACCGCACTCTCGGGTTATCTATGTACAACAGTTACAATTAATTACTGAGCTACAAATTAGAAGATACAGGATCAGACTGATATCGCAAAACGGCGCTCTAACCGAAAAAATAAAACAAAACGTCATACTTTACATCCAATTAGAACTTTTTTTTGTAATTGTAAAATCAATACTACAAAAGATGGTTAAAGCGAATGTCGTATAGGATTTCATCTTTTGTAAGAGAGGGATGTTATTTAATAATGGGAACTAAAACCCCCTATTGTGAATAAAGTCTGTTTATTTGAACAGTTTGTTTACTTTCTTTGAGGGCTATATATGATACCAGCGTGATCCACCACTAACTTTAACATAGAAGACACATTCGACAAGATTCAATATCATTTGCATAGCATGAGAGTACATTTTAACAGTTTATCTATCAAAACTTACTTTTAGTATTACAAGAGCTGTATACATATAAGTTATAGACTATTTCGTAAAAATGTTTTGGGATCGCCTCGCACGTAGCTGACCGACGAATAAGGGGTATATTGGGCACTCATATTTGTGTCCTCCAAGGCCTATAAACACGAAGATAACTCACGTAGTCACGAGGTGTTAGCGGTGTCGGCCTCGCGAGTTGTAGTGGTTTCCTCCGTCGCGACTGTAGCGGCGCTCCTTGCGCTCCTCGCGGTTGCCGCGCGACCGGTCGCGTCGGTCGCGTTCCCTATACTCCTTGTCGCGCGATGTTTCGTGGCTCCTGGTTATGGCAATTTGATATTGTAAAATGATATACCTACACTAACATGGAAAGTATTATGGCAAATTTTCGATTCGACAATTTAATTGAAAGTCAACTTTATGTACTTTGAAATACCGCTGGAAACTTGTATGGCGAAGCATCTTCGCGCCGCTTCAAGCCTACCCCTGTGATTTTATTTCGCTATACCAATTTGAACCGTATGTCAAAGTAGTTGAATCGAAATTAGTCAGGTCGTCGCCAGTATCAGGATACAGTCTACGCAACTCGCATCACTCAGAATCCTCGAATAAAAACTTGAAATCTAATCATATTAAGTCTCTCACAAATATGGCTCAACATTTTTTGAAACATGTCCTAATCTCAAAGCGAACTAGCGCAGCTTTCTGAAAAATTAATTTTCTAACCATTTAACCGCTCGTCGGGTTTTTCGATAAAAAAAATCACTTTACAAACGATATACTAGACGTAGATAAAACTAATCAGGCACAGTTGACACGAAATTCTTTTGCCGGATAAATTCAACTTGGGCGGATAAAGGGAACTCTTATGCATATAAATGAAATGTCCGAAAACTACACTGACCTTGTCTCTCCGGCGGAGCGGCTGTCTCGAGACTTGCGGCGGGCGGGGGCTCGTGAGCGCGGCGACCGCGACCGCGACCTCGAGCGGGACTTGCGACCCTTCGGCGGTGACTCGCGTTCACTATTCAAGTTGAAATCGTCGAATCTGTCAGACAACATTGTATATGTAGTTACATTATATATAAGCTATGCATCCGTTATTCTGCAGCGCAAATAATAATAGTACAGTCGCCAGCAGGTCAAGGTATACAAAACTGTCAAATTTCTCCAAATGATTTTAAACCTTAAATTGTTGAGGATAAAGTTCAAAATCAACTGAGAAAATTTGACATTTTGTGGTAACTTGATTCGCTGGCCACCATACACCTACAGTTCACCGGTATGTTTACATGGAACCTCCAGCGTAGCAGTTACTCTTACAACCGTTAGACCCATGAGGCAGACAATGCTTATCAAAGGCAAACTATGCAAGAAATTCAATTCATCTAGTTTATCAAGATTTACAAGAAAAAAGTGAAGGATTGAACACTTAATTACATAAAGCAGCATTTATTACATGCAATGACAAACATTATTAGTCGAATCAAACTTCCCTGCAAGAAATAATGTTCCTTCAATTAAATGAAACGAGACCTATAACTCACTTGTTTTTAGGAGCTGTAGAACTGTGACTAGAACTGGAACTCGAAGAGGAGCTGGACGAGGAAGAGGAACTCCTAGACCTGTACAAAACAATAATTTCAATTAGTACAAAAAATTAAAAAAAAACTCTTAAAAAAATACTACACTGATTTTCGATTGTATTAGATTTTTTGTATTTAATAGTAAAAAATATAAAATTGTTTTCGCTTTCAAATAGATCGATTAAGAAATAGGAAACATCAAACTAGATCAGAATGGCAAGAGAAGAAAGACAAAAAGCTATAAAAATACGTAAATAGATGTATTAGTGAATGGTAGTTGTCGTTTAGAAACTAGGAAATCCATTTGTTAAATTATTGTTATGTATGATGAATTTTTATATAATTACCCACATCTAAGACCAACCTTCTCTTACTCTTGTGTGGGGACGTCTTGTCATCTTTGTCGTCTGCGCTGTCGGACCCACCTTCTTTGGGACCCTCGCCATCGTTTGATTTATCGGCATTGTCTGAAAACCATGTATATTACTTAATAACTGCTTCCTCAATCTCCTACCGGAAACTACAAATTGTTGCTATGGGTTGCACCGTAATTGCACGGAATACCTAGTATTGTAACCATTAAGGATGATTACCGACGGCCGAAAGTTTACGATTTATCCATTTAGCCCTAAAAATCTACTTCATCTAGACATCTAGCCTACTGACCGGCTTTAGACGAGTTGCCTTGTTCCGCGTCGCTGCCCCACAAGTCGTATTTGGACAGGTCAGCTTCGTCCCCTGACTCGTCGTCATCTTCTTCCTCCCCCTCAGCCTGCCCCGGAGCCGGAGGTGCCTTAGTCTGTAACAAGCATTTATCAGCGTTATAACCAGGAACAACACTGGAAATATGGACGTTAACTTACACCAAAGTAACTATGATTTCAAATGATGAAAGCACAGTTACTTCCCCAATGTCCCGATTATAAAGCATGATACACACCTTAGTCTTTCGCTTCACCCTCTTTCCAGAGGTTTTCGTAGTATTATCGGCAGTTTTCACGGTTAGTTTTAACCTATTCAATAATATAGGTTTTGGCAAAGCAAAACTTTTAAAATTCCCTATAACTGGTGCATTTTCGTTATGATTTGAATTCATGTTAGATTTATCTTGCTCTGGGTTTTCCAGGTTCAGGTTTAATTTTCTTACGATGTTGGGGGGTATAACAACTGGTCCCGGGTCAAAAATATCACTTAAAAAAGGAGTGTCGCCCGTATTTCCATCCATTATCTCTAATTGTCTTTCGATGCTTTCGTCTCTATTGGACTCCTTCTCCCATTCTTCATCATTTGTTAAATTTATTGTTTCTGAAGTTTGAATTGGCTCTTCGTGACTTTGCTTTTCAGTATTCATGTGCTCACTTTGGTTAGCAGGCATAGGATTTTGTGCAATTTGCTGAAGATTTTGCAACGCCAAAAGTAGTGTGTTTGTATTTATACCAGCCAATAAATTTGAAAGATCTACTTGGGTTGCCGGTTGTACCTGCTGTAATGGTTCCTCAGATGGCTCTTTATGTGCCTGAATATTTGGGCTTGTAGGATTTATGTTTGTATCAGTTACAGACTTAGGTGTTGAATGTTGCATTGAATTTTGTTGGTATGGTTCAACAGTCTTCTGGGGCGACGCTTTCTTAATAGTCACATATTCAAGGACGTGAACTCTCTTAGATGGACTTATATCTATTTTTGTAAAATCTTTAGGATCTTCACGACTGACACACCCTTCTGATAAACGTAAAACCTCATTAGAAAGCTCAACAGGAATGGGATCAGGTCTATTCATAGTAAGCTTTGTAATTTGATCAGGTCTATTTGTGGTAAAATTTTGAGTTGCGTCAAAACCATTAGCATTAAGACCTATACCAGGTGTAGTCACAGAAACATTTTGAGTTTGGTCAGGTCTTGTCATGAGATTAGCAATTGTATCAGATCTATTCATGTTATTAGCAATTGTATCAGATCTATTCATGTTATTATTTGGAACCCGATCAGGTCTGGTCATACAAGTCAGGTGATTGTGATCAGGCACAGTCATGAGAAGATTTTGAATTTGATCAGGACTATTAATATTCAAATTTGGAATTTGATCAGATCTCTCAATGTTAGGATTTTGTGGTTGGTCAGTCAGTCTGGTTGTAATATTTGGAATTGGGTCAGGTCGATGCCTGGAAAGATTTAAATTGGACTCTGATATGTTCATACAATTATGATGTGGAGCTCTTGGATAATGTGAAATTGGATCAGGTCTATTCATGGTTAGATTTGTATTACAATCGGACCTGCTGATATTAAGATTAGGAACTGGCGGTAATCTAGTCATTGGATAGTTGGTATTCGGATCAGGTCTATTAATGGTGATATTTGTATTTGCATCTGTACTGTTGCCTATATGATTAGGATCGGTACCCAATTTATCTATGGAAACATTTGGAATTGTATCTGAAAGGGCCTTAAAATTTATATTAGTGTCCTCTACAGATAAAGACTGTGGTGTGCTATGCTTCAGTGGTGACACCATTTGGCTAATCTCTTTATTTTGAAAATCTTTTAGCATATCTAAAAGCATATCATGTTTGTCTTTAATAAACTCTGGTATTGAGTTCTCCTCTGTTTTCTTTTGCGACTTGGAATCCTTTTCTGTTCTGTAGAGCATATTTGATGTGGGGCTTTGTGTTCTGTTCGAAACACTTGGTGAAGGATCCCCACGCGATAATATTTGCTCTTCATCCCCATCTGTATTTTTGTAAAGAGCCTCATCATCTTCATCCCACTCATTTTCGTACATTCTTCTCACACTGTCATAACTTTCCAATGTGTTGTTAGCTTCTGGACTCTTTTGCGCGGAGTCATTGCTATCAAAAATATCCAAAATACTTCTGTTTTTTTGAGTGGTGTTTGACTGTACCAAAGCAAAAATACGATCTGTATTTTCAGGAGAATTATCATTGACACTGTTATTTGTAACTTTCGTGGCGGCCAGGTTATCAAATGGCAAATAATGTTCAGTGGAGGTAAAATTTTCGATATCATTTCTAGAGAAATCCACTACTTGACTTTTAACAGGTTTTGGCTGTAATGGAACATAATTTTGTGGTTCCACAGGTTTTGCATATTTCCCAGTTTGTTGTAGAGGTCTATTTGGTGTTCCCTTTGTATTATGAATAACATCCATTGACATGTTATGTTTATGTATTACCAAGGATGCTCCATTCCCTTTAGCCCAATAACCTTTTTTTCGTACATTATCTTTAAACTCTTGATAATTCTTTTTAGCTGTGGAACCCAGCTTAGTAGGAACATATTCACTTGAACAGCCATCAATATCAATATTTTCGCGAGGTTTAATGTTCATATTACGCAAATTTGAAGTGTAAATATTACCAGTTGCCAAAGGTGACTGTTCTGACTTCTTAACAGTGCTATATCCTTCAAAAGTGTTAGCGTTATTTGAAGCATAAGCATTGACTTTGGGTGCTGTAACGGGAGTGGAGCGCCTCTTTACTTTCCGTCTCTTCCTCCCGCCCCCAAAAACTCTAGATAAGAAATTATCGTCCTCGCTGTGGTATGACACAGAATCTGAATTTGAATCATTGGTTGACTGTCTGGCGGGGGGATTGCTTGATTTGAAAACATTTCTTGTGTTTATTGATTTGGATGCTTTTTCAGAATCAGTGTCTGGGTAATTGGATTCTTGACTGTCACGAGAATTAGAACGAGTCCTTCTATTTGAGGATTGTGAGCAACTTCTACCTCGTGATCCTCTTCCATCTATGGTACTTGCCAAACTACCTGAAGCATGTAATTCTCTGTCAGTCCCAATAAACAATGTTTCAGCACTAACACTTCTACCTATATTTTTATTTAGTTCTTCATCATCTGTATCAGAAGAAATAACAATTTCATCTGGATTAGGTAATAATTTGCAACTTTTTGTCTCCTGAGCAACCATGTCACCAATATTCTTTACTTGGTTTGTTTGCAGACAGTTCACACATCTATCTCCTGTAGATTTTGAGTGAGAATCATTTAAACAGCCTGAGGTCATAAGCCTTTGTCTCCATGAAAATATGGTTTTGAAATCTGGAGCTGGTTTGCCATACAATGACTCAAACTTTTCGGTTGTAATTATGCAATTATTGTAAACCATGGCATATGCTGCGCTCCTAACTCTTTCTTCAAGTGTGTAAGTGACTTGAAAATCTTCAGCTGGATTGGGTCTACTAAATTTGTAAACCATATCATTTTTTGTAGATGAAACTCTATTTTCCATCACAGGATTACAGATTTTTGTTATTACAGAGTCAGTATTATCCTGCTTAGTCTTCTTAGAAAGAATCTCACAGCCTGAGCCTGATGGAGCTGATTGCTCTCTATCACCAGTACTTAAGAACCTTTTCCTGGCTTTAGAACCATTAGTCTTGTAAATCGGCAACATGTGATCTTGTCTCTGGTGGTTAATCTGCTGATATCTACAAAATGCTGCTTTAGTGAATGAAGGAAGTTCACATTTAGAGCCATCACTAAGGCTGTTATTTCTATTGCCTTGTGAATTATTGGAATTCATTGAAAAGTTTGGCCTATTGATATGTTCATTATTGGATTCCTTCTGCAGCACTGTTGGTGGCAAGTTTTTGAATACTGCTCCTTCAGTGATGCCAACCTGAAGGCAGGAAAAATTATCTCCACTTTAATAATGATGTGCTTCAAAAGTTATTGCACTTATACTATAACATCAAGTCTTCTTAGCTTCAAAATCCATTACTCCCTGAATATTTGTTAAAAAAAGAAAACATTTACACAAAAAAGCTGTCAATATTGAACTCGAATTAATGGACAGATATTTGATTACAAGGTTGTGTTAATGATTATGAGAAATATAGATTATTTTCAATATGTCTATCATAAGCATAATATGTGATTTTATTGTTTATAAGATCAGAAGAGATGTTATTTTCTAAACACAAGCAAACTTGGCAAATTCTACAAAAATACAGAAATAGTTAAACATACCCTCTCTGTTCTTTCCTCGGAGTCTGGCTTACGTTTTCGTTTTTTCCTGCCAAATTCATCATATTCATCATCTGAGGATGGTTCACGCCTTCGATACTCCACAACTCCGCGCTCATTGTAACCTCCACCGTAGCCGGTGCGAGCTTCCACCTACAATCATGCGCAAGGACCAAGTCACTTAAATAAATTCTAATGTTTGAAGGAATCCTACCAATCAGATACTTACTTCACCATACTTGGGTGCGTTGCAGACATTACAGGTTTGACGCCGGGCCCAATTAACGTTAGCACATTTGTTGCACTGCCAATCATCAGCATTGAACAATCCGCGAGACTTTTCAGCAGCGGTTTTTCCTATTTCTGTGCCTAGTTTCTTCTTAAACGCTTTGGAACTATCCGGCCTTTCTTTATTACATCGATAACATGAAACTCTGCGTGCAAAATTGATATTTCCGCAATTGGGATCACTGCATATCCAATCCCCGTCGTTCATTTTGTTATGGATTCTACCTTTCTCTAAAGCAATCGAAACATATCCGCAAACATGCACTTCCGTGTAATACAATAATTAAATATTTCGAGATCTTAGCCGAAAGGTAAATAAAAGTCAAAACATTGGCGGAATCTCCACTTTCAAAGAAAACCAAGCTCACTTTTGCAAGAAAAGTAATCAAGCTTCATGCCAGCCATGACGTGACGCAAGTAAAAAAAGAATTTCCTTCCATAGAGTAACGCATCGATAGTGATGGACCATTTCCGTTCCTATTGGTGATGTTAACCAATTATTATTTCTAGTCTTTCATAATTTTATCGTTTGAATTTCTTTTAATGTATGATGTTGACCTTGTTTTCTGTTTTTTTTTATAAAAAACGAGTATAGACTGATGATGATGGATAAAGCCAGTGGCGTAACTACCGGTGGGCTAGACGGGGTAGTGCCCCGGGGCACCCAAGCTCACGGGGCCCCTCGGACTCTCCCCGCAACAAACGAACGAATCTGGATAACGACAAATCTTCAGTACGTCGAATTTGGAACACGAAAAATACGGAACCAACGATTTTAAATAGTTTAGGTGGAGCCCTAGTTGATTTTTTGCCCCAGGGCCTTTGGTTACCTAGCTACGCTCTGGATGAAGCTAATTAAATTATAGTTGATGTCGCAATTCTAACAGCTTATAAAGTTTTATCACATTCTAGGTTCATGGCCATAGTAATTGCGAGCTCAACAATAATATATTGACAGTCGTAGTCTTGTTGTCATTTTTCGTCCAAAAACATTCTAAGATCATGGCAGTACTTCGAGCAACACGGCTCGAAGTGGCAGTACGAATTACGACATTAACTATTACTTTTTCATTACTGAGTACTAAAACTTTTGCGTAAAAATCGATTCCTTAAAATGATAATTTTGGCTTAATCGTGTATTTGACACCAAAATCTTCTGCGATACCGACTACAACTGTAAACACACTATAGTTGAGCTCGCAATTACTACGGTCATGAACGTAGAATATGTTATATGCTGTTAGAATTGCGATATCAACTATAATATAAATTAACTTCATCATCATCCTTTACTCGTCCACTGCTGGACGTAGGCCTCTTCTTGTGAACGCCATAGAGCCCCATCTTAGGCTTTCCTCATCCAGTCACTAATATAACTTAAGCTTAATTTTATTTAGATATAACAATTTTTATTTAATAACTTAATGACAACTGAATACAAAAACTTTTGTTTGCTTAGAAATCGTCTTTGGAGCAGTTTACCAAAATCTGCTAAGTAAAATATTTTTCTGGATCTGCTATGATAAAGGTATAAATTATACATAAACCATATTTGTTACTGTATCATGTAGTTATTGTATTGTTTGTTTCTGTTGTGGAAATAAATTTATTAAAACTTTACTGAGTGCTATAACAAAACGTCAAAAGCCAGTTTGGAGAAGTTCGAGCCTCGCGCGCAATTTACTACTGTCAAAATTGTTTACCGTGAGTGCGGCCGTGAGGTTACTTTTTCAGTTCCATAATAATTTACATCATTGCTTTAATAATACAAATAATAACTATTAATAAGTTTATTTTTTTATTACAATGTTTTGTTGATATCGTTTTTTTTATAAAATAAGCCAACTGGATTTGTGTTGGACTGTCAAAAAGTACGCGAATATTTTGTAAAATACGATTTTTACATAATGTTATCGCATGATGTATGAAGATGAAAACATAAGTTGTACTCCGAAGCGTTGCGTGCTTACTGAAGTTACAAACTCAGCTAACTATGTGTCGCCGACTGCTAACCTTAAGTTACTGACTAATGTCGCGTTGCAATATCCCACACCGCCGCCCAGTGCTGTACACCGAAAAGAGAAATCCCTCCAGATATTATGTGACAGGTAAAGTGGTAAACATACTTAGGCGGTAGGACTAAATTTGGGTATTACAACATAATATCAGAGAGAACTTAAAGTGACGAGTAATTTTAATCTAATTAAAAATATTTTCTACAGATTCCTTAATCTGTATCCACTCCATGGTGATGGTCCAGTGGAAATTCAATTGGATAGTACTGCAGCCAGGCTAGGTGTGGAGAAACGTCGAATGTATGACATAATAAATATACTTGAAGCTATGCAGTGTGCTGTTCATAAAAGGAAGAACACATATCTTTGGCATGGAGGATCTCGGCTGAATTCGTTTTTAAAGATGCTGAAGAAGCAGGGGGAGCATCTGAGACTGTCTGAAGCACTTCGAGGGAAAGCTCCCAAGCCCCCAACACCTAAACATAAGACTCTAGGAGTGTTAGCTCAGAGATTCTTGATGCTTTTTTTAGTAGAACCTCCTGTAAGTATGATAATATTATCTTTACAGTAATATAGTTGCTTTTTTGGTACAGTTGACAAGTTTTAGGTTTGATAAAGATTCTGTGTCAGTTTCTGCCAATCATGTCAGTTTGCTTCTTGTATAGGCACAGGTTAATCTATACAAAACCAGTTTAAGCTGATCTCACATTGTCTAGACTTCCTATACTGTAAGTGTAAACTGGTTTTGTATAGCTTGATGTGTAGCCGTGCATACCTTGCTCTTGTCAACTGTAGCTAAACTTATTTATTCCAAAGCCAAAATCTAAACGAACATAGTTCTTTCATAGACAGCCCCCAAAACACTAGCCCTTCAAACTACTTTCTTGAAACAAGTTATTTGTTATAATTTGACTTTTCCTTTCTGTAGAATACTCTGATAAATCTGGAGATGGCTGTAAGAGTACTAATAGACACATCCAGCAAAAATAAAACAATTCTATCACCAGAGCAGCAAGACCGTCAACACAAATCCAAAGTAAGGAGACTTTATGATATTGCCAATGTATTTATTTCTATTGGTCTCATTGAAAAAGTGTCAGGAAATTTAATATTAAAGAAGCCAGTTTTTAAATATGTGGGGCCACATAAGATGAAAAGGAGTGACAAGACAACAACTCCATCTCCAATCACTCCACTGTTAGTGCTGGACAATGAGCAGAGGGTCTCTGCTTGCCATGTGTTTGCTGGGAGGTCCAAACGGAAACTGGAGTTCACAACTCCTACATCCACTAAAGAACTGAAGCTTGGTATCACAACCCCACCTCACACACCGTCACACAAGTGGGATGAAATCCTGCTTGTTGCTGACATGGAACTGACTAGAATTAACAAAGGAGTAGTCTTGTGATTAATTTTGAATTCAAATAATATTTGTAATAATTCAGATTGTTTATATAGTTCTTTTTTATTTTTGTCTTCCAGGAAATAAAGAATGTCATAGTGACTTTTATTATAGACAAAATTATAATGTACTTTGTTCCTATATTTAAATTTTATTCAGTTGTTGCTTAGAGCAGTATGATTTTATTTGTCACATATTAAAATATTTAATTTCCTCAGTAGTGCTAATAAGTACATAGTACATAGAGGGATAGTTGAATATACATATTTAACCAAAAGTATATTTGTGTGTGAGAGATTAGACTGGACTCCTGTTTAACACTACTTTATTTATGTAATTTTATTACCCTGTTGCAGGTTTATTCATATGACTATAAAATCTATGACAAAAAATTATGATAATCATTTTGTAACTATGTTTAGCCTGGCTGCTAGTTGTGGACATGGATTTATATAGAGTATGCTTTTATTTTCTATTTGTTTATTCTTTAATCAAAATAAATGAAATGACCTTTATTATTATTTTGTTTTAAGACATCCAAACTATTCTTTTTTTGTCTTTAGTGAGCAATATTACATTAAAAGTTATAAAATGTCTTCATTCTTAACAAATAAAAATCTTTAATCTTTGAAAAAATAGACTTTTTTGACATAACTTAAAAAGCTACTTTAAACTACCAACTCTTTCTATTGATTGATTGATTCAAGAAAGAAGAAATGAAGAGCAATATAATGTTCACTTAATTGACATAATTAATGAATTGAAACAATCATATGAATCTTAGCTTTTATTTTAATTGTAACTAATATTAAGGTATATTGAATCTATTTACACACAAGAATACACCCATTTAATATAAATATTGATATTCTATGATTAATAAATTGTATAAATTTATATTTAATCTAAAAGTGAATAGGAATGAAGCACTAGCTGCTGCACTTGGGCAGAGTATTAATCTTAATATGCTGATATTTTTTCCAATGTCAAAATTTTATAATTCTATAACACTGGCCCAATAATTTTCATTTAAGATAATTGTAGTCTGAGTGCAGCACTAAACCATCAATTAAATGTAATGTCACTAAACAACAAAACCCATCTATGCATGATAGCCCACCCTCTTGAAGTGCTATGAAATAACAAGCAACTGCTGTGTTATAAAGTAATAAGATAAAATACTTTTGCTATGACTGACTATTCATGGCTATTAAAATTGGTGTGAAGTTTTAAAATGATAATGTTTTATTAAAAGATAGGTATTAAAAGAAAACTGGCACTAATAATTTAAATAATTTGGACCTATGCGCGACTGCTACGCTAGAGGCCTGATTTGATTCCCAGGTCAAACAGTTTGCTCACCCCCTATTAAATGGGATCTGAACATACTGGTGAAATATAGGTGTGAATTAAGTACACCTCTGCCTAAAGTAACCCATTATAAAATACGGGAGCGATAATACAGTACTAATCTATACATTCTAGCCTTCAATTATATTTTTTTTAGTAATTTCTCAACTATAT
Organism: Subacronicta megacephala; assembly: GCA_958496365.1. Lineage (NCBI taxonomy): Eukaryota > Metazoa > Arthropoda > Insecta > Lepidoptera > Noctuidae > Subacronicta > Subacronicta megacephala. Next base: position 6,368,433 of record OY292516.1, on the reverse strand, counting down.
AAAATTTTTAATTAACACAATAGCCTGCAACGTAAAAATTACAATGAAAATATAATAACACAATTATAATTTAAAACGAAATGCAAATTTGACAAGTTATGATTATAGCTTCTTCTAATGTAGCAGAAGAAATATTGTGTAAGTTATCATGTAATAGAAAGAATGATTGAAAAACAGCCGATTGTATTTAATTGCTTACAAATTGTGAAATCCACACCAGTAAATATAGGCTGTTGTGATTGACACACAACTAAAAACTGTACATTTTTTAAATAAACATCTTTGCGGAACATACATTTGTATGCATTAGTTTGTTTCGCCGAGGCTTTGAGTTATTCTGGTGGGTGGAGGCAGGAACAGTGGCAGGTGTCCGTGTCACACTTGCTCTATCATTGGGAACTGTTCCGGGTCCTCAGACTGCGGAAGCGCCTCCGCGTCGAAGAAGCTTGCATGAAGAGCTACTACTGTCACCGTAGCACCTGAAAAAATACTGTAGCTTGACATTCTTAAAAATTATATGATGTTGTTTCTTACTACTTACTATGACTAAAAAAACTACATTAAAATCAGTTATAAACAACTTATGTACACATATATACACACTTTTTCTTAAAAGTATAATTTCTCTTATTACCTAATACCCAGAATAGTACAGCACCAGCCCCAGCTAGCCAACACAAGGCCATAGAGCATGCTGCAGCCACTGCATACTGCTGTGTTTTGCTCAACTCCCATCCACCAATCTAACAAAGTTATAGTAGAAAAAATGGATCAATAAAGAAGAGATCATAATATATCATCCACCTAGATCCCACAACACAGGGAATCCTAGTGTGGGATCTATAATATTTTTCTTTTTTATCATATAATAAAGAAATAATTATGATATACATAATATGGCACTTGTTATGAAAAGAGTTAAGAGGTTTAAACACCAAAAAATTGAAAGGGCTATAGGCAACTTACTTTAGGCTGAAACAAGAAATTAATGATCTCATTACATACTGCACATTGATGCCAATACATAATCTCATGAAATGTGTAATATTCTTACCTTCCAAGTGTTTGGACCTGATGTGAGTTTTCTATATCCAAAGAAACTTGCCACCATAGCAATCAACAAAAGTGGTGAAGTAATTCTAAAATAATAAGGACAATGAGATATCAGATCAAAATTATAAAATTGCAAAACATGTTTTAAGATTGTACCAACAGGCAATATGCAAATAATCCAAGGAACACCATCAGGTAATTTGCTTGAAAGTATTCCACATTCCGGTAAAAACGTCGTGTTAACCGAGGTATTGATGGTGGAGCCTACAACAAAAAAATACTTAGTTTTTTTTTTATGGAATCAATTAATATCTTGTTTAAATCTGCTTTAGATTGTCTGAATCAATTTTGTGTCAATAATTTTATAGTAATATTATTATTCCATTTATTTAAAGTTTACCCATATTGTTTACATTTTTAAATATTTTTATAAAACACAGAAGATAAATAAAAAACATTTAAAAATATAAAAATAGTAATATTATTTTTATCATCATTTGTTTTTCAATGTTGTGGTAAAAACAATGAAACTGATCAATATAATTAATATTTGTTGGCACATAATGGTGAATAGGTTCCTTATAATTATGATAATAACCTTAAAATTGTCAGTGGCAACAAACTGCATCCATGGCCGTCTTGAAGCAAGAACACCCATTAGCAGTGCTGGTCCAGCACCACTACGCACATGCTGCAGTAACCTTCAGAAATTCTTAAATATATTAAATGTCAGCAATAATAAATGTAAAGTTAAGTCATGACAGAGAAAGGCTTGTTAGTAAGGTGAAATCCAATGTACTAAATAAAGCTATGTGGTGTATTGTATTAGATTAACTTCTTTATTGAACAGTTATACTACACAATAAACTGCGTTTATATGTGGCAATAATTTGTATTTTTCCAAGCAGTTATTAAGAAAAACACGGGTTATTTAATTGAAATAAAAATGCAAAATAAAATATAATAACAGATCTAATCAGCATAATGATAGTAGCATGTAATAAGATACAAATGATATTGAATTTAAACCACAACAATTTAACGTATTTGCAAAGCAAGGAAATCACCACGTAGCGGAAAAGTGTTATTGTTAGACTTACAATTCCATATCATTGACATACTTTTGAAAACCTTTCTTCTCTATCGTGGCATTAATTTCCCCTGAGAGATCAATATTCACATTCTCAGACATGATGAATTAAAAACGGGTATTTGTTAATATAAAATAAATTTATAGATCGATGTTTCCAAAGCAGTTTGTTGTTTAGGTTCACAAAATAATAATTATGACGTACGACTCAAAGTCATGTGTTCTGTCACTGTCACCGTCAAAGACTACAATTAGAGATGAAGCGTATATACTAGAACAGATCCAAGGAATAGGTATTTCATGATACTAGCTGATACCTATTCCAACTAATAAAATACTCGATCCAACTAGTATCATTGTGCCTGTGCGTATAAATTTGAATTTGAACCTTATTTCAATCTAGTTAAAGGTAAATATACTCTGTCTATTAACCAACACTCAATACTAGTCAATAAAATACTCGTTACATTTGGAAATACTCGATCCACCTAGTGTTACTGTGCCTACGCGTACAAATTTGAATTTGAACCTTATTTCTATGGGCATTAAAATGATGCGACGCGCACTCGTGTTTACCAAATTATTGGTGTGTCAATAATTTGAATTTGAACCTTATTTTTATGAGTATTAAGATGACGCGACGCGCACTCGTGTTTACCAAATCATTCGTGTGTCAGTCATTTCAATTTGAACCTTATTTCAATCCAGATAAAAGTAAATATACTCTGTCTTTTTGAAGCAATACTCGATACGAACCAAATACTAGGCATACTCGACGGACTTTATACACTAGGTACTTTGTAAATACTCGAGACTATACGATCCGATACAATACAGAGTATCGAGTACGGACTAGTATTTGTTGGGTAATCTTGTTGGATGCCGGCTGATTACCATTTTTTTAGTATAGATTACTATGAAAAATGAATTTTAATATACGGTACGATGTAGTACCTAGATAAATATTTAACGTCAACAGTCCTAAGCCTGTGTAAAGTATGAAGAGAAGATTCCAATTCATTACGTACTGCATCCGCAGCCGTACGCGTACTTCATACTAGGTGGAACAGATATTTGGATCGAGTATTTATTCGGAATAGGAATAGGTACACCTAGTACGAAATTTACCTAGTACGACTCATCTCTAACTACAATATAGCGATGGGCGATTATTACTAAAAACTATCGAATTATTCAATACGGCAATGTATTCGAATGCATTCGAATAACTACTAATTTCATTCGATAGTCCGTCGATCGTAGTCAAGCGCGATAACATGCTGCGTACGAATACTACGAATCGATAGTCCAATAGTAGTATAACGCGCGTGTATTAAATGGACCGAATGAATCGAAGGCGTCCTCGATTTTTATTCAATAAAACTAGTAATACTAATAACCTAGTATTCGATGTCGAAAATGAAACGTAACTATTAGTAATTGAGTATAACGTATGTTTCGATAGTTCGATAGCAAATCGCGCGGTGTAGTAAATCAACCGAATAAATCGAAAGCATCATGGATTTTTATTGAATTAAAGTAATTTAACTATTACTTGCCTATTTGGCTCCGAAACATAATAAGTATTACCCACGATAGTGATTCGTTTGGTCGATAGTGATTCGTTGTTTTATAGTGTTAACGAATAAATCGACATTCGAATACATTCAAATACAATTGTCGATTCATTCGATATTTTTGTTAGTAGTAATTGCCCATCGCTACTACAATATAATACTGATCATAGCCTTTTTATAAAATATTTTGGCAAGGCATCAGAGGCCTTTGTGCCAGGAAAGGAAGCGCAGACTCATATTACATACATATTGCTGTCCCCCACTGGGGTAGACAGAGTCTTGAGATTTCCACTTGCTACGATCCTGGCACACTACTACAAGATATTAACCCAGGGCAATTTATATATACAGAATAATCATAAAAAAGCATTGCTTTATTCTCAAATAAAGATAAAAGCGTATTATTTATTCGTAAAATATAAGTTCTAAAAATTGCCTTGGGCACAAAAAATATTTTTTTTTATTGATCTTTCGCAAATTATTCAGCTATAATAGGTAAACTAGGTTCTAGGTAGACATTCTAGGTATGTACGCACAGCTACACATCAAGCTATACAAAACCAGTTTACGCTAGCCTCTTATAGTATGGGAAGCTTAAACAATGCGAGATCAGCTTATAATGGATTTGTATAGGTTGACCTGTAGCCGTGTGTACATGACAGTAGAAATTGCGACAGTCAACAATAACTTATTCACGACGCTTATTTTGGTGTAAAACAGTGGATTCGGTGAAAATTTTACACCTAAATCTCCTACGAGAATGTTCATCTTCATATATGATTGATTTGAAATAATCAAATTATGACATTGACATTATTGACAATTTATTAATTTTTGACAACCAAAATTATTTATCAATAGCACGATTCACGGATTGATTTCAATTTAATTCGAGTTTCTTTTTATTATTATTTGAAGTAAATCCTGTTTCAAAAAATTAAGGTACTTTTTCCTTATAATGATTACTAATGTTTCGTATCTATTTCTCGTTATAGCTTCTGTGATTACATTGGAAGACGTTCACCAGCAACTGGTTCAGCACAACACGGGTAGATATATTGTTAGTTTTTCGTGGTTATTACAGTACCATCTGTACCATGAGGATACATGAGGATATTGATGTTTCAGGAAACATTTTATGCCGCACGTGTGGCATCGACGTTTCATCAATTAACTCGATATTTTCAAAGTCGAGTACATTATCTCGATATTCGTTCAATGACACTCTGTTCAATAAGGATGATGTTCTAGTACAGGTGTTTACAACTGACATTTTTTTCAGCTACCCTGTCATATCATTTCACTATTCAAGTTGTTTACCTACTGGGGAGGTAATATTCCTACTTCTATTGAAATTTAATAAGTGTACAAATGACAGCCACATTATAAATACATTCCAACAATTGCAGTGGGAAGAAAGCACTTCCTGGTATCCAGGGTATCGCTGGAAGCCCTGTGCGTGCCCAGTATGTGGAACATACATTGGATTTGTCTTTGAGCCTATCAACCCTGGTTTAGTAAAGCCATCTAAAACATTTTATGGACTCATCCTTACAACTGTAATCAGCGAACATTGTAAATATTATAAATCTTTCTCAGTGATTTGATGGGCATCTTTGTGGGTCAGGTTTTATATTTGTCTTGTCTTTGGAATAGTGTTCTTCTTGTTTGTTAAAAATGTCTTGCTGTATTGTGTGAATTTTGTGCTTATTGCAATTGGTAAGGCAAGTTAAGTACAGACATTGTTATAAACCTCAATGCATTTACATCATATTAGGTTGTAATAATAATATCCTAATAAGGTTCATAGTGGATTTTCTTGTTATGCTTTGTGGTGGGCAGGTGTCCTACCAGATCTACCATTACTTGACCATATCATTTTATCTTCATAAAGTAGCCACCACTTTATTTTTTTTTATGTTTGGTGGATTAAATTCTGAGAACTATTATTCACCTTTTCACACTGTGACAAAAATTACATTTGGGTATTTATTAAAACTGGCCCGAAGTGGATGAATGGAGTTTATTATCACAGCATGTGCCATTTTATCTAAACCACATAAGGGTTCCAGTGCCTTGAGAATAAAGATATTTGTAGTGTTTGTAATTTTGTGACTTGACAGATTTTCAGTATCATGCTGGTTTCAATCACAAAGTATCACACAGCTGGTGGCTGTTTCTAAATTATTTAGTCATTGTCCTGTCCTAGTGTACATTGTTGATATATTTGTTCAGATTCACTGATGCATGTAGTTGCCTCATGAGGGCAAAACAATGGATTTTGTATTGTCTACAATATGGTGCTTGACGGGTTAATCTTGATTGGCAATTTATTTCTGGGCTTTATTTTTGTATACTACATGTGTGATTGTTTGGTTAAGTGAATTTAGACAACAAATATTTTGAGGGTGTGACGACCTTTACGTTGAACTAAGTCTTGTGTCAAAATGATGAGGGATTGAATGCATAACATTTGATTGAAAAACAAAAAGTAAATATGAATAATTTTCATTTTCAGTTCTGAACTCCTTGACTGAGTATCCTGCAAAAATATCTAATTAAATTGAATATGGCTACTACTGAAACATTATCAGATGAAGATAAAGAATATTTAGCTAAATGTGAGGAAGAACTAAAAGATAGATTTACAGAGAAAGATGAGGATTTTATGAAAGTGTTTAATGAGGAACCTTCTACGCCACCTGTGCTTGACTCATGGTGGGTACCAAACTCCGGGCGTCGTAACGATCGCCGCAGCAACAGGCGCAACCATCCTTACCAACGCGACGGCAACAGAGACAGGAACTACGACCGACGCGATAACAGAGGATACAATGACTACAACAGGAGTCACGATGACAGGGGACCGGGATACCGTCAACGACACAGATATCACTATTAGACTTACTTATTGCCGTGTACGACTTACTGGTTATTAGAATAAATAAAACAATTATTTTTCTCAAAAGAATATATTCTCAATTATTATGGCTTGATTTACATTTTAACAACTTAGAATTACATAATAAATCATCACCGATAAAGTAATGTAGCTACAGCAACCATAAGGTGGAAACCGTAACAGAATAAATAAATATCTTAAAATTCTCACTGCTACTCAACAAGTCTAATGATTATAAATTTATAACAATAATTATGCCGATATAATTTTAAACCTAAGTTCATCTATTACATTCCTGATGTACACAAACAATAACAACGTCAAAATATTCTGCTTGAATAGACGCACGCGCTATGTTCTATACTTCAATAACAGCTGGGACACTTTGGTACTTGTACTTTCTACCTTCGATATACACAATAGTTATTTCGCGTGGCCTTTCACAAAAATATATACTATCTCTTTCTAATCTCAAATAGGAATATGTTGTATATACAGTACATATATGAAATAAAAGGACGACGCCATTATACTGGCCATTGCGGTAGATATATGCGCAGCTATGCGCTTGCGCAGCGCGGCGGCTTTAGCTCGCGTGCTCTTACACAAGACAAATAATAAATAATGTTTTACAACCAGATAAATCTGAGTAACATCATGCTAACGATTACTAAGCACAATGACGATTACATTCATCAAGCATTATAAGATAACTATTAAGTTTTTTTTTACTATTTAATTAATCATATTTATATACTGGCTACTCATCTCTGTACTGAAGCGTCACATCACGAACATAATCTATTGTTTATTGAAAACTATTTTCATTGCGTGTTCGTAATATTTAGGCTATCATAAACATTTATGTAAATATGTGACATGAATGAAGATATGTTAGATATTCAGTAAATTCAAATTCAGTGTAATGTAACCATGATAGTGTAACCAATCAGTGACAACGCTCCAATAAGTGAAAAAATGCAACCATAATAATCAAATCACAGTACAAGTGTAACATAATTATGCTCACTAACTTAATATTATGACTCAATACAATCAGACACGACAACATAACATACAAAATTTACTACACAAAATATAAATAAATAAAATATACTGACAGTGTCACCGACCCTTGCGCGGGCTTAACTGGAGCTGTTTGGGCTCGCTGCATTGGCAAGAATTATTTCAGCTCCCGCCAAATATCATCGAGCTACCTCCAAATAAATCATGAATGAACAAGAATCACTTTCATAAAATTAATGTGTGTTCCATTGCTCGGTACTGGACACGCCAATAAGTCGGCCTACAAACATATAGGTAATGATGATTGATTCATTAAATATAACTTCTACATAACATACAGATTTTATAGTTACAAATATGCTTTTTAATTTCCTTAACAATGCACAATATTAATTGTATGAATTGACACGTAATAATTATCGGACTGTTCGGGTTTACGAGCGGTGACCGTAGACCCGACGGAGCCGCAATACAACAATCTATACGCCGTCCATCGTAGAGTCCACAACTGTGAGCTCTCTCCGTCTCCATAACTTTCAACTTACATACAAATGACAATTGACTAGGATTAATGCACTTGCTCAGTAGAGGCCGCGGGCAGGCGGCCCGCGCCCGAGCGGCGGCACTCGTATCCGAACACGCCTCTAAATTCGGAGATGATGAAAACATTGGTCAGGTTTCAGTACATTTGACTAGAAATGCGCGTAGACGTTTATAATATTGTCTTCATGTGTCGGCCGATCGATGTTGATCCGCGCCACTACGTTTCGAGTCACAATGCGAGTACAAAATCGTTTTCAGACTCATCGGTACTAAAGTCGAAAAGACTGACTTGTAAAAGTGTCAAATCTTCGTAGCAAATTTCATAAGATAATCTAAAGCTTATTTTTGATTTGAAAGTAGAAACGTGGAGCGCATAGCGTCCGGCGCGTCCGGTGCGTGCGGCGAGTCCGGCGAGGGCGAGCGGCGGCAGCGCGCTCAGATGAAGGTCCAGCACTCCATGATCTTGACGATGAAGTCCTCGCGCGTGGTTAGCGGCTCGTTGCCGTACGTCTTGCAGCGCTGCGTGCGCCCCAGGTACAGGTCCCCGTCCAGCCACAGACCGAATTTTCCGCTGAAAGTGGTTCATTATTAGAACGTTGATGAGATCGTAGACTATTCCTTCAAATCAGGCCAATTTAGTTTCAAGTTCTATTTAGATTTAGATTTTTTCTCTTTCTCTATGGCCTTCCGGCTATGTGACGTCAGACGTCGTATAGGTTTTTATTCTTAACCTTATTTCTTATGGCGGTGAGATACTATGGTTTAATAAAAAATATTTTCATTGTCTATACTAATTAGAATTAAACCTATTTCTGGGCTAAAATGCTGACAGTGTGACATAAAATACTTACTCGCCGGCGCCAATGGATATGTTATCGTTGCTGCCGCGAATAAAATACATATTGTCCCCAGTCCAACCCCAATACTTGAATTTGGTTTTCACTGGTACAGATTGATCTGGAATTCAAATAATAAATTGTGAAGCTTTTCTAATTGGAGCTTCCTGGATTGGCCAACACAAACAAAATATACAGTAGACAGAAATGTCGAACCGAATAGTTATCGTAGCAGATAGTAGTGTATTTTGGCAGAATCCGCTGTTTTACATAATGTGCTAAGATAACGATCTTTAAGCAAATGTTAAGTCAGGTAAAATATCAACAACTGACCTTCCTTTTCATCCTTCTTGGCTTCGTCTTTAGGATCCTTGTCCTTAGTGTTTTCGATTGCCGAGTGGGACTGCCGCCGCGCCTCGTCACCGCTGCACTGGAAAGAAAACAGCAGCGACTCTCCCGTGCCGTAAAAGTGCTCCGAGGGGTGCAGCGCACATGATGTGAGAGCGCCAAACACCTGGAGACAGTAAATCATGTTAGAATATACAACCTTAGTTTTTTTTTACCCGAAATCCGAAAGTAAGTAGTTTGTTCAGAATCAGTGTCCCAAAACATGTTAAAATTATTCAAGTTGGACAGCCATTTTTATTACGAAAATCGGCGCAAGAAACATGGAGGTCAATCATTCGCCTGCGCCGCCCGGTGCCCTTAGCTACTTCGTAGTCACCCGGGCAAAAATTAACGTTGTATTCTTATAATATTATAGTTTAGCGAGATAAAACTTTGCTCGACTTTAACCTAAGACCAGGGTAGCAGCCACGCTGAGGATCACTAGACTAATGAGGCAGTTTCTTTCTTGTCTAGTTTTTTATTTTCTGTCGACCTTTAATAGTATCGATATACGTATACACCAGTGCTGTTAATTTCCCGTGTCAGGTACTCACGTTGTTGTCAGTGTCTTGTATAACGAGCAGTACGGGGCTGTCGACGCGCTGCATCTTGCGATACATGGAGGCCAGCGAGAAGCCGTGCTGGCTCGTGCTGAACGTCAGTGACCACATGTAACCCTGCGCACGCGCCGGCAGCACCGAACACAACTTCTCTCTGCAAAAAAAAAATGTATTTTATATACCTATCTCGATTTACACGCAGTTATGGCATGATATTGATTTTTAAATCTAGCACATAATTGTTATCGTGTTGATGCATAAAAATCTTTATAGCGAACCTGTTTTTTTTTGTGATGTTAGATTTTTGTTTACAAATAAAATATAAAAAACAGTACGCACGTCTACACATCAAGCTATATAAATCCAGTTTACGCTGGCCTCTTATTGTATGGGAAGCTTATACAATGCGAGATCAGCTTAAACTGGATTCGTATAGGTTGACCTGTAGCCGTGTGTATTATTACAGATATCAGAAAGCTGGTATTTCGTAGCACACCTTATCATTAGCATGGTAAATTTTTCTGAATAAAAGCAATGAAAGCAATTTACCTGTGTTCCATGGTGAATATCTCCGAGGTACCGATGAGGTCAGGCGGGGAGAACTCCATGTCGATGGAGGCGCCCGACGAGTATAGAGCGCGGCGAAGCTCATCGCTCATCGACAACACCTACACAACAAATAAATGTTATAATACCTTCACATTATAAAAATAGTAATTATTATTTGGAGGTAAATAACATCAACCATTTCCAAGAAATGTTGCTGGTAAAGTTTCGAGCCCCCTCAGATTGCACAATAATAGGTAATCGATCGGTTTGGTTAAGTCATTACAAACTGTGCTTAAATACTACCTTTAATCGAGCAGATAAGGTACGTTATGGCACGTGCAACGTTCTAACTATACTAGTGATTGCTTGTGTAATGAAATAGTGGGGGAAATGAATCTTTCGACATATTTTTATAAATATGTAGCTAGGTAGGTACTCTGTGAGGGCTCATGGTTATGGTACAGTCATGATCCAATGAACATGGGGAACAGGTATAAGGCATTATGTGTATTTAAGTGATAATTTTTACATAGAAAATAAATGCAACATACATGCATTAATGATATGTAAAAAGTTGAATAACTATTGACAATGATAACTGAATTTAATTATGAATAAGACAGTGTTGCCACTCTTTCAAATCAAATAGTCCTGCGAGACGGTTTTTTTTAAATTTAAGGCCTCATTTTTTGTATATCGATCACTTTATTAATCGTTCAATGAGTTTGTTTGATAATGGAACCATTCTAATATTCGATGAGATGGCAACACTGCACATTTCCACGTAGTGGTCGACAAGATGCACTAGCAGTAGGTAGCAGTGATGCATTCCCTATCTACAGTTCACATTCAACATTCATAGTGAACAGTGCGTGTTCGTGCGCACTACTAAAATACAATAATATACAACTCAGTCTATGTCCAATGTTCCTTAAAACTATTATTATATTTCTTGCTGCAAATATCGTTAATAAAATCTATTAAAATGCACTTAGGTACAGACAGATACTTAAAGTCGATGTTACCGCAACATTAATGGTTTTCTAATTAAAATTATACTAAAAAAAATATTCAGGTAGGTAATTAGGTACAGGAATAACAACAATGAACACTTAGCTTTTAAATTAGGCGTAGATATTCCTGCATTAAAAACATTGCATCTATTACCCAGCGTGAATAGCATTGAGATACCAATCACCGGTTACCAGTTGTTAGTAAACTCTTGATAACCACAACAGAGTTTCATTGACATCCTAATTACCACCAGTCAAATTCTGATAATCAAATCGATTTCATAATTAGACTGTTCTCGAGTGAACGAGACTATTATCTACTTACCGTGAAATTTAAACAAGAATGTTAGTGAACTTGGAATTACGTAAATATATATTTATTTCGGAAGATAGCTGTACGTTTTCGATCAGTTCTCACCTCACATATGGAGTGTATGGTTCCTCGCCTCCGAGCGGCGCGTCCTAATGTGCCCCTGTCGCATACTGAGTGTATCGTCCCCCTTCTTTGGACGGCTACATTAAACACTATCATCTCAATTTTCCGCACCTTTGCCGCGATGGTGCGCGCGAGTCGGCGTATGAACCGAAACATTGTTTTATTATTCGATTAGTAGTGAACACCTGCCTTTATGTGAAGTGCTACTAAGGCTGTATACCTATTGGGGACATGCTGACGTTTTACTGAATTATTCGTTGTACACTATTATTTTTGCATGACCGGGAGCATGCGAGCGATTCCATTCGCGGCGTCGTAGTAACTGTTTCCTGTCAGCACATTGTCCAAAAAGAAATGTCGTCATTATCTCGTTTATCGGCTTTATCTTCAAATATAAAACATCAACGCGGTGAGCAATCTCTGGATTAGAGTCGGGATTACGAATTATTTACTATAGCAGTTGATCAGCAATAAATATATGCTGATAACATTTTTTAGCTCAGGGGATAGGCTAAAGCCGACCTAAATCCGCATCACCAATGCAAACGTTCATAAGCTTACATGACAGAACCATGACCGTCTCGCGTTATTTTTGAACCTATGAAAGTAGAGCACTTTTTAATTTTTAGAAACCTATTGTAAAGGTAACTAAAAATAAAAATCGTTACGGACACGCACTCGTAGATATAATGCAATTTTTGGAGGATGGCAATAAGTGTTGCGAAAGGAGACCAAGATGCTTGACTATCGTTATTTCAGTAAGTACCTATATTATTTATACCTGGGGCTGTATTACCACGTATTAATACCATAATTTTTACGTTGTGAAAGAGGGACGCCACTATTTAACCTGTAGAGCAGCATCCCTCTCTCACAACCTAAAAATGATGGCATTAATACGTGTTAATACGGCCCCTGTACCTATGTATATTGGAACGAGATGTTTACTACATTGACTGTGTAAGAACAGCACTTGTCATGCACGAAAGTAAAACTTCGTGATTCAATAGTCAAAAGTGGAACGAAAATACGATGCTCTGAATGTAAGTAAAACGCGACCAATTAAGTAGCACAAATTAACCGGTAGACAAACGGAGCAAGGTTAATAAAATTACATTTCAGCGATTCTTATAACTATCGTCAATATTGTGATTTATAACTTTTCGTTCGCTTTCTATATGTTTTACCCTACAGACAGACGCAAACCAAAAAATACAGCGACATTCATTTAACAGTCGCATTAATTTATCTACGTTTCTGAAAACGTGATTTCTAAAAATATAATTGTGTTCTGGTTTATTATCAAAGTATACCTTAGTTGTGTTAACCTGTATGAATAATGTATTACGTAAATGAGTACTAGGCGTCATCATCCATGCCGACAGGTTTTCCGGTTATACGACCAAGTCGGGGTACTGAGCACCGTGTGTAGCGCATTTTTTTTATACATATATAAATGTGGGCGTACCTACTAAGCTAATCTTAATAAATCATTCGTCTACATTATATTAGGTCATAAACGAATTTAATAAGATAAGATGGCAATATGAATTCAACATTCAGAAAACACAAGTTTTTGATAATGATCTGAATGATCGTAATGATAGTAGATATCAAATGGTGACGACAAAATTGACCCCAGCATTTTTAAATAACTTATATGTTATATGTTAAATTGTGACTACCTCGTTAGTCTAGTGGTCCCAATCGCGATTGTTACGCTAGAGGTCTTGGGTTCAATCCCCAGATCGAGCAGTGTCATTAGGATTTTCTACGAAATTCTCAGTAGCAGCTCGGAGTCAGGATTTGTGCTCAGTGAATGGCAATGGCTCGCCCCCTATTACATGCGAACTTTGGGTGTACATTAAATACACCTCTCCCTAACCCTTCGGGGAATACAGGCGTGATGGTATGTTAAATTAGATATTTACGAAAATTAAAAACGAATGTGATAATTATAATCTTTAACCTGGTCACGACCCTATCATCGATTATTACGTAGATATTTTTATTAATAATTAAAAAAATATTATTGACTGATTGTAACATTAGTTACTTTTGAGACGACTTTCTTAACAATGATTCATAGGATGGGCCTGCGACTGTTGAATATTGCCTATTTGTCGACTATAAATACTAATGTTATCAGTAATTCTTTTAATTTAATTTAGGTATTATAAAATCGATGACTTCAGTATCTATGAATGTCACCTCGACAGTTAAAAGAATAAACAAGGCTTTATAATATCTTCAATGGAATGATTTCATTTTAGTTAATTATGCATAAATGCCGTTAGTTTCCATGATTGAATTTTTTAATTTATCTAACGCTCATATATAATATGTAAATTGATTCGTGTTCTATATGTAGCGTACCTACCACATAACAAACGGAAAATAATAAAGTAGGTAGGGATATTTCACAATTCATCTATGCTGCGCCGGCGCCGATTTACCAATACACGAATGATTTCGGACACGGAGGCGTCGACTTTGCGATGACTTTGCTAAGTTATAATAAAAAACTACCTCATGAATAAACATCATGGCATCAGTATGAAAAACAATACGACATCAGTTTCTATACATGGTGTTTCATGATCTGTCTGACCCTTAGAGGCATATCTGGAGTAATAGATTACAGTGAGAATGAATAAATAGTTCCTAGACCTTGCGATTGGACACACCACTGCGGTTGTTTGCCTCTCTCTCTATTTATAGAAGAATGGCTTCTTAATTGCTGCCAGAGCCCACGTGTACTTTATATACTAGTGGACTGGTAGGCACAGTCATCACCTACCTATAAATAAATAGATACATACAGCCATGTTTGCATAATCATAAATTTGCCGAAAATATAAATGTTGCAGTTTAGTGTCGCTATATTAGACGAATCTCATCCTGACATGGTTTATAAGTCAAACGCCTTGCTATCGCTGAAAATTACTCATATGAAAATCTCACCCTTTTATGCTTTACATAACAATACAATAGTGGTCCATCAACAAGTGAACAGAGTATTAAAAGCAATCGTACATTTTTCTAAACAATCTTATCATAATATAAACAATAATCCGCGAGGGAACACGTGGCTGAGTGTACGCGATATTGGATATGCTCATGCAACATCAAATAAAATGTCATAACTTAACCAATTACATGTGCTGTTACTATGTATACCAGTCTCCACTACCAATAAAAATGTCTAAGGTAGCTTGTAATTATCAGCCGAGTGTCTACGTCTTTGTGTAAGCAGGTTTCGTTTTTACTGACGGCAAAAAATATAGGTGCTATTTTAAAGCAATATTATATCTAACACTTGCTAAGCCCAATTAAAATACCACCGAGCCAAATAAGTAACCACAAAAAATATAACTTAGTCTGTTAAAGGTTAATAAAACTTAGTGCAGTATTCATTTCGTTCTGATTTAGGTATTATTGCTAGGATTTAAACAAGAAAGCGTGTATAAAATCACGTATCCTTTTAACGCATTTAGTTCTAGCATCGAATATTATAAGCCCACCAAATTCATTGAACGATGTGCTAATAAAGCTAAATTTTCCTTATATGCAAGAACCACAACGGAACACTTGGTAGTGAAATCCGATGTTTTTGTTAACTTCGCAGCGAATAAGATAATCATCTACTTATCTACAAGTAGTAATTATACCTATGTGCCATTTGAACTTTTGATAAGTGCAGGCATTATGTCAAGTTATTAAAATTAAAATTATGAAATTTATTCTGCCAACTCCGTTTATACTGCTATACATGGTTACAATGCGATGTAAATACATCTTACAATCCTTGTTCCTAGATTAATAATTCACGTTGTCGTAATCTTTGCTTCCAAGTAAATAAATCAAATTAAACTAAAAGGTAAATAATAAATAAATATTTTAAATAAAAAAGAGTACTGAGCGTGCACACGGAGGTAGAGCTAACGGTACACTGCTCACCTTTTCGTCGTCGAAAGTGGAAGACCTTTCGGGCGTAGTGGGCCCAAGCCGCACCATCTCTATCCATTTAACAGTCTGCATCGAGTTAACACGTTTTCACACGCTAGACAAAAGTTTGAGCACAGAACCGCTCAGTTTAGTACGCGCACAAACGATGCACCACAAAAAACACGTCGTCCACATCACAAATTGCCAACGCTTAATTTAGAAATCACCCACGCGATTACAAGGTTTCATAACTAAACACTGAACACTAGCGTCGTGAACGTATGCTTATAAACAAGTGGTTTGTATTCGTTTCTTCGTTCCACCCGGTTACAATGATCGTGTATTAATCGCGGAAACGGCCCGAATGTGTGCGGTTGATGGTCGGTCGAGCTCGGGCCGTAATTAATGCTGGAATACTTAGTGAAATCGAATAATATTCGAAGAGTGCAGTGCGCGAGGCGAGCGCAACGAAGCGACGTCGCTTGGAAACTAGAGTCTCAAAGAAAGGAGCGCAACAAGCGGCCACCGTCGACCCCGCCGCACGGCCCGCGACAAAAATGTGCTTGCTGCGAGCTGTACACCAACACCGTACGTGCGGACACGATTATACACAACCCATTAACTGTTTACCGAAGACAACACTGCACACAGCCAACTGACTGACACGTTTACGGTACGAACCAAGCCACGTTAGTCAAAAAGTCAAGACAATTACGACTCTACTGCTAACTCTAATGGTAAAGCAAGCGGTTAAATTTAGTATTAATTTGTTCTTTAAAACTAAATCGGGACATCATTCAGCGTCACGAATCAAAATATCCAGTAGGTAGATACATCGTAACATGATAATTAATTCAGGAACACCGATATAAGCCCTGAGAGTATTGCCAATACTTCTGGCATTGAAAGCTTTGTCAAGCTTACAATACAGAGCGGTCGAATGAAAGGCTACCTTGCACAATTTGCGGTGTTGCATATTTTCAAACTTTAGAATTTAAAAAAAGATATAGAGTATACAAGCATATGAAGTTATTTCATGCCACTAAAAAAGTATCTTATGATTGTTTCGTTGTGGAATAAAATACAGTATCAACAATGAATTTTACTTTTTTTTATGTGAGAACATTTGTTTACTTTTCAGTTTAGTTTTATCATGCCCTACATTTTTTGTTATTCATTTAAAAAACTAAAGGGGCGGCAAATTCGGGATCCGCACCGGGTGCTAGTGACCCGTGCTACGCCACTGGGTATAACGTTAATGTAATTCATGTTAATGGGTAGATAATATTGTATGTGATGCTGTGATGAGCTCAATTTAGGTATTTAGTCACAACGTCACGACGCATAAGCTCTGTATACAGAGTTATAAATAATACATAGGTATAATATCTTTCCAATATAAACCAGTGTAATATATTGTTTCGAAATAAGATATTATACCTTATTAACAGTTAAGAGATTATTTTAAGTTCATTACCTGTTACTTTGGAAGGTCTTTCGTAAAAGTTGGGAGCAATCTTGGTAGTTGCCGATGAAAACAAAAACACTTTTAAAAAAATAAGCTATACAACATTCACTTTTACTTTATTTCAAAATTTGTTAATAGATACTAAGGCTTGCTGGAAGTCAGGCTAAACACCACGTATAGTGAGTATGCAGATGAGTTCGCCCAACCTTGCACTGCAAAATGTATTATTGTCTTACGACTCCAAAGATGTGCGTGAACACACAACCATGCCGTTCGCTGAGGTCTACCGTTGTAGAACAATATCTCGTGTGACACGCCTGCGGTGCATTAATCTCCAGATATTTATGCACGTCGAGCCAACAACGATCTTACAATTAGTCGCGATTAACATCTCAGCTAAACGCGGCGATTACGACGCTCAACTCGGACAGTTTTAATTGAAATGTCTTAGAGAATACACACACACACACACAGAAAACAGCATGCAAATTAATGAAGGCATCATAAAATATATTGTATGATACTATATAACTGACGGTGAATAGGTACCTATTAACTTTACGACTCTTCATATCCAGTGAAATCGATACCAGCTGCATAGTCTTATCTCTTGGCACGCGACGTTGATGTCGATGTAAGTGTTACATTTGTTGCATTTATTAAAAAAACCTTATATTCCTTGTGAGGGACATATTCGAGGAACCAGGAACTGGTCTATACCAGATATAAAGAGTCACCATTCGGTTCCAATTGAGCCAAATATGAATTAACTAATATTTGTGTTTAAATAATACCAATTTTATTTCCATAGGGCAAAAATCAAAACTCCTAGTCGAAACTTTCATAGGAAAACCTAATCTTTCATACTCAACTCTTTAATCGACCTAGGAATCGAATCCAGGGCCGTAATTCAGCAGCTTCGTTTACGACTCCTAGACCATATTTCTTATCATCTATTTTATCACGTTTTATTTATGATTTGCGAACACGTAATACGCACTTACCTAAGCTTTTGGGGCTAACAGCAAGGATCCTTTAAAAATTAGTTAAGTATTACGAATTATTTATGACACATGAAAATGGCGAATAATTGAGGAAACGTCTGCCAAATCAGATCAAAATGTGTTACAATTTTAGTCCGAACTAGTCTAATTGAGTTGTCTATTTAGTGCAATTACACATGTTGTCAAGAGCACAAGCTCTCTTTTTTCCATCATTATATTTTATTGTAAAGTAAAGCCACTGCTCTCCTGCATTCTAACATAATGGATTAATATCGTTCCAGGTGTCCATTACCTAATTGGTTAGGTTGTTTCAATTGATCCACAGTGCCATTGTGGAATGTCCCTGAGGCTTAGGCTATTGGATCATCTTATACGTATTGGTATTAAGTCATTTTGTCACTGCACCTTTATTTCAATTATACCTAATTGGTTAGGTAGTTTCAATTGATCCACAGTGCCATTGTGGAATGTCCCTGAGGACATTGGATCATCATATACGTACTGGTTAAGTCATTTTGTGACTGCAGCTTTATTTCAATTTTATTTGCAATAGGTCTATCTATCTAATTATACCTTATCTAGAAAATTTGCTCTATACGATTCTAGTAAAATTATTTTAAAATAATTTAAAAAGGATTATTTCATAGTAAGTGTACCAGCATAGATGCGGAGTTGATTATTTACCCATTAAGCTACGATTACGTAATATCGACCAGCCTTGTTGTTGGATATGACATCAAAAAATTCCATTACGGCTCATTTGCAATTAATATCTAATATTAATGTTGTCTTAAAGTACGAGGCTTTTTGAATTTTTGATAAGGAATGTGTGAAATGTTGTGTAGGTATCCGCGAATTGTGTTACCATACCATAAGACTGGGTGTACAAATACAAGTACAATTACCATAGTACCATAAGACTGGTTGTACAAATACAAGTACAATTCGTGTCGTAAATGTATCAGATTTCTGATTATTTTCCTCACAATCCTCACCAATTTTCGTATTTATGTATAAAAGCGATTTTACCTGCGCGGTAATTCGGAACGGATTCGGAACCTCAGACGAGCACAGTTATTTGCGAACTGTAGTTACAATTTTTTTTAAAAACTAATTAGGGACTGCAATATTGTAATACTCTTTTATGTTATTAATATTGTTATACCGCAGTACATCGAAACATTGAACAAAGAATGCCTATTATATTATTCTTTTTGCTCATTAGCCCGTCAGTAAAGTTACAAAATATTGTAATTTTTTTTTTATAGGCTTACAATATTTGATATTTTCTTCGTAGAAAGTTTACTATGATAACTTTATACAATGATGCCCTGCTGATTGTCATATCAGAGTTAATGTTTAGTTTATCATTTTCTGTAAAATGCTCTTATTAATTATTATAAATTATTAGCGGTTTCAAACAGATGATGAATACGTGAATTTTGACAATTTAATGTTTCAATATTTTTTGTATTTTCATTAATGTTTATGTTGCATATCATAATCTATAGCAGCAGTGTCTTTATTATAAATATAAATTATATAGCTTACATTTAACTCCATCCCGGTGTTTTGTAATTCTTCTTGCATGTTGACTGATATTTTGTATGATGACATATTGTGATGATTGATAAGCAAGCACCAAAGAGTACCGAACTTATGTTCAGTTTCAAATGCTCTTTTAGAAACTTTTTACTGAATACTTTCTTAATGTCTAATGTCTAATTAGGGCTATGAGTTTTATACTGAATGGCTATTACAGTTTTTCAAGATAAGATCTAAATTTATATGACTCCGTTTATTTTCGCGGTGCTTTGAAATTAATATCACATTTTTATATTGTTCAGAGTCGATATCTCATCGCTAAAACAAGATCTAAATATATGTATGTTCGTATGCTGGCTATGAATAATGTAACATCGGTAAGGCAACCAGCGTTCGTTTAGTTATTGATATTGCCGTGGTCGAACGTCGCCTCGGCAAGTACCTGATGACTAAAGACGGCGCTGTGACGCACAACCATGCAAAATGAGTCTTTCTAGTAAACATTTTTTAATAATATTATGAAGGAAACTTGTGTAGTAAACATATTCTTTTGTTTCCTTTTGTTTATTATTTTTGAATTTTTGGTATAGCGAATCTAACACTAGAGAACAAGAATGAATTGACGCATACGATCATCCGGTCTCCATACATAACATTCTGAAATATTGGCTGTAGGAATGTTTGCAAAGTATTGTGAATCTTTTAAATTAAAAGAGCGGGCTGGAGCCCGGGTTAATTATCTATCAAGGCTTGATGCAGTCATCGTGTAGATGGGAAACCCAAATCATATAACGTGAATCACGTATGATGTCAGGCCGACAGTCCTGGACTACCTGACTGGGTAGTCCAGGACTCTCGGCCTGACATCAGTTTCGAAATCGTGCCAACGAATTTAACTGGAATATAGCAAGATGTCCAAGATAACAAGTAATGAAAGGGAGATGATAGCTGCTCTAGATAAGTACCTTTGTTTAGCCGCATTGACGTAGACTAGCAACCGATACCAAAAAGTCTAGGCTGATTTGTGTCATATTAACACTAAAAGAATATAGGTACACAGGTGCATAATCATGAACAATTCTAGCAAACGAGACACAAAAGGAACTAATGAAGTATAATTCATCAAAATACTAGATGAATTGTGTGTGAGGGAAGGTTATACAGCGTCCAGTCCGTGCGTCCATTGTTCGCGGTCTATTGTAACGTAACGATAACTATAGGTGGTCAACTACCATTACAGCACACGTTATGTGATAAATGACCTTCTTTTTATAAGTACCAAAAATTTAAAAAGCCGTTTTATTTCTATCTCTAGCAACCTTCTAAGGTAGCTTACTATTAATAACACAAAGCTTAGAATTTCCATTTTTTTTTCATAAGTAAGGCGATATTTAAACTGCGCGCATAAACGGTGAAGGAAAACATCGTAAGGAAACCTGCATGCTTGAGAGATTTTCTTAATGGCGTGTGAAGTCCGCCAACCCGAAGTAGGCTAGCGTGGCGGACTATAGCCTAATCCCTCTCGTACTGAGAGGAGACCCGTGCCAGCAGTGGGACAAAGTAATGGGTTGATGATGATGACAGCGTCATTTGATCAACATTCACCAGAAACTGCTCAGTTTAGTAAAGACCATTTTCTTCACGGGCATTTATCACTATACATATTATGTTGAATATACTGTATTCAACATAATATACGCCAGATTATAGAATATGATGATTTATTTTTACACTAAATTAAACAATTACAAAACAGATAGTGCATTCTCTTAAAATTGACTCGAACATACACAGCTAATGTGCATCATACTAACATTAACGTTAATAGCCTAAAATAGAATTGAAAAATAAAAACATTCTCAACATCGCACGATGCTACATAATTTTGGATGCAATCTAAGGGCAGTGCGTAACATTTCTCTAGAGTGTTTGACAATCGCACTACGAGGTATTGACATAGGCTGAATACGACTGTCTGTATTTTACTAGACTTCGTTAATTAAACTGTCACCTGCCTAAAATAGAGACTTATGTAACCATTACATAGTTCTCGAATAAGTTAATCCATCATATAATTTACGAATAAATAATGATATAACACATAAATTAGGAAAAATCTAGCATTTCCTGTTATCTGCAACAAATTTAGAAATGACGTTATGTCCATTGACAATTAATCTACTGTCATTTAAATATTTCAAAAACTTGCTTCGGTGTTTCACCATTCTGATTTTGTTGTAATGTTGAACTTAGGGCTGGCTAATATGGTCAGTTTAGATTAAATATTACAGAATTGATTAACCAAAGTGAGCATTTAAGCCCCGCTGTATGTCAGTCTTAAATGGAGGTTAACAGATGACAAGATTCCAAGTAATAGTAAGCTATTTCATAAGTAAAAGTCATATTCAGCCTGTGTATAGGTCGTGGTACCTCCTGGCGCGGCTCTTCGCCGAGCGAGTCGCCCAGCGCCTCGGCCTGGCTCTTCATTATCGAATATATTTTCACGTAGGGCGCCTTCAGCAGCTATGCGTAACCGCACATTGTGCACATTAGTTCTTCTATATATGTTTGTATTGTATGCCTTCGTGTTACTTTGTCGTAAGTGTTTCGTAAATGAATGATTCGGAGATGTTTTTTTTATTAACAGTACTGTTATTTACATGCTACCTATCAGTATGTATCTATTTTTATGTTGTGGGCGGTAAATAAATCTTATGGACTAGGTATATCAGTAATATACTGTGTCGTAAAATAAAATATGTTATCTCTATACAAACAGTAGGTAAATTTGCAAATAACCGTGTCAAAAGTATTACCCCCAGCTCAGCGGCCATTTAAGCAATTAGATAAGACAATAAAAACAAAAACATTCTGAGGATTAAATGGTAAGGTGTTGTAAGTACGTCAGCAAATTTTGTTAGTGGGTGGCAGATAAAGCTGAAGTTTACAAGCGACGTTCGAGCGCACTGCGGGCACCCGTTGTTTTCATATCAGTAACGAACAAACATGTCACAAATACAACGTCGTTGCTTAACTTGCGAGGCCGGAACACTGATAATAATGAACAGCTGTGAAACTGCCGACACTGGAGGTAAATTTACAGAAGCACTACCAATAAAATGTTTCAGGTAGCGCCGAGTAAGTAATGCTATTAATAGACACTTACACAATATATTTTTATCTACGTAATGAGCTACATATGTTATTATTAGCAACAGTTATCACGCTCTTGCAGCGTTAACGAGACCAGACCATATCCAGATCGAAGCGTATTTTACGTTTATCTATAAGGAGATCATAAACATTCTGTTTGTCTCATCCTGTGTAATGTGGTTTCACACATGTAAATGATATCCATAAATATTCGTATAGGCAGTGCCAAAAAAGGATTTGAATAAAGGTACATTTGTAGTAGAAAAAACATTCATGTTCAATGTGTACTGTAATGTGGGATGTGAGATGCATTGTCGTTGATATAAAAGTGTGTTAAAGCGTTTGTTAGTTATAAGATGGTGTTCGTAAATAAATATAATGTTATTAAATGTAAATATTTTTTCAGTAAGCTGACTTACCTCCCAGGACTCGCGCGTGAGGTCCGACACATCACCCGTGCTACCAGTCCGCTCGTCCTACAAGCAAAATATAACTAATTATATAATATAGTCAAGAAATTAACACAACATATAATCATAAATATGCTCGGAAAATTCTTATCTTAATGAGTGATGGCAGAGTCGAGATAAATCTTTGTTTAAAGTGACACAGAACGCCTATAAATTCAGGCACTTTTGAATAAACAAACATTTGTGCATTCTTCACTTCAGAGTATAGAGTTAGTTTTTACTAACTAAGCAACAGAATTTGATACTATTCAAACTATCATTTAAATAATTTCTTACGAAAAAATAACAGTTATGTATTATTAGTACAAAGGGAGCAAAGTCGGATCGATAGTCGTTATATTAGAGGATTTTTTTTTAAATTAGCCCGTATTGTCCCACTACTTAGCAAAGGCCTCCCCCCATTTCTTCCACCTTTCCCGGTGCCGTACCACCTCCTCCCAATTCTCAATGGAGGAATTAATAGCTTAAAAAAACAGCCTAAATAATTCGAAGGTTGTCATTGTTCAGCATGTAGATGGCACCCTTCCATGCCTAGGAGACAATTAATGCTGTTGGTTACTGACTACTGTAGGAGTAGTCGTTATAGGAAAGTTCAGGAGCTAGAAATTCTAACAATGAGGTAGGATAACTCCATGATAAAGCCTGACAAAGTAAGATGATAGTCCGTTCCTGAGAAATATTAGCATTGGTCTTTTGACAGTTACCCAGGGCAATATTGGTATCGTTTCTGTATAGTATAAATGCAAGTTACACTTACTTTATGTCCAGGTTTGGCTTCATCGTCGTCCCACTCGGTGTCGCTGTCGATGAGCTCGTACCCCTGTGCACTCACGTCGCCCAGAGGACCATACCGGTCAGGCACCCAGTGCGTTAGGAACTTGAATAGGTCGTCCACCCTACAATCAATAGTACAATATTAATCTCTCACATTGTTAAATATGATAAAACAAATAATTAATGTGTGTAAAGAATTTGTTACATTACGTGAATAAACATTAGATTAAGATTAGATTCATCATTATTGCGTATGTCACTTTATCCAGCGTAGATCAAATCTCGATATTGAAGTTTTTCAGCTATCTGGCGGCGGGAGATGGAAGATTAAAATAAATCTAATTTATTACTTTGATTGAGACTGCCTCATTAGTCTAGTGGTCCTAAGCGAGACTTCTACGCCCTAGCGTAAAGTGGTATTGTGTTTATCTATGAAATTCTCAGTAGCAGCTCGGAGTCTGGATTGATGCCCGGTTAATTCAAATAATATAACATGGGACCTAAACATAAAGGCGAAGTGCTAGTGTAAATTAGTACACCTCTGTTTAACCATTCGGGAAATACAGGCGTGATGGTATGTTCAGTCGCATTTAAGAACTTGATCTTGTAAATTTCTTTGAAAAAAGAGTTCATTTATATTGGCGGCTCGTGAGACTTGCCTGTTCCTGGGCACTCCGAACCAGTACTCGGGCTTCATGCGCTTGCGTCCGTAAGACATGAGCGGCGTGGTCCGGGGCAGCGGACGCCCCATTGGCTTGCCCATGCGCAGCCGCAGGTAAAGAGGTGGGTCGTCGCTCGGACGAGCCGGACGAGGAATTAGCTCTGTTAAATTAAAAGGAATGTGTTAATTTTTGTTGAAATGTTGCGAATACATTAGACGAAATGTCGCTGTTTGACCCGTTACATCATTTTTTTAGCATATTCATTATTCATTAACCTCGATCGAAGTCTAAAAAAATATTATTCTAGATAAGAATAAATTATTTCTTTCTGTTTGATATTCAGGGCACAAGGTTAATCAAAACTTGTATTATTGGCTTAAATATTTTATTGTCACTTCGATTCGACTCAAATGCGGCAGACTCAGACAGGTTGGTGAACCGGTTCCAACACATTAACAGCTTAATTGACATAAAGCAGTTACAATCAGACGATCATATACATCGATGTCTATTTCCAGAATACTGATAATACCGCTTAGTGTAGGCATCGTAATGAAAGCTCTGCAGTTGTGTGTGTAAAAAAAAATTAGGAATAGAGTATCATCGGGTCAAACAGACGGAAGAGTCTATACTCTGCCTCCTCCCACCCACTTATCTGTAGAAGTGAGTAGGGGTGACGATTGAAAAGAGAAAGGTACTGTGGTGACCGGAATATCGCACCTCTTTGATATAACAATAAGGTTGGCTTAAACATATGACATAAACAATCATCAATTCAAATGTAGAAGTGTGTTAGAGACGTCGGTCAGAAGACGACGACATATGTTTTTTCTAAAGGCTTCACCCTTTTAATAATTTAAATAAACCACAGCTACTGGTTTAAATCATATTTTATTTATATTCTACCCGGCGCTCTGCTACGTTGCCCATAGTACTTACTGTCAAATGACGCAAACAAGTCGGGCATGTCATCTACGGAGACCATGCTGCGGTAGTCCAGGCGCGGCGGTGGCGCGCTGCCGCTGCTGCTCGTCGACTTCGTGTGCGAGCGACCGAAGCCGCCCAGCGAACTGCGTCTGCACACCACCATAGTTCAGTCAAAAGTTCGGTATGACGACAAATACCGCGGTTTAACGTTGTGTTCTACGTTTAGTACCGGTTAAGGCGCCTTTTGTCGATGCTAATAACAATTCTTCAGTATATTCACTTATGCAGTTCATTTTAATTATTTGTAAATATGTTATAATACAAGGGTATTTTACAATTAGCAAGTCTTACTTGGTTAACTTCGTGTCGCGATCTAAATTAAGTTAGAAGGTAGAAGATTAAGGTATTATAATAGATATTTGACAATAGTTAGTATAGTAACCATACAAATTCTCATTGTTGATTAAAAAATAATGAAGTTTGAAGAAAGAAAAATTAAAATCAAATTCCCGCACCTGCAAAATTCAAAATTCCACATAATTATTTCAGAGCCAATATCAAACCATTTTACAGAAAATTTAAACAGACACGAAAGGCACGTCTAATAAAAGACGTCTTAGGTCCAGCGCAGATAAGGCGAAGATCTGCTCGAGCATTAATTCACTGATAATTAAACATCACACTTATCTATTCTTAATATAGGGTTGAAATAGTATACGAAGAAAAAGTTCCGATTTCTTTCTTTCTGCGTATAATTTTGAACTCGATCTGCATTATGAAAGGTTGAGTTTTAATTGTCAGTTGGTATATGCTAGGGCAATTCTCAGCCCATTCTAGGTTGAACCTTAAGCTAAACATGCCAAAACAGTACATAAAACATATTAAAGGTGCCGGAACAAAGTAATGGAAGTGTTAGTGATCCTAGAACATCATATTCCTATAGTTATGATTTATGATCATGATATAGATTATAAGACTATAGGTTCTATCAGGGAAATGATGACTAAGTTCTTCCTAACACATATACATCATGCTTTTTAGCTTTAATATATTATAATTGGGAATTTTGAGATTAAAGAATAAAACAGCCAATTCATTCTAAATAAATAATCATTCCAAATATTCGTTTATCAACAAAATCTTTATAACATTATGCGTAAGCGTTGGTTGTTTTACTCTAAATGACACCAAAAATCCGCCAGACAGGACGTAAATTAAAAACAAACACATTTATGCCAGTGGAAATGCCTAGAAGAGTGATAACGAATAAAAGGCCAGACAGTGAGACCACGGCGTCACAACAAACACCTTAATACTTTGACTCATTACTAGTCTCCCACATTTATCATATCATTATCAGTGCCAGTTGATGTATTGACATATATTTACCGTATACGTTATAAAAGCCATTGAAAATAACAAATAATGTTTGTTGTCCGATAAGATATAGCTATGTAAATATATTAACTGTGTGACAGTTATAACTCATTCGCTTTAATGAATAGATACATTAAATTAACACCAATCTTGTGTAAATAACTATAGATTCAACACGATAATGTTCTATTTTCAAATAAGTAAACATTTTACATCCGACTCTATCGTAAGAGCAGATTGTCAAAATATTAAAGCTTTTTCAGAAAGAAAGTGTGGCGCTGTGATCTATATTTTGTTCAAAGGCAACAAATAACAATTTGGCACATCGACACTTGCAGCGGAACGTGACGTCACGTACCCCGAAGTAGAAAACACGTCCTGGGGCGCCTCTTCAGACGGGGTTTTACTCAGGAACAAACCAGTACCGAACTCCACTAGGTTCATTGGTGAACTAGCGATCAATGAACAGAGCGGAGTCGTATAATTGCGGTACGTCCCGGTTAGCATCCACGGTAGCAAAGGAAAAATTGACGATTCCAATATTAATTGTTTTAGTTCTTGCATGTGTATATGTGTGTCGTATGTAAGTAGCATCGGTTTGTTGTTGTTGGTAGCAAATAGATCCGTCTGTGCAAACATCGTAAACACAAGCGGAAAACAAAGATACACGATCGCGATGCTCGTAAAACACTTTGTTGTTCAACAGGATTGTTTTCTAATGGCAAGTTTAAAATATACAACATCATGGTGGTAGTCAATGTCTCAGGTTGTTCGGTAATTCAAGTTCATTTGATACCTATTTAAGTTGCGAATGAATTGATAGCTCCTGTATTTGTAAACAACACGGCAAATACCTCTATATCGAATGCATAGTGCGTGTAATACTAAATACTACTAACTGTAGCGCGATATCCGAATAAAAAATGTGTATACAACAAATGCCTTCATGACAAATATTATTTAGGTATTCTGTGAACTGCATTTGGATATCTTCACTGAATAATGTTTAGACAAGATACTAGAACTATCAATTATGTAATTTATAGCACGTAATGTTCCGAGAACAATATCTAAGCTATGTACTTCGAGATCTTTTTAACATAGTTAAAAGAATGAAACATATAATAATACTTATATATATACTGCTCTCATTATTTCTCGTTCTGAATGAGCACAGGAGGAGTCATAGAATTATAAGTGTAGTCATATTTATAATGGTAAAATTAAGGAGAGGCCTTTTCACCAAAATACTACTGTACACAGATATTGAAGTAATTGCTTCATTAATTCTATATTAAATACATTTAAAACAATTCGGAGTTAGTCAATGCCTATAATACGTTCAATAACACCAGCATTATGAGATCTCGTGTTGAACAAGCTCATGGCATGTGGTGTTGGTGCGTACCTGTTGAATACTTTGGAGAACATGCTGGTGGAGTTGTGGCTGTCGGCGGAGGTGGGCAGCGAGTCGCCCTGCGAGCCCTGCGCCGCGGCCTCGCCCGTCAGGCCTTCCACCCACGATAGCGGGTATGAAAGCCGCTTTAGCATCTTCACAACAATAAAGAAAGAGTTTTCATAACATACTATCACGCCTGTATTCCACGAAGGGTTAGGCAGAGCTGTACTGATGTACACCCACAATTCGCCGGTATGTTTAGGTCCCCTGTAATACGGGGTAAGACTATTGCCATTCATCGGGCACAAATCCAGACTCCGAACTGCTACTGGGAATTTCATAGAAAAACCCAATAACAGTTTGCTCGACCTGAGGATCGAACCCAGGACCTCTAGCGTAGCAGTCGTGCTTAGGACCACTAGACTAATGAATGAGGCAGTCTGAGTCAGAAAGAGTTTTAATCAACTAAATAAACTTAGAGCAGTTAAAGACGCATTTATTATTAATTTGACCTTATCTTTCTGCGTAGGTACGATTACAGCATCGTAACACATGAAGATAATTTTTTCAGTGGATTAGCGGTTGGACGGAAGGTCGCTGCAAGTTTTTCGCACTGTATCTGCTAATCACCAATACGAGATGAGTGCATTCAACCATGATTATACATAATATAATGGAGGAAAGGTTGTACGGTTTCCAAACATTTTTATATAGGTACCGTTAAATATAAAAGATTAAATATAAAAATATTACCTTCTCAAAATAATTATGAAAAAGTTTGACTATGGGAGCAACCGCTGAATAATTTGTTGCTCCATACAATGGAACACCAGATTTTTCCGTATTTTATTTAACATTGTAAAAAAAAATGATGTCTATAGTAACTAGTAGTGTTGTACCTTGTTCTTCTTGTCGGGCTTAGCGTCGTCTTTGGATGTGTGTGCATCAAGCGAGAAGGAGACGGCGGTGGGCTTGCGGCCGCGCTCGGCCTCGCGCTCGGCCTCGCCCAGCGGCGGCGCCGACAGCGGCGGCTCGCCCCGCGCCAGGCACACCGGCGGCACCCACTCCGCCGACAGCACTATGTCCGCGTCGCTGTACACCTGCACACCGCACACATATTTAGTCTATGCCTTGTTGTGTCTATACAACACCATTTGATTGGCTTGGAATTAGGCAAACTAAGGGTAGTAAGATCACAACCATTGGGAATTGTATTGCATTGATTGACAAGAAAAATTCAAGTTAACTAGACTAACTGAGCAACCAAAGCTTGAAGAGTAAAAGCTTATTTTTTATTTATTTATTACAAATAATATACACTTATTCAAATTTTGGACGGCAACAAGAGTATTACACTTGACTACATGATACAATATTTAAACAATCGTAATACTTATCAAATGTATGGTTGTGAAATTGTTGAATTTTAAATTATTTAACCTGTGCCAATCAAAGGTATAATTTGACAAAAAAATATTTTACAAAATATAAATGAACAGAAAATTCTCCATAACCTTTAAACCGAAATATGACAAACAGAAAACAAGTACTGTAAGAAATAAGAGCTGAAATTGAAGACCAATACCAAGAATAACCCTTGAGTAGAAATAAGAATATTCAAAAACGTTCCGACGCTACCATAGACTCGCAGAAAAAACGGCGTCACTATAGACCGGAAGCGGAAATTACGGCACCGTGTTTTGGAAGTTTTCTATGTCATGGTGACCTCTCACCTCATCACAGGATGAGTACACGGAATCTGATCGTGCATCAGCATTTCTATGCAGCACTACGAAACAATGGAGCGCGTGCGCAGCATCTCGGTGCCAATTATCACCGTGTTTGGGGATTTCCAGCTCGGTTGACTCGTATATCGTATCTATCTCATGATAATAATCATCGCAATCTACGAGTGAACCCTAAAAAATCATGCGTGTTAATAATGTGTAAGAAATAAAAAATATTGTTAGTGATTTAGTGCAATAATAGTGCGTGAACAAATCTGATATGAAGGTTTCATATTGATTGTCGGTGTTGGTCGTAGAAGGCATCACATCTCTATTATATCATATTAAAAGATAGTGTGGAATCTCAGGCTCATACAAAGAAATTTTAAATCAGTTTCAACCTAAAAATATCTTTGAAATTAAATGAAATGTTTATTGGTCTCAAAATTTCATTTCATTTCATTTCAACTACCCATGACAAAAAACTAAAATGTTTATCAATATTAATGATAAACCTGTTCAGTTCAGTCATTATGGGAAACTAAATTTCAATTGGTACATACTTCGAAAGTTATATATATTACGGGAATTGCTACACCCTCCCAGGTATTGAGTTTCGTTACAAACTTATGTTAAATAGCACCAACCTTCTTGGAATTGGCGGGAGTGACGTGCAGCAGCGGGTCGCGGATGTCGATGCCAGAGTCGTGGTAGGACAGCTTGACGAGGTGCTGCGCGTCGTCGTCGGCCGCGTCGTTGTCCGCGGCGTCGGCGCCTGCGCCGGCCTCGCCCACGTCGGCCCCGCTCACGTCGGCCCCGCTCACGCTGTCGTCCTTGCACGCCTCCGTCGTCGATGACACCTGTCAAATGATGTTCTTGTTTGTTATCTGTTTCAATGTTGGCCACAAACATGTGATAGACGCGGTTTCGCGGGCAAAAATTTTAAAGTTTAAAATAAAGTAACACTAGATGGGTCAAACATAAAAGCCAGCGGGCTGCAGGTTGAGTATATCTGATCTAGTCTAACCCTAAAATACCGGTT